>JAYGXS010000003.1:43098668-43134254 GCA_036362985.1 Ligula intestinalis
CGATGGGCTCTTGTAAGAGCTCGAAAGCTCAGGAAAAAATAAATTTTGTTCCAGTGATCGACCATATGTCTCCTTTACCAATAGAAATTCCTGGAATGCGAGTATTCACTTGCTCTACTGTTTAGAACGGTGGACTGAGGCAGTCGATACTGGAAACTCAGTGCGCGCTGTCTATATTGACTTCAAAAAGGCTTTAGATAGCGTGCCGCACCACCGCCTCCTTTATAATCTCAGTAACATAGGAGTAAGGGTCAGGCTCCTTGCGTGGATAAAAACTTCCTAGTCGGTCGCTCGCAAACTGTCCACATGATCGACAAACAGTCAGCCAAGGTTGAGGTTTAGAGTGGTGTTCCCCAAGGCTCCGTTCTCGGCCCAATCTTGTTTGTTATCTAAATAAATGACTATGTCCGCGAACTGGATTGCGGTATCGCCATGTTCGCCGATGATATAAAACTTTGGAGCGTAATTTGAACTGCGGCTGACGAAGTGCACTTACCGGAAAATTTTAATAGACTTCAAAAATGGTCGGCAGACTGGCTCTTACCGTTCAATGAGAGCAAGTGCACCACCATTCGAGTCGGTAAATCCGGTTCTTCAAACGGCACGGCTTACCAACTGAATGAAAAACCACTGAAGGAAGTGAACGCCCAGAAAGACTTGGGAGTCTGGATCACGCCCTCGCTTAAAACCTCCCTGCATTGCAAAAAGGTAGTCAAGTACGCGATGTCGATCCTATACCTCGTCAGACGAGCTTTTTCTACCTTCAATGAAGAGTGCTTCACAAAAGTCTTCGGAACCTTCGTACGACCGCACCTAGAATCCGCTATCCAAGCTTGGAGACCCTGGGCCACGAAAGACATCAAAATCCTGGAAAAGGTACAACGGCCCGCAACCAAACTTGTTATGGGGCAGGGCTTGCAGCCTTATGAAACACGGCTGTCGAATCTCAACCTCTTCCCATTGCGCTACAGGCAGCTTCGGGGGGACCTGATACTAGCATTCCGCGTATTTCGTCTTCAAGTCTGCTATATTATATCAGGGGATTTTTTTCGAATTAGAAACGACCACGAATCTGAGGGGTCATCCTCTCACATTAAAGGTGACGGGCCAGACTGGACGCTCGGAAACACTTCTTTTCAAAAAGAGTAGTCGGAGCGTGGAATGCGCTTCCTCAGGACGTTGTTATGTCAGAATCGCTAGAGGGTTTTAAGCGAAAACTGGATCGATATAGCAGTGCACAATGGATCGGAACTGACAATTTACAATAATACTTTCAATTTTTCAGTAGTATTAGTTTTTAAATACATTCACGTTTGCTATTTATAACACCCTCCCCCGCATAGACTCATGCGAAGGTCTCCGCGGTCTACCCTACTTGGCTATCTGCGTACCGTGATTACCCCGCTAGCGATCTTATCAGCCAGACCTGACGGCCTAAACATTCACCCTTGGTTCGACCCAAAGCAGACTGTCGACGATCTGGACGGATGCCTCTGTTTTTCCAGTTCCGTTGGCTGACTCTGCAATCAGCAAGGAAGAATCAGGACGCGGCTTCCACACTGTGATGATCCTGGGAACCTTTGCAATGCCCTCCTCCCGTTGGAACCCCCTTTTTTCTACTAAATCCTACACATTAATCCCACAAAAGCGACAGTTTTTCTCCTAAAAATACCTGAAGAGTTTTTCACTTTTTGCTCCTATTTTCATCCTATGACACAGGACAAGTGGCCTCGCCAACAGTCTGAGAAACAAATTTTCTGCTACCACTGCACATGTGTACAAATAGGGCATTCAAAGGAATTTTTCCTACATATCTCTCAATATACTGATTTATAAACCCTGTCCAACTCACGCTTTCATCATCATTGCACAGGTCCGATGACGAAGTATCGAAAGCATATGTTTGTCAAATAGGCTTTTAAAATTTGAGTGTTTCATAAAAACCACCTTTTCTTGTGCTCATTTGGTAGCAAATAAAGTCTTCTTCCCAATACAAAATCTTCTTCAAAGGTTATGCTTGAGGAAAGAATCGCTATGGTCTTTACGAGATTTTATTTATGAATACAGCGAAATAGCTATTCATAAAGCATCGCTTGTACCATACACGATATGGTCCGTATACACGACACAATTTTCTGAGCTCTATTTGATCTCTTTTTAATAGCATAGAGTAACATACAATTTTCTTTACACAGAAAGCAAACGGCTTCTAGTTTCGAAATTGAGCGTGGGCAGGGTTCAAAATCATTCGGAGTGAAAAATGTTTTTTTTAAGCCACAGGATATTCCTCCTTCAAGTATAAAATTTGAAAGACGCAAGATGTTGCTAAATGAGTGCAAGAAAGGATCAAAAGTGGTATAAGAACTTGTCCTGTTCAAAGTAGTCAAAAGAAGCTCGATCAAACGCCGGCATCTTGATGTGACCTAACTACCTCGGGATTATGTTGCAGGCTAATTACCATTAAAAACCTACTAAAGTAAGCATTTCTAATCGAAAACACCATAATTTCGGCAATTTCAGACTGAAGTTATTGGAAGACTTCGAGTCACATTGTAATGACCTATTCTTTATGTACCCTTGGCGGAAACCTTCAATCATGTGAGACCCGAGCTGCCCTTGCAGAAACCCACGTACATATGTTGTGCAGATCACGTCATGTGTGACGCGCGTAGGGGGATATTTGACCGTCTTAGTCACTATTGTGCCCGCACTCAACTTCGGCCGTCTCAACATTGTCTTGACATCAGAGCAAGATTAATGAAAGGGAAAGCGCGGTAGGTGTTCCACATGTCCACTTAACTACAAACCAAGTCACACTCAAGTCACTGACGTTTGTTCCACGCTATGGAGTATCCGATGAGCACCGCGCTTGTGAAAGTCCAACTGTCAGAGGTCTTCCGAAAGATTGTTCGTTATTGTCTACTGCGCTCGAATATTGCTACATGGAAAATGCGAGGACTTTAATTTCAACTTCTAGTCCTTGATCCTATGCTAGGAAGAAATATTCCGAAACTTATTCCTCCTGCGACATAACTCACCCATCAGATAAAGCGGACTGGCACAGACAGCAAGGCCCCAGAGAGCTTTTGCATTCGATATTTCCGCGGAGACCAGATGAAACAGTAGCCGCAGGTATTAAAAACATGCACGTGCCCTCGTGTACATTCAGTATAGTGCCGGAAGCAGTGCAATATTCAGCGAAAATACAGTTTGCAGTACACTTTACACACCGCATAAACAGTAAATTAGTGAAGTCAAACATTCGTCTTTTGTGTCCACCTAAGTCTCGACACACGAGACAGCAAGCCAAGATTGACATGAAGATAAACCGAAGTCTAACAACTGTAACGAGGATATTTTCCACCAGAAGGTATTTTTATGAGAATGGCAGCAACCTTACGCCAAACGTGCATGGGCAGTTAAAGCAACAATCCGGTCGAGGCCAGCTGCTGAACATGTCACAATTGAACTAACACTGCATATACTTATATGATCTGAACGCTGAGGGAGCCAGGGTATGACTAAATTAATCCCGGAATAGGCATCGACTGCTGGAAGAGCAATAACGTATACTGAGTAGTCAATTGGGTCAGCGTGAATTGGAAACCTGGATTCTGTGAACCGAATACACGCATAGGCACCTACAGAAGCCGGCGCGACCAAACAGAGAAGATAGAAATCGACTGCCTTATGTGTTAGTTCGACAGTTACGAACAAAGATATCCGCCCTATGCTACAACGTAGTAGGCGCAGGAACGTTAACGTGCGCATGAGTTTTTTTTAGTTATAGTGCACTCGCGATAATCTACCACATTCTCTCCGCCCTCACACACTTAGGCTCGATATCAAGATAGATTCAAGAAGATCGGAGGCGGTTTCGAGTGCGGTTGCGGACAAAGCTTAACAGTCCGCTTTTCCGTGCCACACACATTTGGTTTGCGTGCGATAGACAAAGGTTTAAGCGAAACAACAAAGGAGTAGCCTGGATTCTAACGGAGTGAAAGAATCACTACGGCCTGACTCTTTAGCTTGAGTGAGCCAACGTATTCAGCCAGGTGGAAACCTAGGGAGTCAGGGCTTGTAGTGCACCGAGGTAGTTTAGAAGTTAACCAGTGTAATGAGAAATATGCGCTTAATGCCATGGGGACGGAATCAAAATAGTCAATCTCTCCCTTCCTTCTCCCAGACATAGTCTGTCCCGGCCGGTCAGTCATCTAATGCGATTGCAAGTGGCTGAGAGAGCTAAGCAACCCGTCCAAGCATGCCATACACAATCCGAACCCCAGCTCAACACATCTGATTTTCATATAAAGTGGTGAGGGCTGGCATCTCACATAAAATACGACACAGTCCTATGCCCTCCGCATTTCTGAGGAAAGTGCGCCATAGCGGTTAACCGGCAACTGAGTAGTCATTGTTAATGGTTCACCGATTTCTACCGGTTCACGAAGCAGCCCAGTTAATAACATGGGGTTGCGTGAAGTGACAAACAAACCGAAAAGGGAGATGTGAGGTGCCATATATAGTAAGGATGATTCAACTAATGGGAGTGGGGCGCCTCTCCTGAAAAAAGAGGCGGCAGCGGTGCGCAATAAAAGGAAGATGACAATCTACTCAGACGAGGCCAGACAACCGAGCTTCAGGTCACCGTTCTATAAGTTCTCAGAGAGGACAACGAACGAACAAAGAAAAGTAAAAAGAGATATCCTCACTAAGAACAGCGTCTTCTTCATTGGCATTCTTTTTTACAAAGCAGTTAAATCAATAAATGAGTGGACATCTACCTGATTTATATCGACCAAATCGACAAACTAGAAACAGAAGCAGACGAGCGGGGAGGCGGGCGGGTGTTGATGGTGTGGAGGAGAGGGGGGGCAGGAGAAAAGTCAGTCCTCAACCACTACGAGGGTCTCCTGGAGGGCGCGTATGACCAAACGTGTGCATAAAGGCACCGGAAACTGAGGGTGCATGCTAATGTTTCCTCTAACGTCCTGAAATTGACGGACGCGAGCACAGACACAATAAGGCGTAGTAGCGCGCGCACACGGCCCTCAACAAAATCGGTGACAACGTAACACACAAAACACAAGCAGTGGGGAAGGATTTGGGTCGGGTATGGGGTGGTGAGTGTTGATAGCAGAGAAGACTGAGTCGTCAGGATGCGCACGATCTACGTGCAAAGGTAACTGCTGCCGTAGTATTGTCTATACACGGAGAAGGAAAGAGAATAATGGACTGAACCACTAACACTTCCATTTGGACGTTGGAGAGGTGGGCTTGCAGCGAAGAGAGAAACGCGAAGGTCCCGACAGAAAGGAAGTCCGCAAAAATCGGTCACCCAATATGGGTGTCAGGGTTCGATGTGTTCCCACATATCCTTTTCGTAGCCCTCCTGCACGTGGTCCAACAGAACACGGCGACGGTGTTCACAGTAACGGGACTTGTCCTGCAGTTTCTGCTTTAGTTCTGACAGAACATAGGTGCTGAGGTCAGCCTCAAAATACTCTGAGAGCTGTTCAGTAGCCAGTTCTAAATCACTCTGGTTGGATTCAAATATTAGGGACTGATTATTCCTTTTCAGGTAGTACGCAAACACGTATGTGTACATAAGGGTGCGGCGACAGAGACACAGGACGTCCACAACTTGGCGTACAAACTTTACATCGATCCAGGACATGCCTTGATTTTGCAACTGGTTCATCCTTTGCTGTACAGACTCGTAAAGTTTCGACTCAAATTTGCGTGATTGGGCATGATTGGCATATCGGTTGAAGTAAAAGAGGTAACGTTCCAGAGTCATCCGAGAGGCTGCTTGCTCGTCTCGAGCCTTCTGTGCCGCACTCTCATCATAGCGGTTGCAAGTGTACCATTGCGAGCCGTGCGGTTCCCAACTGTCCAGGCAAACCCAACAGAATTCGTACTTGCAATTGAAATTCCTACAGACCATATGATTGCAACCGCCATTCTTCTCAATAGTCACGTGACACTTGGGGCACTCCTTGGTGTTGGCGGCCAACCAATGCGAGGTGCCAGCGTCCTCCTCAATTTTTCGTAGCCACAGTTTGAGGTAGTGACAGAGGACAGGCTCGTGCCAGGGGTTTCCACAGGCGAAGCAGAATGACTCACCGCAATTGGTACAGGTGATCTCACGTGGTCCAAAATCGTTAAGGGAGCGGGCCGCCCAGCCACAATCTACTCCGGGACACCAGGTGAGGGTGCGGTTGTTGAGGACGAAACCATTGGTGATAAGACGACGAAAGCGCTTTCGAACTCGGCTATCGTAAACCAGGGTGAGAACACTGTCGTCTTCTATTAGACTCTCACAGTCTAGCGCAGGACAATAGATACGATCGCCCTGACTTTCGTCCATGACCTTACAGGTAAGGTAGCCAGTCCAACAGTTTCGACAGAAGAAATGTCGGCAACCCAGAGCCAGCAGCTCGCCTGCAGGAAATAAGCAATAAGGCTAGTTAGTATACTCAAGGGTGCCTGCCGAAAGTAAAACAAAGTGTTGCACTTTATGATAATATTCAACGTAAAATGGTCAGAAAAAAAGAAGTTTCAGTGAAATAGCCTAGCATAACTGGTGAAATAAAATGATCGAAAGCTACCTCAACCCCAGCAATAGAATAGATTACTGTAGTTATTTAACAATGAAAACTTTATAACACTACTACTCAGTTTCAACAAATTGTAGTAGGACGGCTGACCTACAAATTCTCCCCACGGGAAACGGTAATGTACACTACGACACAAGAAAGCCTATGAGACGAGAATGCTTTTACTGGTGGGGCGCTCTAACAAAGGAGTGGGGTTCTTACGTACGTCAAAAGGGGGATATCTTACTTATGCCATATGCGTAGGGAACGGTTGTGTGGGAGTACACAACACCGTTTTAAATCTTGAAATACGGAAATCATGAAAGAACCCTACGTAGGTTAAGAATTTCACAGAAAAATGCGAGCGGCATTATGGGACAAATGCGCACTCTTCAGCAGTTAAAATGTGAAATATGTAGACACGCCGAAGGAAGATAATTCAAAGCGAGTGCACACAATTGGCTTCTAACGTTAGCCCAACTAAAAAACTGATTGAGAAGTAGAAGTAGATCGCTGGGACAATATGTTTATTCACCTGATGTTTCGAAATCCGTCACGGATTCATCATCAGAGACATACTCACAGAACAGTAGCAGAGACAGTCTGTGTGGGCACAGAGTACTGCCGTAAAATTTAAACGTACAGAAAAATCTAGTGCCCACAGGACCGAATTGATTTCGCGCGTCAGCCTTTTGATGTGATTCATTTCAAAAGGGGCATAAAACTGACGAGCCTCGCCTTCGCCTTCTGAAGGTAGTCGGTCCCGTCCAGTATGGCCGTGCAGTTGCGGGCAAAGCAACTATTTCGGAGAAACTGGCAGGCTTCTCAAGGCGCGAATTGCCGAACACGCGGCAGCAGTGCGGCGAAATGATGCTAATTCCCAAGTTGCGGCTCATTCGACGAGACCCGGCCACACATTCAAATTTCATCAGGCCAAAATTCTCGCAAGATGTGACAATCGAGTGAGCCAAGAATTACTTACGGGCCCCCAATCCATCAACAAGTGCAACGATTTGCCCAATTCATATTCAGTGCTGAGACTAAATTTGGTCAATGCAAATCACCGCTCGGGGAACACACAGGCAACCACATCATCTTATGCCAACACCACAAGGCCAGATGGTCATTGCTGACACAACGAATCAGCGCGCAATCAAAGGCATTTATCGATTCTTCTGTACGTTTAAATTTTACGGCAGAACCCTATGCACACAAACTGTATGTCTCTATTGATGAATCCACGACGGATTTCGAAACGTCAGGCGAATAAACATATTGTCCCAGCGATCGAGTCGTCTTCTACTTTTCAATTACTTCCTGGGACTCGCATGTTCGCTTGCATTAGTAACATACTGATTTTTGCTCAAATAAACCAACTCTACCTTGAGATCGAATCAGACTTCTTATTTAATTAATTTTCATGATCTAGTGATGGCTCCACCGGCTGATCCAGATCTGATAGTTACTTGACCTGACATTTACACACTGGCCTACGCGGTCATTCAAGTAAATATGATACAGCTGGAAACACCGATTCAAACTCCGTCGGCTGCAGGCGCTGGATCAGTTTTCGAAGAAATACAAAACGCGCGATTACGTTCTTGCATATGAAAAAAGCGGTGAACGGGGCTCTAGAGTGCCCCTGATTGGTCACAACCGCAATCGACAGACCTTACCCCCTTCCAGTACATTGGGCGTAACGGGGTCCACATGGAGGATACTGTAGGCTCGAAATATGGCTAATCGATAATGCCAAATAAACCTGAGGCGATAATTCGAATAGCCTCAATTCTCAAAGGGCTTGTACGGAAGATATTAAATAAAGTAATTTGACATAAGCACCACCAATACTGAACTAAACGCTAACATGCTATCTTGTAACACAGGCAAGAGCGGCAATCTTCCCGAGGTTAGCGTTTGGAGACTAGACATTTATGAGCAGTGGGATATAGAGCGACAGAGACAGGACGTACTGGGAGGGCAGGAGGAGCAACAGATATCACAGGCCATATCCGCAGGTTTCTGTTTCGAACCTATGAGGGGAAAAATAAATCAAAAGTTAGACTACAGGGAATCGCGCGCGGAGACCGACACATATTGTACCAAGGGGAGAATCTTAGTAGGTAGTCAAATAATTGATAGCTCTCAGACGGCAATAGCACAGAAAGGCGGGCTTTTTGAGAAAAACAACCACGAACAGGCTATTACCGAAGGTCGGTATATCAACTACGTGTTCATTTACGGCTGCGTTATGAGCAAACGGAAGGATTCTGTGACGGGAGTATAAAACTTGTCTATAATTAAACAATTTAAATGAGATAAGCCGGAGATAGGTTAAACCAGCCAGGAAATGATTTTTGCAGTGGCCTGTGTCCCTTTGGCAGTCATTCATCTCATAAAGACAGTACTGCAGCTTAAAATCTGACTAAACCCCTTGATGGAGGCGATATTGAGGCGTCCACTTCAAAATCTAGCGCGAAACTGCACAAGAAGATGTCGGAGTAGGTTATGGGTCTTTGGTACTCAGCCACCGGTGCTGCAGATGGGATTGGCTCAAGTGCAGCAAATCCCTTCTCAAGTATCGCCGTGTACAGCGAAATATCACACAGAACACCATCGAGGTCAACTATATTAGAGATGACTTTGGCCATAGCAGGTAAACTTAACCATTATGCGTTTGGAATAATGCGACAATAATTCCACACCCTGAAATGGTTCGAATAGCACATTAGCACAGACCACAGCGCAATCACAAACTGAGAGACGGTTTGTATGCACACACGACGGCTGGACCAGGAAGAGGTTATGACGATATTAACATGTTAACTTAAATATAACATCTTGTGTCGACAGCGTTCGGTGCACATATGAGTTGGCGGCCCTGAAAAAGAACACAAAGGAAATGGGTGTTGGCAATAGAGGCAGGTGGGATGTTTTTAAATCCCCTGATCACTCAATCTGTGTAGGAATCTTGTAAATAGTATCCAACAACCTAATAAGTAAATCTCCAAATCTAAAAATGGTTTTTCGCGGTAAAAACCACGCTCAAGGTCACTGCGTTAGCAGCTAGAAACGTTCAGTCCCGCAGGGCATCGCGGAAGAAGTGTGACAGTCGAAGCCGACGTTAAATATAATCTACTAGGAGAATTTAACTAACTTACTTGCTCACACCTGTTCTTCTGCAAATGATAAAACCTAATCATTGGCCCTTAGCGGCTCTCAGCCTGAGCTCTCTCCACCGAATGCTAGCTAATATAAATTCATGACCTAATCTTGGATTTTCGTACCGGCTTCTGCTTTACCCGTCGTAAACGACGAAAATCACCATCGCCAAGGTGTCACTTACCTTTTACATAATTTTCTAGTAACAAGACTGCGTCGGGACGACAGGGAATCGAATTGGGTTCACTAGTCAAGAGAGCGGCTTGCCCTTGGCTACACGTGCCACACGCATACCCTTTACTCTATCTCACCCCTCATAATGTTTATATGATGGCATTACAGCCTGGCTGGTTCATTATCCCTATTAAAAATGGCAGGGTCACTTTTATTTGAGTACAGCAGATGAGTGCTCATCTGTTCCGATGAAAAAAAAGACGGTTGGATGGCGAAGCGACGTTAAAAAAAAACTTTATGGTGGTTTCGACACACTGCTCCCCCTTCGAGACACTGCTATGGACCAAAACCGGCAGCGAATTGATTCACAACACGCATTTATCGAGCCGCGCTGATCCCGCGCCAGGCTATAACTACAACCATAATATAAAGCACGTCTTAGGTGTTTGCCATCATGCTATCCTCACTGTGTCCATACCATTACTCGTTGGTTGGCCGACCCGGGCAGTCGACTGTTGCACGGAAGACGGAGGGAATTAAGGCCGACAGGAACAACAGCGTATCCCACACAAAAATAAACGTGTTATAATGGAATCTCTCCAGAAGAGCAAAGAGTTGTGGCTTAAGGGGTGATGAGTATGGTGAGTATTCTGGGGGTGACTGAAGGACTAAGAGACGGGCTGAAATGCCTTCTAACTGAGATCCGAGCCGACCTTACAGTAGCCTGTGTACATCTCTAACATGAACTACTAGTCGCGTGCGGTATGTGCAGGTAGGCTGCTTAGCTTTGTCAAACACTATATTCAAGCACACGTCCAGTCTTGACCTCATCTTGACATCGGACAAAGGTGAGTGAGGATAAAGAGTGCGATGGATACTGTACAAGCACGCCTCGCTATAAGCTAATTCATTCGCGCAACGCAAAAGGCTGCACCGACCCCATAGTGTACGCGGTGGATGTCGTCGTTTAAGAGTGCCGAACGCTTTGCGGTGGCGGCAAGAGTTACTTTGTGGCACTAATGACTGAAGAGGGCCTTCAATAAGTCGGAGTTAGCTAATGGCTCTGTGTTTGTTGTCTTAGTGCTGTTAAGATTCTAAGTCCAACCAGCATTCATTCTTGCGGCCATCCCCGGTGATTCGAGCCCATATAGTCGTACTTGGCTTTTTTAACTGTGCTGAAAATAACTTGCATTCTTTTTGAGTCTACGTCTTTGAGGACTTTTGCTCAGAGGGTCTGATTCACTTATTCTGTTTAGCACTCACATGTAAATTTCTTATATATACAGCGGTTGGACTATTGTGCCCACTAAACGCCGATTTTACCCCACTGTGTTTATTCGAACTACAACGAGGTAATAAGCGCACGAAACAAGCGCGATTTTTAAAGTCCGATTTTACCTGAAGGACGAGTCCTCATTATGTTGGCAATGTTAGTATTCAATCATTCTGCATTGTTGGTGGTCTCTTGATGCTGTGGTTTGGGCGCCTAAGTTTAACCACAGTGAATGAAGGACATTTTTGCTGAAAATTTCGGAGGCAACAGTAGCTTATGTAGGCCCACTCATAAATCCCTACTCCCTGCATATTTTCCTACGAAAAAGGTCCTTGTAGGGTTTTATAGGCGAGGAATTAAGACTCGCGGTGGAATATACTTTAATAAATGCTAAATGCATTTTTCTTTTACTGTATTAAGAAGTGCTTTTTATTTATACTTGTAGATTTTCCTAATCTGTATTATTGCGGAAAAACCCGATTATCAAATTGCAGGTTTCTTCAAGTTCCAGAAAAATTGAAATGGTGGTTAGGAGGACGTCTACCTCAATTTACCTGAGATCCAACTTATCGTCCTGTAGCTAGATTAGTATAGTCCGCGGCGCAAAGCGCCGCGCACACCTTCAATTTACAAGCGGAACAACTTACTCCCAGCGGCCGCGGGAAGCAATTTCGACTACATTTTTTACTTGACACTTCTAAAAATTTCCTTTTCTGCCTATCCTATTTCTCCACCTCCAAAACTCTATAACCAACGTTTTTGCAAGACAAAATGCTGGGATTAGGGGTATATGAGTGGGCCTACATAAGCTACTTCTGCCATTTCGGAATTATATTTTCAAAATAAAGCTTATTTCTGCCACCTATAACGCAATTGGCAAGAATTATGGGGTGGAAAAATAAGGACGCGGGAACCTGCACCCCCTCCCTTACTTGTGTGCGATTGTAGCGCAAGCCGTACCCTGCACATAGAAACTATACATACTACTTTTACACAATGGATATTATTGCACGCCCTCACTATACGAATCACATACCTCTGCAGTACTGTTCGAGCGAGGTGGGTTTCAGGGGGGAGGGGGAGGAATCACTGGAGCCAGCCAGCGCAGGATCAATTCGCGCCTTAGCGAAAAGACGCGGTTCGCCCTCCTCAAAGTAGCTTTCGATGAGAGCATTCTTATCCCACCTGTGGCGCTCCAAAAGGAGACGGATAAGGGTCTTGTGAAGGTTTATCACTTGTGACACATCTTCGATGAGTTCGGACATGTGACGGATGAGGTCCTCCGTGTTTAGAGCCTAGGACGGGGATTGTGGACAAGGCGGACACATTTAATTAGTCAGCAATTTGAACAGGTGAAATAGGATCAGAAATTTTAAGTGCTTATAAGGATAAGAAATGACAGATACTAGGAAACAAGGTGTTATAAGCCCCATGGTTTTGAAGAATGTCAACTGACAACTGCACTTAGGCTTCGCAGCCAGCTCAATGTTTGCTTTTATGGAATGGTCGGCTGGTGGTCAGTCCGGCATGTAATAGCTCCTTCTTACCGTGACCTCTGGCACTCTCACACGTGTGAGATGTGAGCCGCCCAACCCACTTTGTTTGAAATCTTGCTGCCTATGTTTGGAGGCCGGGCCGTGTATGTGACAGACGCAGACGACAGCACTAGCTACGTCAGCCGTTGCGTCCATTCGCTGCACCAATCAGCTGACCGGCTCGGACAATGGCTGAGGCACGGGAATGTCAGGAGGGTTAGATAAACGACTCAACGCATTTTCCTTACTATAAATAATTTGGCACGTTTGAAGCTACCAGAGTGCGCTAAAACCAGTGGCTTGGAAAATTACTAACTGACGGGATAACTCGGACCGCGCAGGCAGCCTTAAGTGTTCGTGTGGAGTGGCTCACTGGCGGACTGAAATTCAAGTTACAGTGACTCCTTCCTAACGTGAATTTTATGGCACTCCCACTTTGTGGGATCCGTGCCAGGTTTGGCGGCACCGGCCGCGCCAGCCTTCTGAGCCTTCTCTCGCCTTCAGTCTTCTTCGCTTGGTCATAACATCAGGCTTAGGTGGGAGAGAATGTTGTTTGAAGATGTTCTTTTGGGATAAAATAACTTTAATGGGTGATTTTTCAAGTTTGGCACTCCAACTCGTCTTCGGACCAACAAGACTAACAAGAAACATGCAAGGAACAACTAAAATTTCAAAACCGCCGAAAAAATCAATAGTTGTACAAAGTGAGACACGATTGGTCGGTTTGGTCTTTGTTTCTGACTTGCGGTCTCAGTATTTTCCATCGTTCTTTGATATGTTTATAAATACCATCTAACTCAACGTGTCGGTTAATGCATGAATCGTCGGAGTGCATTGCTTTGAGGAATTCTCGGCCATTTTTGGAGTGGCAAACTCGGACGATGCGTGTATTCCAGTTCATAAAATGTTGTAGTTGCCGCACAAATCTAATTCATGTGTAAGTTAGCGCACTTGCTTTCAGCCTGTAGTGGCGCACGTGGTGGACATTGCCGAAACCGACTGTCAAACGGCCTGGAAACAAGGGAATCAAACGGAACGGCAAACGTGTAGGTTAAAGAGAAGACTTATGTATAAGAAAGTCCTGGATACCTTCAATGTCACAGATGAAAACTCTAACACTACTGGGATTAGGAAGAAGATATTTCAAATGCAAATCTAATTGCGGTGCGAAACATATAAATTGATAGACAACCTCGTTTATTCTGCAAGCACCAGTTGATGTAGGTGCAGGAGAGAGCGAATTTGGCAGATGACAGTGCCGAGAAAGTTCCGACGAACCAATGGCAGATGGTTTGCAATATATGATAGTGGCAGTTAATTACTTAAATGTCCTATTAAACTTCTTGTAAGCCAAGAAAGGAAACTCTTGGTTTCCTCATCGACCGTGAGACACTAGCATCAGTTTAATTTAAAAAAGGATACTAATAACATCTACAGCCGCTTTTCTCGACGCTGAGATTACACTAAACGGACAGCACCGGTTGGTGTTAATCACACACATGCACATAGTACAACGTATAACCCCCTTGAGGAGCTCTGCAAATACATATCAAGTGATCACCTCTGTCTGAAAGACTTCCAGTCAGTGAACGACCTCATTAAATTTTAACCGAAATTCTTAAATGTGTCGATTAGGAAAGAGTATTTAAGGGGGTATATAATATCCGCCCCTTGCGACATAATCTCATGATATTTCAGAAAGGTCAGGCCGCCTTTTGAATACACTGCTTTTCAGCCTTTTGCGAAAATCACAGCAAATAACTACGAATAAAGTTGTTTGCATTTTTGTTGATTTTCGGTGCCGACAAAAACATTTTAGAGAACGCGTGCCCAAAAATATCCTTCCTTGAAGACATTTGGTAGTAAATCACGTTCACATTTTATACCAGAAAATGGCTATATTACGGTTCTATAAGTTTTCTAATTAAGAGTTTTTTACGGCAGTGTATTTTAGTATCATTGTTTGCCCCATGCGAAGTAAACAACGTAACTCACTTTTAGTGCAAAAGTGGATTAATCCTATGTGGAATCTTGCTTATAACATAGAGGAATATAGGATTTACCTCTCAAGGAAAGCATACAGCTTGTAGACTGAAAATGCTAGACGCAAATACGAGGTCGGACTCAAAACTATTAGAGAATAAGAAATATTTTCTCAAGCTTAACCATACCTATTTGTTGAATGCAATGGTTACAGAATACGTAATCTGCTACCAACTGAGTACTAAAGGGATACTTTTAAATATATTTTTTGTAAAAATTATCAATCTATAAGTACATCGAAAATCAACAGCAAAAAGCATACTACATAGTAGTAATTTTTAGTGAGCGCTGCATTTTCAGGTGGCCAAAAATACATACAATCAAAAGCCGGCATGGTGTCGTGGTTTATACTGTAATATAATAAACATTACAATCACCCAACCCCATTACCTAACCCTTCCTAATCGAATAGGCAGCTCAGAACCTTAGTTAACATTTCAATAGAGACCGGTCACTGGCTGTACGTATACGAAGACAGAGGACCAGTGGTCATTGAACAGCGATGGGATGAAGAGCACTTTGACACAAACATTGCCAGCAAAGACAAAGGAGGTTGAAGTGGCTAGAAATGGCCATTAAGTACACACTCGTTCACCTATCGCCAACGGAAGTCACTCGTCCCGCTCTGTCTTGGAGCCCTCTAGAGTCCCGCCAGCAGCCGTGCAGCGGCTAGCAGTTTTTGGGCAGATGAACATTTTCAGCAAAGACAAGAGTGACTGAAAGGGTCATCTTTGGCTCATTAGCCGTCATTAATCAGTCATCTCCAACCCCAAGTGGCGCACTAGCCGAAGCTCGAACTCATAAACTTTTTTTCAGAAGTCTAACCCTCTAAATATTAAGCAACGGGTTCGTTTGCTTGCCGGCTTAGATCGGGGATATTGACACGCGTTGATGAACTTTCACCAATCAATCCCGATCTAAACCGGCAAGACAATGAGCCCGTAGGAAGTATCGCCACCGCTACCGCCACTGCGACCATTATTTTCCGTCGAACACTATTTTTTAAGCGTATAAAAAACTAAAAAGACCAAATGGATCGGTAATGCAGCACTGACTGATAACGAAGCTATATCCAGTTAAGTACGTGAAGAAGCAGGAAGGTACAACACAGACAAGAATCAAGTGAAGGTTCTGTACTTTTCACGTGCCAAGCACGGCCTAGTCAAGTAGATGTTCTCTCATATAAACCAGGAGTCCTCTGGAGCAGGTAGTGAAAACTAGTAGTATGTTCTACTAACCAGGTAAGTGTCTGGCTTCTCGTTGCTTGACGGCCGAAATACGAGGTGAACGACGCGATTTTTGACGTGTAAGGATAGGTGATGTGCTGTTGTTTCCGCGACATATTATGCGCACACTGTTGAAAACAAAGAGTGTGTTAGTGGATTATACAACGAAACATTGTTTTCGCGTGGATGCCAGAAAAATCCGAATTGTGGACTTCGGTAAGCTGTAGACATCAGTACCCTACCTGCTGGACTGGGGGTGACAGTTTGGCTGTCATTTCCAAAGATGCCTATCGTGTGCCCCAAAATAGGATGGGCGCAGGAAAGGTTATTGCGAGGGAATCGGTCTGCAATAATAATAAATTTGTGTAGAATATATCTCGCTCTCTTCACCCACCCTCCCGGGCCCGGCGCCCGGTCAAGCAGACAGGAGACCGTATCAGGTGCAGGTTGCAGGCGCAGTATGAACCTGCAAACGGGCATACCACTAACACCCCCTTGCCGTCAGCGCATGTCCCACACACCACACCACAAAATAACGGGGGACGGCTCGGATCTTAAGCGAGCGAGATAAGCTTAGAAACCACGTCAAATAGTCATTCTAGTCAGAATCTACGTTTTTATAGGGGTGACAAGTTAGTATGTCTGTTAGCAACCTTCCCAGATACGACGTTCAGTGCATCGGCGTAAATTCAAGCGTATCAGAGGATAAAATACTGACGGAGATTACTGATTCCGATGATTCATGCATTAACCGGCGTATCGAGTTGGATGGAGTGTACAAACATCGCAAAGAAATGTGGAAGAGACCACAGCCGAAAACTATGGACCAACATGAACTGCAATTAGCACCCACAGCGGCTGACCCGGACTGACCCCGGACAAACGCAAATTACAGTTTCCAATTAGCCATTACGCCATTACGACTGCTAATTATGTCCACCACGGCGTGACGCAAATTGCAGCTACCAATCAACACACACGCTAAACGACTATACAACTGTACCAGCACTTTCAAATTTTAATCGTTTTTTGCACAGTTTCTCAAGTCTGATGACGACCCGGGGATCCAGTGTCCAAAATTTACTGAACAAAGTTTACTCATTTTCCCAAAGGACGCCTTTCCTTGAGATAACGTATTATTTATTTCCAGATAGCAGAAGTCCCCAATGTCATAGGTTGAGTCGACCTCACGACAGAAACATGCGGGCTATCATTTCACCTGAACCCATCCCTGGCAGAGGCCGATACCATCGAGGTAGCCAATTGAACACGCAACTAAAGCCAGCTTTCAAGGCATAGTTTGGCTTTGTGATGGTCGGTCTGCGTTGTCGGTGTGTTAATTGCCTATTGTTGACCGACATTAAGTCACTTTAAGTGACTTAAAGTGACTTAATTCATGATTAAGTAAACCTGCAACCTTAGGTAGACTAAATAAGCATTGATTTAGGACGCCGCAAGCACAAAATTTAACACAGTTGTTACATCTTCAGACTTAGATGCGAGACGTAAAGAAGACACAGGACTGTGCAGAATGACGAGTAGCAGATTCTATGACGGCAGTAAATCGTCAGACTATTAAGGGAAGGGGATAGGTAGATGTTCCCAATGTCATTTTAATCAGTCAAAATAAGGGGAAAAAATATGCACACATGTATCAAGAAAACTAGAGTTAAAGTTATAAAAAACGCATTCAACTCACTTCATACTCACTCGCTTCTTGTTCCTGGCGTTCTAACTCCTCCTGAACCCCCGGCAGAATGTCATTATCTACGTCAGTAGAGGCGTCGGACCCGCTCAGCGAATCAACCTCATTCATAAGTTCATCTATATCCATTCTGGTGGCTTAAAAAGACAAGAGAGAAATTATTTTCTAAGCAGCGGTCGACATAGCTTAGCGATGGGACGGCCAAACGTGAAGCGAGGAGGATCGGCGATACGAGACCGCTCGGCGCAATGATTTTCAAGTTCTACTTTTGTTCTCACTCTAATCCACTAAGAAGACGTGTTATGGAACACTACTAAAAAAATGATCGACAGGAAGTAGTATCAACTTTGGAGGGAACGAACGCAACTCGCGCGTTGGCTGAGCACGTAAGGTTGAAAATAATTATTTAGTCAGGGCAAGGAAAACAAAATCTAGCAAAACAAATGTAACCAAATAGGGTCGGTAGGAGATTACGTAAGTGGGCATGAGGCAGCCGACTACTATTTGGGTTCGATCACGCTCTAGTTTACACGCACACGAAAACTCTCTCCAAGTGCACCTCAAAGTCTTACATTCGACGCCCTAATCAGTGAAATTATGAGTTCACACACCTAAGACTCTTAAAAGAAAAAGACGACCTGGTTTTGAAGCCCAAAGAGTAAAACCCGACAGTGAACAGACACAGAAACTCAGGGTCTACAAGACAAATTAAAGAAGCACAGGGTGTACTCAACGACTGCGTAGCGATTCAATTTATCCTCTGAACTGTGTACAAACGACTGGGACTAGATTGCGCGATTTTGGCTCATTCCATCGATTTCTCTGATTGACAGCAAGGTTTTGTTAGAGGAGACAGCAGAATTTTTAGGTAGAAAGACAACACCCATAGGACAGGTGTAGAGCCAGTGACGCGCGGTGGGCGTTAGCATATTTTCAGTTGCAATTTCTTACGGGTTGATGTCTCGATTAATTCAGTACATGGGGCTGCTCCGTCTGCAATATACAACCCATCTCTTTGTCCAAAAACGAAAGAAACCGATAATTCAGTATTGGGACTGGGGAAAACTAGGCACGAAGACGAAACCCTATTCCGTTGAATTTGACAAACGCCTTCTGGGGGCATGAGCCCTAACTTTACGAGTCCTGAGGGCAAGATAAGAAAGATAAGACTAAAGGACGAGAAATCAGCCAGTCCTACGTCGCGATGCATGATGCTAAATAAGCGAATGGGGTACATAAGCCCGATCGACATAACGGAAAATGACTTTGCTGTCATATTTTACGGTGAATTTAATGTGCGCGGTGCAGATACGAGACTCAATTAGCTCTGATCGTAAGATAAAAGCAAATTAAATAATTAATGGTGTGATAAGGGGAGTTTCTCATATCCAAGAAAGGATGCAAGGGTAACCCCTGTTTGTGGATTTTCGGAAGACCATACATTACATACATACCCAGAATGTATGGTCTTCCGAAAATGCACAAACAGAGGTTACCCTTGCGTCCTAACTTGGATATGAGAAACTCCCCTTATCACACCATTGCCAAATGGCTGGTAGAAAAGATGAAGCCACTTGCAAGTGATCGATATCCCCGAAGCTTTAAAGAAACATTTGAGTTTGTTGAAGCTATAAAGAACATGAACGTTGGTGAAAGTAAGATGCTCGCTTTGGATGTATCATCACTATTTACCAATGTACCCGTGGTAGAAACGATAGACTATCTCTGTGACGTTATACGGGACACGAACTAACAGATAGGTATGCTCGTGGAAACCCTCAAAGAGCTACTTACACGATGCACACGAAATATGCAATTTCTCTGCAATGGCCAGCTTTACAGATAGATAGATGGTGTGGTGATGGGCTCACCACTTGGCCCTTTTCTCGCAAATATCTTTACGGGAAAGATCGAGAAAACGAGTCTAAAGGACACCATCAATGACCTTGCATTCTACGGTCGATGTGTGGACGATATCTTCTGTTTAGCAGACTATAAAGTTGACACTGAAGCTCTAGTCACGAAGTTTAACAAAGCGCATCCAGCTCTCAAATTTATTGCACAGACGGAGGAAGACGATGAAATATCGTTCCTTGATGTCATTCTGCGAAAGCAAGATGGGACAATACACCAACTTTCATGGTTCTGTCCCCCTAAACGAAATCTAGTCCAGAGATTAGCAGCTAGAGTACGACAGATCTGCTTTCCCGGAACTGTCGAAACAGAACTCCAACAGCTGCAGCAGACACTTATTGAAAATGGATACCCGGAAAGGTTCATCCTCAGGAATATTGGAGAGCGAGTCAAAAAGCCTGATACCTTTACCGCAGAAAAGAAAGACGTGTTCATTAGACTGCCTTTCTTAGGCAATGCAACAAGAGAGCTGGTCAGACGGCGTCTAAGGACCGCAATCGCAAGCGCTTTCCCGCGGCGAACTTATGAGTGTTCTTCACGAACTGCCCCCTCCTACGATTAGGAGGTAAAGACCAACTCCCGTTGAAGGCCACATCTATGTGTATTTACTCTTTCACTTGCTCCTGTGGAGCAAGATACAGAGGCCGAACAACGAGGCGCCTGGAAAAGAGGGTGCGTGAACACATACCGGCCTGGTTAAGTAAGGGTGAAACTAGATCGATTTCGAGTTCTATTCTGGGACATCTTGTCGATACGAATCATCGAGTCGATGCTAAAGAAGCCTTTCAGGTTGTCTACCGGATACCAGCCAACTTTTCCAAGGACCTACGCCAACGGGTGCTTGCAACAGCCGAAGCAGTGGCTATACGGCTAGCAAATCCGGTACTGAGTTGTCCGAAGAAGCTGACAGAAGCCCTTGCACTTCCGTGGCCGACACCGACGTCAGGTGGCGACCGCATTTTGCCCCCACCCCCCAGTGAGAGTCGCTCGCTGCGCGAAAATAACAGCAATTATCCCTCCATGCATCTGCCTTCTGATCAACCCCCACAACCTAACCCAATTACCTCCCCCAACGCAAGAACCTCTACACACCGACCTCGTCATGCGGGCGACGCGTAAACGATGAATTGTAATTCGAATACACTATTTAATCCTGTCCAACTGTACAGTTTTTAATTACCCTGCAAATGTTCTGGTCTGGTGAGGATTTGCTGAAAACATATGTTTGCCCACTTGACTTCTCAATACCCAAGAAACCTCATGCTATGTCCTATAACAGTACTTCGATTCATGCCACTGCGTTCGCGGGAACCGATGCGTTGCGTAACTCTGGCCCAGTTGTGCGGACGAATAGTATGCGAGCTGTACTACTCAATCGAAACCAGACCCTTGGTATTGGATACAGGAATGTACGAAAGTTCCTGGTGCCCCAAGTCTGACGGCACGTATCCTTTATCAGTGCAAAGTAGATTTCTGACTCAAGCGTTCAGGGAATAAAGATCCGCAGATCCAACTCACACTTCCCACTGTACCACAATAGCTCACGAGACTCCTTCGGTAGACATGGTGTTGGGGGGGAACTTATTTGCAAACTTAGTGGTAAGATCTCTTCAATAAATGACTTAGTTCGTGATGTGGATGGCAGCTTTATTGTTAACAACTCGGCCAAGGTCGAGCGTTGGCGTGAACACTTTGAGCACCTCCTCGACTCCAATACCCAGCCCAGCACCCCCTTGCCCCTATCTACCAGTCTAGTCTCATGCGGCCCGCCTTCTTAAGGAAATGTCACCAACGCTATACGGAGGCTGCACAAAAAACCCGCCTGGAAAGAATGGAATACCCGCTGAGATCTTCAAGTTGCATCGACGCTCTGACGTCTTTGCGTCGTGAGGTGCTTGCACAAGCGAGCAAAGACGAGGCTGTTCCTGGTGACTGGGGCTCAGGCAGCCGTGTACCTGTCTACAAGAAGGGAGACAAGGCGCGATACGAGAAATGACGCAACATAAGTCTTATCGACGTTGCGGCAAAGATATTCGCTATTGTCCTTCTCAGGCGATTTCAGCCTCTGCATGGCACAAGGACGAGGTCCAATCAAGCACGGTTGCGCGCAGGGCATGGAGGCACGGACCAGATATTAACACGGAGACGCATCCCTGAATTCTGCAACAAATACCAACAACCAACGGCCGTCTTCTTTGATGCATTTTCCGCTGCGTTAAATTCCGTGCATCATGAACCCCCTGAGGCGGATAATGGCGCTAGATGGCGTACCTTCAAAAATCATCGCCATAATGAAGGCCTACTGCCACTCCACCATTGCACGGACTCTTGTTCATAACAATCAATCAGAACCCTTTGCTATTCATTCTGGCGTTCGTCAAGGCAGCATCCTGTCACCCATTTTATTTAACTTCACCATTGACTGGATTCCCGGAGAGGCCCTTCGTGAATAGGACGGTGTTGAGTTTTTACCTGGACGCCGGTTGACTGATTTCGATTACGCCGATGGCATCGCCTTACCAGCTTCAAGCTTTGGCGATCTATGGTTTATGGTGTCACGGGCGAACCAGGTCGCTAACTCGGCCCGCTTATCCATAAACGCTAGGAAGACCAAAAGGTTTTCATGATGCATCTCTGCCCAAGAGAAGATACCGCTCGAGATAAATGGCTGTCATCTTGAATAAGTCAGCAGGTTCAAATATCTCGGAAAGAGGTTGCCACCGAACGGACAGAGCAAGGATGACATTGTCTCCCGAATCAGTGCAGCTTGTCGAGTTTCCTCAAGCCTTTGAAAGTGTCTATAGACAGAACAAGATATTTCTTTTGTCAAAGGTTTGCGTGTACCGTGCATCTGTTCAGTCTGTCCTCTATGGCTTTGAATGCTGGGCTATGCGCATGGAATAGTAAATAAAACTGAAGATATTCAACCACTAACGCTTGAAGACGATCCTTCCAGTGAAATACACCGATTTCGTCTCAAATTAGACGGTCCGCACTCACTGCGACAACATCGCAAGGATATCCCAGGCCATCCATGAAAGACGACTGAGGTGAGTTGGACACGCTCTTTGTAGTCAACCTCGCGAGCTGAGTGTTGCTGTCCTCGATCCGACACCATTACCCAAGTGGAGATGTCGAAGAGGGAGTCGGCTCAAAAACTGGCTCGACTCAGTCCTTCAGGATACGGAAGTGGTTCTTTTATCTTCGGCATTCGGTATTAGGGCTCCGGTGTTGGCGAAGAGAATGGATGGGACTGTCCGCGTCTGCTGCCACGGACCGTAGCACGTGCAGGAGTACTATCCGTGACATAATCGAGGCCGGCTGGATCGATTACTATCGCAACCGTAACAAGTACACATAAAATACCATCGTATGTGTGTGTATACCTCTGGTCGTACTATTCTGCCACCATCGTTTTACATTCTATCAGGTGTTGGACAAGAAAAGCCTCCTCGCTTCACTACACGAATGAGCGAGTGTGAGGAGATGATGTCATTCTTGATGACTGGAACTCGGCAATTTTTGTACTTGTCTTCAAGGCAGATGAGATAAAGTGCATAACAGACGCCGCTGAAAAAGTACACTGTTGTTCAGGCTGAGCGTGGCTGAAGGACGATGTCTAACCAAGCCGGTTTACGAGCTGGACGAGTATGCACCCACTAGATATTCACACTGAGGCGTTTTCCTAAATTTTGCTATGGATACCAGTAACTTACGGCTGTCCACCTTGCTGACTTTACCGATGCGTTTGATTTCGTCCATTGCGAATGCACATAAAAAATAACGGAGCTAGACTGTGTACCGGCCAAAATCCTCGATATAGTCATGACCTACTATGGCTCCACCAATCTTGTCCAATCGCTCGACACCCGATCTGATGTTCGACAATATTGTACACTATCACCCATTTTGTTCAATTACGTCACTGGCTGGGTTCTCGAAAGGGCCCTAAACGGCTTTTACAAGGTTGGTTTTGCATTCGCACAGTCTGTCGTGTCATGAGTGAATAAAATCGCTGTTTATATCGGCTTATCCAATAGGGTTAGGAGGTACGCAGCTGCCAAGGAGAAAGCGTTCCCAAAAATTAACGAAAAGTTCGCTGGGAAAATTACAGTCAAACAGGCAAAGTAGAAGGGCTATATCAATCTACATCAATAGTGCAAATCGTATCTTTGGCACCTTTGGAATCTGTCCATGAATGCACAAAGTTATTTTCTTCATCACTAAAACTGCTCAGCATCGTCCAGTTAAGTGCTCAAACCTCTGGGAATGAGAATACAGGATGTGCACAAAAGAAAAATCTGGATGGATGTTCAGTACACGCGAACGTCTGTAGCGATTGAGATATACTGAAAGGGACTACCGACACGTATAACGGCGTATACAAGGGATAAAATAAAGAAACAGATAGAAGACAACGTTATTCCTCAGTTTTCTCCCAAAAGACACTTTCGGAGTTTTTAGAGCTATCTATGTACTTTATTTGATAAAGGGTATCACAAGAACGTCTCATTATGATAAGATACGAAAGCCAGATAATACTTGTTAAAGAGTGGATGAGTGAACCTATTAGTATAACCACCATGTACCTGAGAAATCATCAAGATAACTTGAAGATACATTCGGTGCGGTCAAGACAGACGAAGAGAGACCATGATAAGACGACACCACCAAAAGTAAACTTATTAAAGTTATTAAAGAAGTTAATTAAGATGAGTGACCGAATTCAGTGATGCCAAAGGCTCTACCTAACTACAAATCAAAGTGTGAGGTTTTGGTTAAGAGGTACTGAAGTTGGGTGACGACCAAATTATTCCCAGAAAATTATCCTGCTCCCTTACAGTCCACAGGAATTAGTGGTTAACGCAATAGAACTTTATCCAGGAAGAAAATCGTCATCGATTACTAGAGAGCATGCTGGAATTTGAAGATGAGCTGCTAATGAGCGTGAATAGTTTTGATCTTATCCCTTCCACATGACATGTAAAACCGAAAACAGATAACCAAAATAAGAAATATACGTGCACCGGACTATTTCTCAAACTTCTCTTCTTCAATTCTTTTAAGACAGGCACTCTGTCAGCCACCCGTCTAGTTAAATCAGGGATGCTGAAACATAGATGCGTCCCCCTGCTGAATATGACGAACATGCAGGTAACTAAAAACGTCGATCAGGAAAAGGCAAACAGACCCCCTAGTTTCACAGTTTCTGATTATAAAATTTCAACCATGAATACTTAATTTAGTCAATCAACTAAGTTCAAAGCTCCATATAGCATATCTTATTGCTAAAGGTTGACTGTGAATAAAAACATCCAAAGCTAGACGGCTGAGTTGCAACGGTAGTACGGTAGCTAAATTCTTCCCAGCAAAACCTTACAAATCAAGACACTTCAATATACATAAACGGGTTTCATAGAGCCCTGGCATTCGGTTGCTGTCACAGAACAATGGATGGAGCTCCAGAGATGCAGCCGTGTAAGAAACACCATAACAATGGGCCCGAATGGTTAGACGTGATCACAGCCATTGCAATAGCATACGCTGCTAGCTGATGGACAATAGTTCACCAGTGAAAAGTGGGAATCTCCATGTTTGTTGGCGAATATTGCCGGTAAAGAATTGAAACTTTATAGATGATGACTCGAGTCATTATCGGCTGGATCCAACCCACGACCCTAATGGCAATGCTCCGGAACCAAAGGTTAAAGTGGTTCCAATGACACCAAAGGTCCCACTTTGGTCCCACTGCGCCGTGATTGCATATATGGGCGGTATTCCGTGCACTTGCCCAGGTATTCTACTATCTGTAATCGAAGTCGATGGTCGAACACCCACACACAAGCTCCCACGCCCACCTGAGAAAAACCCTACGTGCACGCACGCCTCCTGCATTTGATACCTCCCCCCTCTCCAGTGCGGCACCTGGATCGAAGCCTTGCTCAGGCAAATTTTGCCATCGTATGCCTAGGGCGAAAAACCCGTGTTCAGGGCGCACGCGTTCAAAATGAGGGGTGGGTGGGGGTAGAGGGGTGCAGTCTGAGCAGACTTGGTTAAGCATACGCCGGCAAAAGTTGCCTGAGCAAGGCATTGATCCAGGCGCCGCATTTGGAGAGGGGGTGGTAGCAAATGCAGGAGGCGTGCGTGCACGTAGGGTTTTCCTCAGGTGGGCGTGGGAGCTTGTGTGTGGGTGTTCGACCATCGATTTCGATTACAGCTTGTAGACTACCTGGGCCAGTGTACGGAATACCGCCAATATACGCAATCACGGCGCAGTGGGGCCAAAGTGGGACCTGTGGTTCCATTGGAACCACTTTAACCTTTGGTTCCGGAACATTGCCATCAGGGGAGCAGAGGTCAATTTCTTATAGGTGAAAGTACTTAACACTAATTAAAATCGCGTACCTACCGGGTGTACCAAGGAATAAGGTCCGTTCGATAATGCGATAAAAAATAAAAGTTGAGGAGAAAAACTCTCTTTTAACTGCGCAGTGTATGAATTAAGTTGCAAACTTGTTTTCAGTAATCCAACGAACCCATACTGTAATGCGCGCAAAAGATCGCATGAGCCGTACAAAAGGATAACAAAAGAAGCTTCAATCTGGACGTATGGGGGCAAAGAAAAGGAATCTAAAGTGTCCTTACGGCAGGAAACGCGAATAACTGCCAATGTTAGCAAAATAGATGTTCAATTTCACCGCCAATATTTACAAAACGAATAAACGAAGTCGGAACTTTTCTAATATCACGTTTCCAACTATCGTGGACCATTGAGCCTTATGTCACTGAACTCATCATAAAACGTTGGATGTTAAAGGCATACGAGATAGGAGGTAACGGTTTCGCATCCTACAAACAACAAGTTAAAATCATTGTGTGAGGGATGTTACAGATTTCCAAAGTTGACTAAGCTTCATATAAAGAATTGATAGCAAGAAGCCATATTCCCATTCAAATATATGAGATTCATTTGGCCAAAACGCAGATTTAATTCCCCTCATTCAAGAAGTTCACACACTGAGAAGAAAGATTCATTGTATAAGTCGCTGGTAAATCTAAGTCAGCCGTCAAAATCGGTATTGTGATTACTGCTAGCATTTCAAACACATTTCTGCATGCACATTTTCCGAAAAATTATGCTTAAATGCCTCAAAATCCTATTTTTACGCCCCCTCCTTTTTTTCCATGCCGCCACGTAGCCTGCCTTTGCTTGCATCCCGCACAAATGTGCCTTCTACAATCTTCATAGTTGATTTAGCAATAACTGCCGGACAAATTCCAGACCAGGGCCAATTAGATTTACACCTTTTGCTTCTCTCTGCAGAATCCCTTTCCGCCACAAAGTTTCCGTTTTTATAAGTGCGGTTTTTATAAGGTACAGTTTTTCTCCTAAAAATCCCTAAGGAGTTATTTTACTCTCTGCTCCTATTTTTCTATCCCATGACTCAGGACAACTGGCCTCGCTAACAGTCAGAGATACAATTTTTCTGCTACCACTACACATTTGTACAAATAGGGAACTAAAATGATTTTTACCTACATATCCCTCAATATACTGATATTGATACTGATCAGCTTATCCTGCATCTGAGGGAAACGCTCAGTATAGCCTCAAGGCGAGATCGGCTTTAAAAGATAATACAAGCCATTGTGGCCTAGCTGACTTGTCGCAGAAACCAAAGACGAGCCCCTTTAAACTGTTCGTGTTAAATGCCAGACCACTGCTAAGTAATATGTCTCTTCTCCAAACTTTGGTTTTCGTCAACCGGCCAGACATTGTTATGGTAACAGAGACATGGGCATCCACCTGTGTAGCTGACTCCAAAATCTCTATTCTAGGTTATGCTTGCATTCGGAATGATCGTAACAATGGCCGTGGCGGAGGAATCTGCATCTATGTTAAGCAACCACTTACAGTTCTGCCGCTGGACTATCCACAATTTACAGCCGTAGAGGAGAGATGCTGGCTCCGAGTTGCTCTAAGGATTAACTACTCCTTACTCGTTGACTGTGTGTAGCGTGCACCCAATACCAGTGGAGACTACGATCTTTAACTTTCGCAGGCATTTCAGGCCGCAGCCGACTTGAATCTTTAGTACTGCTTGATTGTGGGCGACTTCAATCTTTCGAAAGTTTCCACCCTAGGGTCCTCCAAAGTGTGAGTACTTGCTTGATGCTTTAAATATCAGCATGTGAGATCAGGTAGTCGATTTTTCTACCCGAGGATCGAACATACTGGACCTAATTTTCTGTAGATGGTGTGAACCACTGTCGGTGTCATCTTAAGACGCACTTGGGAGATCAGACCATCTAATAGTTGTTACCACACTAGAACTGGAGACAGATGAAACTTTTCCACAAAATATAGTTTTTTTTTCATGAACTCCGATCAACAAATACGGCGGAATTACTGACACATCTTAACTCTCTCGACTGGTCTGACATTTTCCTATGTTCGTATGTGAATGTTTGTACTGATACACTGTACAAAGTGCTGGATCCACTCAACTCCCGTTCCGTCCCCCGCAAGAAAATAATACATGTCAAGGATGAAATGTACCTTCCCCTGTCGTTCCGCCATAGGCTGCGCAGACTGTCACGCCGAATGTCTCAACAGATGGACACTTCCATTCTGCCCTTGATCCAATTGATCTTTGAGCAGGCTGAAAAGCTCTTCGAAGAAAAGCAGATAGCCGATGAGGTCAACTTTGCTGAAAACTTTCGCTTAATGTTGTGAAACTGTTTCCGCGCACAGTCAAAGCGCAGAGAAAAGCGCGGCACCCCATACGTCAAGACACCTTAGGAAAACACATAGTTGATGCTTAGTCGACCGTTGATAGCTTCAATACGTCCCAATCCAGAGTGTTTAGTGAAAACTCGGTCGCTGCACTTCCGATTTTCGGGGCTTGGATGGGTGCCGTCCTCTAAACCATAAGTTTTACAATTTCGCCGTTTTCGGCAGCCTCACAGTCCGGGAAATTATGGCAGCGCAGTCAGCCTTCGAAAGGCTGAAGCGAATGATATTTTTTCCGTCTTTTCTGTGTAAGATAGCAATTTTGCTCCTGAAAGTAAAACCTTTTCTATGTTATGGAAGGAATCACACATGCTCCCTATTCCTAAGCACGGCCGATCAACGTCTTTGAGATTTAAGGCCAATAAATACATTTCCCGCTGCCTCGAAGATCTTGGAGACCTTGATCAAAAAGATGATGCGTAATTTGACAAAGAACAACCTTCTTAATGCAGCTCACCATGGGTTCCTCGAAAAAAGATCCTGTGATACCTGGCAGCCCTCATTCTTTGATGATTTGCTACAATTTAGAGACAGTGGACTGCCTTTTATACAGTCTATTTTCATTTCACTAAGGCTTTTGATCGTGTTGACCATAATCTATTCCTTCTTAAACTTGCCTCTTTCGGTATAGGTCAGTCAGTCAGTCAGTATATTTGAGGGAAAAATAGGCTTGCGCCTTTTAACTGCCTATTTGTCACATCAAAATCTCAAGAATTATAAACAATGTTAACAAGTTTTCAGTCAGGAAAATGTAGACAGTCACATGGCGCAGTGGTGTTTCAAGGTTAATTTGTCACATAGGTAACAAACCCCTGGATGTAATTTCTTCCGATTCGGATGCTCGTACACAACGAGTTAAAATTTCCAATGTCATCTCCAACCCCACACATGTAAGGAGTGGAGTTATTGAAGTTAGTGTGCTTGGACCACTCTTTTTATCTATGTATGTATATTTAAGGGTTACAGGCAAGAAATGCCCTTGAGGAACCTATTAATGTAAAGCAAACAATTTTTTGTTGCAGTTAATGTGCAGTTGGTGGAGGACATGACAGAATTTTGAATGAATTTTCACGGAACAGAATGAAAATAGTCTAGAGCCAGAAAAATTGTTTACAATGCTGGCAGTAGGAAATCGTAATGTAAAAGTCGCCTTTGGTCAAGAAGAATGACATAAAGTGTTCTTTTAAACTCCGCAATTGTCTCGGCGAAAACCGTCACGCTTGGTAGCAAGTTCCAAGGTCGGACCATGCGTTGACTGAAGGAATAGTTTCGGAGGTCTAATCGAGTGCGTTCGTTTTTGACCTTGTAAGGATGAACATGCAGGTGAGTAGTGAGGGCTGATCGTAAAAAATCCTCCAATTTCAGCGAGGAACTGTGCACTCGGATTATTCGGAATGTCCAGAGCAGGCTGCACTGAACGTTCCTGCAAGACAAAGTAAAAAGGTCAAGTTTGATCAATCTCTTCTGATATGGAAATTCCATGAGACTGTTGGGTATGTTGTGATCCGGCCAGATAATAGACGAGAGAATGCATCCAAGCATGTATAAGCTAGTTGAATAGGATAAGGCCTGAAAAACCATAGTGTCAGGGAGAATTTACTAAGGTAGAACAAGCGTGCAAGTGACTCCCAGACAATTGCAGCCCAACCATGAGTGGGCCGGAGTCCAGAGGCTCAGTTCAACAAGTCGATCACCGGGTCCGGAGGTGTCTGCAGCTGAAAAGTTAGTCATCGGCTCTGGAAGTGACTGGGCGTAAACAACTCCCTCACAGTTCGTGCACTGGGTGTGGCCTTGAGAAGTGATTGGCTAGTGAGGCCAGACAAGTCTTAACCTTGCCATGGCAGGCGCGCACGCGGTGGCACACATGAAATCCAGATATGTGAGATATGCAGTTGTTAGAGTACAAGATCGCTACAAGACCATCGGCAAAGTGGCACTTAAATGTTCGTTGACTAGATCGGTTAAACACCTGCATTAATTCATCATATTCCCGATCACAACCGACAAAGCAGGGGACCTGTGGACTAGAAGCAGCATCTCTTACGCAATGGCCGAATGTCCTGGGTTCAAATCTCGGGGGTGCCAACCCTCGAGATTGGGCATGCTTGGCTTATGACGGCTTATAAGCCAGAAATAGCCATTCCGGTCTCCCTTTGCTTTGTCGGATCCACTTCTTCACCATCGACCATCTTTGTCACCCTGCGTTGCACTTGCTCAAGAAGGTGCATATCTTTCTTTAACCATGGTGTCCAAACTGGCATTCCGTAGTCAAGAGGTGGTCTCACAAGGGTGCCAAATATTTCCCCGAAGAGTTCAGGTGGAAAGATTTTGAACGCTCGCCTGATCCAGTGCAGGTTACTAGTTGCCTTTTGGAGGGCCTTTTTACAGTACTCTGTTGGGAGCAAGTTCGCAGTTGTCCATATACCCAGATCTTTGTGCGTATCAACCTCTTTTAATGTGGTGCCACTGATAAAATAACTGTGTTTCGGCGGCACATTTCGCCCCGGGCTTATGGGTAGCACCAGACACTTGGATATATTTAAGTAAAAAAGCCACGTGGATGACCAGATAGCCAGTTTATCGATGTTCGACTGTAACCTCTTTGCCGCGTCTGCGCAGCTAACTTCAGCCCATATTTTTATGTCATCCACAAACATGACAGCTGCGCAATCAAGCTCATTGAGGCAGTCGTTTACGTAAATCAGGAATAGCAGCGGATCCAAAACTGAACCTTGTGGTACACCGCTTTCGACTTTTTACTATTCTGAGGTTAAATTTCCGACAATGACCCTCTGTTCTCTGAGGGACAAGAAACTGCCGATCCATTTACACATTTTTACTTTAATTCCCACGTCCAAATCTTCTGTAAAAGAAGCCTGTGTGGTACACTATCGAAGGCCTTTATGAAGTCGTAAAATATGACATCAATCGGATAGCCCTTATCGGCGGCCTTTGTCCACTTCTCCTGTGAGTAAAGAGCATTAGTGAGGCAAGAGCGTCCTGGGCGAAAGCCGCGCTGTCCATCACATTTTATTTTGTTGCTTTCCAGGAATTCAATTAAATGCTTCTTGATAATGCGCTTCATTATTTTGCACGCGATGCAAGTTAGACTGACAGGACGGTAATTTGCGCAATCAAGTCGTGAACCTCCCTTACAGATCGGGGTGAAGTTTGCCCATTTCCATTCTTCCAGGAGTTTGCCTTCTTCGAAAGATCTCTGGAAGATGGCATCCAGAGGTTTCTACAGTTCGTTAGCTAATTCTCTTAGGGCTTGCGCACGAATTTTGTCAGGCCCAGGTGATTTGGCAGGCTTAAATTGGAGTAATTCGGCCCTGACAGTGTCGTGTGAAAACCATAGGTCCTCTTTTTTGGGCAATGAGGAGAATGGTAAGGGTGCAGTTATCTGTCAATGAGCGGACGTACCGTCAGCAAAAGTTGTAGGTTCTCGCGTATAGACGCATACTAAGAAATCGGAGAGAAGGAAGGTTTTTATTTGGTCTTCGGTCGCCAGCTGTCCATCTGCTGATCTTAGTGCAGGGATCAGTTTTGTATATTTCTTCGTGCTTCGTATATAGCCATACAGTATCTTGGGGTGCTCCAACGACGTGTGTAGTATGTTCTGATTTTGCATTTTCGTCAACGATGTTCCTGATTGCTTTCAGTATGATAGACCCTTCATGTTCGCTTGCGATTTAAAAGTTGCCTATGAATATAAACCGGCATATCGCAATATCATGTTTGACCTCATAATTAAGGATCTTCAAGCCTTTGCCCAGTTGTGCTGGACATGGCGCCTCTCCCTCTCTTGGCACAAATGTTCCGTTTTGGTTTTTGGCGACGATCCTCAGCATGAACTAAACATAGACGCTCATGACCTACGGATGTTAGGAGTTTTTATGGATCTAGGCATATCGTATTCTAATAGCCTCAATCTTTTAGAACACCATAATAATAAGTTGTATATTTCAGGCCCATTGGACCTCATCAATAAACAAAAATTCGATAACACGAAGTTCTAGGAATAATTGGTTTAACAAACAGTATCGGTAGTCCGTGGTAATGGCATGAGTGTAACTGTGTAGGAGCGAATTTGGTAGATTCGAAAAAATGAAAATAGCAATGTCATGTGGAAAGTGAAATTCAAGGGCACATACAGACGGGCCACATCGGTATCCATATTTTGAGTATGTATCCTGATACCTACCGCCTCTGTTAGTAGGGGGGGGGGGCTTGGAAGCAAACCCAGCCGAAGCTGAGCGTGGGGCAGAACAATTGGTGTTAACGAAACATTACTGGTATAGACGGGTTCCCGGCACTACACTCGGGTTCGCAAACCGGTGTGGCATAGTAGAACATAGGGAACCCACCAGTTTATAATCGTGATGGGCACCACCGTATGAGATCCAAAAGTCCGTCGAATCTACAAGAGCATCTTTGGGGATGCCTGAGATGCGACCAAATATAGTGCCTTGATGATGGTTGATGGTCAACGAAACGAGAGCCGTCAAGACTGCGTACGTCCATATGACTTCCATCATTTGAATGACAGATGGTACAGGGAGACCTCCTGATTCCAGGGGACACGAGTCGGAGAAATGTAATTTCAAGAAGGAATCCTCAATTCCCGATGGCCCTTTCTCAGGCTCGGGGAGATAGCTGCCTGGAACAGATGAGGAAAACAAAAGGTTAATAGATTCAGTGTAAAGATAAATGTGCAGTTTTCGCTTGAATGCACATAGACTAGTTAACAACCGAATACCAATTGGCAAAGCATTCCAAATATAGCTATACCTAGAAGCAAAAAAGAGATCGTTTAGAAGTGAGGAAGCAGGAGGAGGTATAATCAATGTTGAATTTCTTAGGTTGTAAGGACGTGTAACGGGAGTAAGGGCAGAAATCTTGGGTAGATTTGAACTATTATTAAAGCGAAACAGGAGACAAAACCCTGCTTTCAGTCTCCTGACCAAAAAGAATTTCAGTTTAGTTATCTGGCATCTATTTGAGTAGGAAGTATCTGAAAAGGCTGGATAGAGGAGTTTTTTCAGTGAATCGTATTTGGACACGTTCAATTTTTGAACGGCTAGTTTCGTTCATTAGACCGAAGAATGGACAACAGTATTCAGGAAAAGGAAGCACAAGGTACATTTGTACATTTGTATTATGTACTATTGTTACGGTGGACCCATTATGCGATTTTGGTTATGAATAGGGAGCTCAAGGGCGAAAGCCTTCTTCCCTTAATAAAGTGACTTAAAGGTAGAAATAATAATCGATAAAGTCGCATATCTGAGTTGCTTTTGCTGTAATTCTATCAGCGTGAGGTGAAAGATCTAATTTATTGGTGTGAATTAAACCTAAGTCCTTAATGTTAGAACATTCAGACATGGGGCAACCTTGAAAAATGATAGGCTGTGGCAGCCTTTCAGGCCCAAAACGCATGAACTGGCACTTAGAAGGTGAGAACTCCATCTGCCACGTGGATCTCCACGCAGTAGAGCATCCAAATCCGAATAAGTGGGTTCTAAGTATCGCCCAGCCGTGGAATTAGAGAAGGAGTATACACATTTCCAGTCGTTTGCATATATTAACGATTAAGAGTGTTGAAATATTGTTGAAATATAATTTGGAATATTTTTTGAATTTATATTTTTCAGCGCCGCTACGGCACTCTCTATACAAAGTTAATTTCGAAAAAATAAAAATTCAAAAAATAATTTAACAATATGTGCAAGTAGACGTAGAAAGTCGTAGTGATGTCAGCAGAAATTGTCCTTTTGGGGCAACATTTAGCAATGTTTTGCAGGTAATTTTGAACTAAAAACGAAAACTTATGGCAGTTAAAAAAACTCTTACAGTGAAAATGGAGACAGTGTTCAACGAGCCTCCATGTTCAAAAAGTGTGCAAGACAAAAAAACTGCTTAGGGAGATAGTAGTAGGAACATAGTTGTAGAGCAGAAATAAGTGTGGGTGGTCTGATGAAGGTGAGTAGTCAACGAAAATGCAGCATTTTAGACTTAGTACGTCTGCGTGGCTTCGTTTGATTCAGCGGTGGTTAATGGAAACATCTAGGTTCTCGGGGGACACGAGGCAGAGAGAATAGTTTCAAGCAGATCTCCTAAATTCCCAATGGTCCTTTCTCGGAATCATGGAGAAAGCTGTTCGGAAAAGATGAGGGGAATAGAAGGTTAATAGAATCAGTGTTAAGATAAACGTGCAGTCTCCGCTTGAACGCAGACAGTCTAGTTAACGACCTTATTTTGATTGGCAAGTTATTCCAAAGAAAGCTATATCTGGAAGCAAAAAACAAAGAGCGTTTACATGAGGAAGATGCAGGAGGGGTATAACAAGTGCCGAGTTTCTAAGGTTGTAGGGACGGCTGACGGGGGTAATGACAGAATTCCTGGGTAAATTTGTGTTATTATTAAGCCGAAAAAGGAGACAAAAGCCTGCTTTCAATCTCCTGACCCAAAGGAACCTTAGTTTCGTTAATTGACATCTATTTGAGTAACAAGTATTAGAAGCTGTCGGATACAGCAGTTTTCATGTGAACTTTTTTTGAATTTGTTCAATTTTTGAACGGCTACCTTCATTCATGAGACCGAAAAAGGGGCAACAGTATTCTAAGATGGGAAGCACGAACATGATAGATAGATAGATAGAGAACTATATTTTGATGATAATATCAAAATTTTCAGCGATAAAGTCTTAATTTCATTTCAGGAAGATAGAAATTATCAGAGATAAAGCCGCAAATCCGTGCGGCTTTGGCTGCAATTCTATCGGCCTGAGGAGAAAGGTCTAATTTATTGGTGTAGCTTAATCCTAGGTCCTTGATGCTGGAACATTCAGTCATTGGGTTACCTTGAAAAATAACAGGTTGTGACAGCCTTTCAGGCCCAAACCACATGTATCGGCACTTAGAAGGTGATAACTCCATCTGCCCTGCTGAGGTCCATGCCGAAAGAGCGTGCAGATCAGAATAAATTTATTCTAGGCATCTCGCGGCCGTAGAGTTAGAGAAGGAGTAAACACACTTGAGATCATCCGCATAAATATAAGATTGAGAGTGTTTAACACTCAATGAGATATCATTTATGCAAAGCAAGAAGAGCAGAGGACCTAGCACGGTACCTTGAAGGACACCACTCAAAATTGCGGCA
>JAYGXS010000003.1:43166133-43188851 GCA_036362985.1 Ligula intestinalis
ATAAACTCGTCAACGAAAGCAGGCAACATATATAGGGGGAAGGGGGGCTAAGTAATCGTCAACAAAAGCAGTCAAAATTATCCGGGGTAGGGGGGGGGGTTAATTAACTGTCAAAGAAAGCAAGCAAAATGTTTACAGGGGAAAGGGGCCAATTAACCATTAAAGAAAGCAACCAACATATAAAGGGGAGGCGCCGTTACGTTGACGACACGTTCGTTATCGTCAAAAAGAACACGCTGCAGAGCTTCCATGATCTCCTCAACTCGATCTTCCCAGATATAAAATTCACACGGGAAGAAGAAAAGGATCAGCAGCTACCCTTCCTCGACGTGCTCGTCACGCGAACTCCCGACGGCACAATAGAAACGGGGGTCTACAGAAAGGCGACGAACACCAGGCAGCTTCTCAGTTTCCACAGCAATCATCCGATGGCTCGCAAACGAAACTGTGTGAGAACGATATTCAAAAGAATCCAGATACACTGCAGCAACCCGGAAGAAAGAGCACGTGAGGCTCGACATCTGCGCGAACAGTTTATGAAGAACGGCTATCCTAAAGCCTTCATAAACCGATGCCTACGGCCCCGCCCTCCGAGGATCCAAACAGAACCTCCTCCCACGATTTGGCATGCCCTGCCATATATCAAGGACGTGTCAGGAGCGACCGAGCGTATTGCCGCAGAACTAGGCGTTGGAATTGCGCATCGTCGCAAGGCTACAATGCGCAGCCGGGTCATGAGGATCTAAGATCGGCTAAATCCCAGTGAGCAGTCGGGTGTGGAGTATCGCATACCGTGTCTAAACTGCCCTGTTAACTACACGGGACAAACTGGACGCATGCTAAGTTTGCGCATCCAGGAACACAAGGCGGCTGTTCGACGGGGTGATGACTCTTCGCAAGTGGCCGCCCACACCTATGGAGTGGGTCACGAGTTCAACTTCGCAGCTGCGAAGATAATTGCCCACGCAAGCAGCAAGACGGGCCGAGAGCTGATTGAAGTCTGGGCGTCGGATGACACTTCAGTTTACCGATGCATTGAGCTGGCGCCTTCATATGTTGCCCTGCGCGGGTATCTCCGGACTCATGGCACTGGTGGTCCTGTCCCTCCTTCCCTCCCTGCTACCCCCCCTCCGCCCCTGTGATGGATAATTGATCCCTCCCCCTACACATTTTGCTTTCCCTCGTTAACAGTCAATTACCCCCTCTCCTTTATATGTTGGTTGCTTTCTTTAATGGTTAATTGGCCCCTTTCCCTGTAAACATTTTGCTTGCTTTCTTTGACAGTTAATTAACCCCCCCCCTACCCCGGATAATTTTGACTACTTTTGTTTACGGTTACTTGGCCCCCCTTCCCCCTATATATGCTGCCTGCTTTCGTTGATGAGTTTATCTCTGACGATGGACTCCCGCAAGAGTTTGAAAGCTCAGAAAAATGAAACTCCGATTCCAGTGATCGAACCTGCTTCTTCTCAATCTATGCACATACCTGGGATGCGAACCTTTGCCTCAATTCGTAAGCAGATCCTTGTTGTTGGGACGTACCGGATGCGCGTTATCACTCGAGAAATCCGGAGAGTACAAGAACAAAGGGTCCTTACTGACGAACGGCTCATGCAGTTACAAGCTTCCTTCAAAGGGCGGACATTAGGCAAGGACAAAGGAGGTGCGCGCGAGCGAGACTGCCCCGGGGCCGAGTTACTGCTATCAGTGAGGTTACGCTGAGAACAGATGCACAGGCGCGCGTAAGCGAGCGCGCGCATGGCCACTCGTGGAGAGCCAATGGGGAGCAATGATTGCTGGTCCTTAAATATGCTGCTACCGCTGAAGGCGGCCACTCTGTTGTTGGAGACGTTGCCAACGACCCGAGATTCTGCTGCTAGTGACAAGACATGCTGTTGGCTGGGACGAACTACCGACGACAGAAGACAACGTTGATGTACAAGAAGAACTAGTAACTAGTACTATCTGTTATCCTGTTCTGCCTTCTCTTCGTAACACGTAACAGGGGGACATAACCGGTGTTGACACCGGAACACATTCGATTATAGCAGTGGCACACAGGTGATCACTCGGCTGTAACACTTTTCGCCCCCTGCATCAAACATCGTACGAAAGTATGTTTGAAGTTTAACGGTATGAAGCTATAAAAATGGGTGCATTGCCGGACCACGTCTTTTTACGATATACCCTACGTTGAATACTCCCATCAGCCCTTTTACCTAAAAGTAAGTCAAGGAAAGAGAGCGAACCAGGTTATTCTTCTTCTAATGTAAAATTGGTAGACGGTTGCGCCTGACTTGTGTGAGTTAGACCACCGTATTCGGTGATGTCCACCATTTTCCCGAGAGCATGGACAGTGACAGGGGCCCATTATAGTGATAGTAGACGCGCCGCTGACTACTTCACTCATAACCCTCCCCATTGCGTTTAAATGGTGACAAGACGAGTCGAGATAACCACGCAGGGAGGGAACGTGGCCGCAGCCGTAAATACCGCCTAAACTTAGTGTATAGTGACAGTAGACTTTGTGCCGGTACTACTGCACTGTCTATCCTCTTTCATCTATAGTAGGTGTCTAGCCTGATTCTAAGGGAGCAGGGCTCGTTCTGCTAAACAGCCACTAGAAATAGCAGCTAGAATAGGGTGCACCTGAGTGACGTTCGCTGGTACTATTTAAGTCTGTTTTTGTGAACCAGAAGTGGTGCTGGTTAAAATCAGCACAGGGTTCAGATCCCCTCAATCTCGAAAAGATGTGTATTACTACTGTCAGCATTTATCAGCGTTGACGCTGCCTAAGCCTTTGCTAGGGCTTACATGCCCTTGCTCTGAACAAGGAAGGTGAATCTGGGTTTAACTCTTTCGGGTAAGTACATGCTTGGGGGCCCGAGCAAAGTTGTGCTTGCCTTGGCTTCCGCACTCTCAACTCGATCCCTCGAGCTGTACGGACTAAGATGCTGTTGCTCTAGGTGTGTGCTCATTATATAAGTGCTAATTCTAGCAACCATGCTTACTGAGGCTGGTAGATAGTATACTATAAGTACTGCCTGTGTATCCTCTTTTAAGGAGACGCACCCAGTATGCGCTCCCCCATCTGTGTGTGGTAAGATTGAATAGCATTTGGATAATAATAGAGCTGGGGTCCTGAGCAAAGCTGCATATGCCTTGGTTTCCGCACTTTTAGCTCGATCCATCGGGCTGTATCTATAGCTGCTGCCATAGATACGTGCCTATGTCAGAAGTAGAGTAGGTGCACTATCGCATGAAATCCAATGATTTTTACAAGTAACTCCCTCTTACCCAAACGCAGCCCAAGCTGTGGCCCTCAAAGTCCTACAGAAATAAAGTAATGATCGTTCTTCACAATAAAGCATATTGTGATTTATGAAGGAATATAAGGTTTTATAGAAACACCAGCTTTTTTAACAAAATGGAAAATTCCGAAAAAGTGGAAATCGGGCGTACTACGTAAACTTAAGTTTTACATGTAGAGGAAGCCTGTTCATGCAAAACCAGAGAGTGAATAAAGCAGCACAAATAAAATTACGTAGGAAAATAATCGCTTTGTCAAGTTTTCAAATACATATGCTTCCATATTACGTGCAATATAATGTATGGCTGTTACCGAAGAGCCTACATTTCGAGTATGTATCCTTGCACGTTTTCACGAGAACTGCTAGTTGGTTCTTTCGTTTATACATCGCTTGGCTTATTTTGGACTAAGGCAACCACGTTTTCACTTAATACGCCCCATTGGTAGATCACAGGAGTAATATATCGCTTGAGCTCACTTGCGGACATGCCGGTCAGTTATTAATAAATTTAAATAGAATTGTCGGGAACAATTGTAAACGTATCATTTTCGTACACTAAGAGTTATTGCTTTCCGCCATATTTTTTGCAATTATTGCGATACTTCTATTACGAAGAGTTGTAGATCTTCCATGAAATTCTAATTAAGACTTTACGATTTTCACTGGCTTAAGTCAATTGAACATAAATAATGAGTATTAGTGCTGAAAATTCGATTCCCAGGTAGTAGATCAGAAGTAAAAGGGGCGTTCACCGGGAGTATATCCTATGCACTTAGCGAAACCTTCAAAATAAGATATATCTTGAAAGCTTTTACATAAATAACCAGCTTTTAAACATTTTTATTTTAGCAGCTGTCTGCGTGTGTCATAGTTTCAGAACCACCCAATCATGTGAACTAATTGCCGAGAACAATGAACATCCACTACAAAAGTCGCGAATGAATATGCTCAAGATTGATTTAGAAAAATTCTACAAAAGTTCACACTTAAAAACAAGCTTTTCTTATATATTATGGCGTTTGATTTTTTGCGTACTTTAATTTTTGATGATTAAGTCAAGATCAGAATGGGCATTCTGGCCAGTTTAGCGATTCCCCTAACGATAATGGAAAAATCTTCCCTGTTAAAGGAAAGAACTAACCTTTCTACATAAATCGGAACAGTTTTCAGTATATTTGGTTACTTCTAGGCTCAGTTCTAAAATAACAAAAAGCAGAGTGGCAATAAAATCAACGGTGAATTTTGAAAAAACTGTATCGCAATATCCCGTGACAAATCACTGAAATGTGTGTTATCTTAACTGTCTTCAACTTTTTATTGATTTTACAATCAATTTAATTACTGTATACTAATAAAGTCCTCATTCGCATGCATTGCCTGCAACCCTTTAAATATACAAGTTACATTTAGAGAAGAATGCTATATTGAGGATTTTACAAACCTGAATTTTCAGCAAAAATGACTCCATTCACGGAGAGCAGACGGTAAGGTAAATAAAGGATCATTTTTAAACGGACAAAGGTAAAAGGTCATGTAATACTCACAAGTCAAGTTTTTTCACGACATTCACATCAACTATGGAGACTAATCGGCTTTCAACTTCTCCATTTCCGCTTTTTCACACGCTTTTCTCTTCGTGTTGTCATCCTACGGAAAATTGTCGATGTTGGTGTTGTAGGTGAATTGCATATGCGACAGATTAGCCGCATTTGACAAATATTGGGTTGGTGATATGGTGTAGATAAAATAACTTGTTTTCGTGCATTTAAAAAGGTAGCAGTGTACTGTAGATATGACCTCATGATACAAAATGCAGACAAACAAAGCAGAGGATTAGGGAGGATGGTATAGGATAATAAATTCCCCCGTGAATGGAGAGCAAAAAATGGGCGGCTCAAATTCGAAAGCCGCGCCAAATAAGGTAATAGCAAGAAACAGCTTTAAACATTTATTACTCAAGTTTATGACACAAAACTTTGCAGATTTGCAAAATATAATTTTTTAAACTTATTTTGCCCTTCTTTTTCCAAAAATAGTGTATTATCTCATAATAACACTTACCTCAATGTGAACTGGTGAACACCAGTTAGCGGTGGGGAGACTAGATCGCCATTCGGAGGTTGTCATGCACACACAAAACACAGAACACAAATTTGCATGGGAGCAAACCCAAACCGTTGGAACCTGCCCATTTAAGAAGGGTCGCGAATTCCTGAAGGCAATGCACTCAGATGAGGCATGCATTAACAGGCATATCGATCTTGATGTGAATTACAAATCACTGAAGATCAGATGGAATCAAAAGCAGCCACCACCTATCACATGATCAAATACAGATGACAACTATTTCCTTTCCTCCCCCCCCCCTTCGGACCGCATAACCACATAAAAGTGATAACTATATATCCACTGCCCGCACGACCAACTGCGTATGATGACTGTCTATCCACACTCTGATGAACTATATAATCCTGTGTTAGTCATCGGTTTAAGGTAACTGTTTTTGTACATAGCTCATCCGTCTGAAGACGAACTGAGGAACCAGATTCGAAAATTCACATTATAAACATGACTCTCCCCAAAGGACTCCATTGCTCATAAAATATATCGCTTGGGATGCCAGTTTTCCAATACTTACCTCTATTTCAAGGACGCAAAACAAAATTTTCCATTTTGCGAACAGATATAATTAAAAAATTCCTGCTCTTCATGAGTGTTCTTTTATGGTGCAACACGCAATAACAAGAAGTTCTTTTTGGCAACGTCTTACAGCATAGGAGATTTCTAGGTTATCAACAAACGCTGAATTTCACCCATTTTTGCCTCTATTTTCTCCCAGTATAGTGATCTGAACAGAAGTAAATTCTATTAAACATCATTTTGCGCCTCATGTCAACCCAATGAACTAAATAATTTACCTCAACTGTGTGTTTAGTCCTCCAACCTCCAACCTTTCATCAGATATGTAATCTACTGTACTAGAGTCATATCTCCTTAGCCTCAATAAGAAGTGTAGTAGTACTGACACTACTACATGCGCCGCCATTAACCACCGGCGATGCGGCCTTAGACAACGCTAGGGCTCCTATCCCCTCGATCTCAGCAAGGAATGTCTATCTGGGTTTGAATATTGCGGGTAAGTGCAAGCTTGGGAGCCTGACTAAGCTGCGCGTGAATTGTTTTCCGCATTCTCAACTCGAGGACAGCAGTATCGCTGATTGGAGTTAGGTCTGGGGGCCGCGTTCCCTTGCTCTCCAGTATACTTCTGTTGAGAGTGCTGTGCTAGGGGTGCTAATTCTAGTAGTCATAACTGCGAAGACTAGTAGGTGGTAGACTACAATACAATATCATGTAGGTACAGTAGGGCAGTTTAAGTCAATGCAACAGGAGTAGGGCCATTTCATTTGATGCTGCTAAATTTATTGGTGGTGGTTTTATTGGCGCATGTGGGTTTTCCTTGGGTTCCGCCCTCACATTCCTGCCCATCTGGCGGTTTCACCTTATTTTTAGAGAGGCAATATTTATTAGCATCGCTGGTTCTGTCATATCACATGGTGTTACATTAGCTTTTGAGCTGGTACTCCTGGACAGTTCACCCTCACTCACCCACCCACAGTAGGTGGTCAGAAATATACGAGGCGCCAGAGTCTCGTATTTCTGCTGCAGCTGCTGCTGTTGCATCTGCTGTTTATGCTGCTGCTGCTCACGGTGTATCCTAATCAATTTAGTGCTGCTAAAATCTCATCATAAATGACGCTGGTTGGCGTCAGGTCTGGGGCCGTGCTACCTTGATCTCCAGTATACTACTATTGAGAGTGTTGTGTCTATGCTAGGGGTGCTAATCATAGTAATCATAATTGCAAAGACCAGTAGGTGGTAGACTACAATGCAGACTGTGCGTACATGTATGACATTTTAGCTTAGTGTGCAATCATTGACCTGTAATGGGATATTAGTAATCTCAAGCTTAAAGAGATGCATACGTAATACGAGTTGATGATGTATCACGCTTCTAGGTGGTAACAAAGTGACATATTACATTTTCAGTCCAGTATTCTACTGTTGAAAGTGCTGGGCCTATGCCAGGAGTGTTAATTCTACAGGGTGCCCCACAAAAAACCCCTAAATTTGTGATTGTTACGGCGGTCGGACCGCCCATGCCGTTACGATCGATGGCGGAGAAAACAGAACACCTGGGCCACATCCGAAGTGAAGCCGCCCCCGTTGGTTCGCACCCGCATTCACGTCGCCCACGCCATGCTCCGCTCAGTGGTGAGGAGCACCCACACAACGTGGGTGGTGGTCGCAGAGGAGAAGGTTCTAAAATGCCCACCTGGGCACCATATGCCAAGAATATTCTGGAAAGACGTGTAGACCCATGCCACAGCTTAGCAATTTCCAGCGCGAGGCCATCGTCCTATTCCGGAAAGAACATCCAACATGGGCGTTGCAGAAATGTCGGAACATTTTGCCTAAATTCTTTGGTGCCATTACAAGTGACCAGTTTAGAGGTGTCGCGGCTGCATTCAAACAAGGTGGATCACCTGTAGCAAAGGTGCGTAAGCCTGGTAGTGGCACTTCTTGCAGGCATGATTCCCCAACAAGGCGAGCAGTCTTGGAACTTGCCGTAACTCCACCAGATCATCACAGAAGACATTCAAGTCAACGTGAAATTTGTAAAGAACTGGGATTGTCAAAAGAATATGTGCACAGAACAATTGCAAAATCCAATTTAAAATGTTTTCGACGTATTCAATGCCATGTTTTAACTGAAGCACACCAGCAAGCTCGAAAGACAAAGTGTGATGCCATGCTTCAGCGCTTCGGTGAAGGAGAAAAATGGAAACAAGTGTGGTTCTCAGATGAATCATCATTCTGCTTGTCTGCACCACTGAATAGGCAAAATGAACGCATATATCGTGCAGTGGAAGTCAAAACTGATATTCCTGATGAAGATTTGCTGGTGGAGGTAGACAAGCAGCAAAAATCTATCATGTGCTATGGTGCTGTTTCCTGGCAAGGCAAAACAGACCTCTATTTTATTGAAGGAGATGCTGCTGGGCAGGAAGGTGTTGCACCGAGTCGGAGAACGAAAAAAACTGTAAATCAAGTTGCTTACAGAGAGGAGATGTGCCCGCAGATGTTTACAGATATTGATCAAGTAATGCAGGGAGAACCCTGGACGTGGCAGCAAGATGGTGCAAAGCCACACACTGCCAATGACACTGTCGCCTGGCTCCGAGTTAACACTCCAGATTTCATCACACCCCAGCAATGGCCATCCAAGAGCCCTGACCTGAATGTAATGGACTTTTGCATTTGGAGTGTACTCTTACAGGAGGTTCAGAGACGAAGAATAGGAATCACTGATATTGAGTCAATAAAACATGTGTTGATGGACACATGGAACAACATCCCTCTTGATGTCATTCGTCGAGCAGCTCAGAGCTGGATGGATCGCTTACGTCGCTGTTCTGCAGTTAATGGACAGCATTTTGAGTGGTATCTGTAACTTGTTATTAGGTAGCAGTTTGTTAATTACACAATAAAGTTGTTAGTTATAATTGTAATCAATAATTTTTATTTTTATAACATTATAAACATTACCATAAATTTAGGGGTTTTTCGTGGGGAACCCTGTAGTATTAGAATATTTGCGGAACCCTGTAGTAGCCAAACATGCTAAAACCAGTAGTTTGTAGACTTTCATGCGGCCTGTGCATACATGTGAGACATTTTAGCTTGGTGTGCAGTCAAAGATATGTATGGGGATATAAGTAAACTCAGTTGTGAAGTCGGTTTCTAGCATTGAGTAGGGTGCTGATATCAGCGTCCTTGTCGTCAAACCAGTCTTGCTGTTTGCGGCGTACGTTGTCAAGGGCACGTTTGGTTGTCTGCTGTACGGTGTTTCGTAGTTTGCCCCAGCTGCTTTCCACGGTCGGGTTTTCTTCATCGTCAGTTATGTTGGTTAATCCGTGAGATAGTTCAGTACTAAAGTGCAGATGGTTGGCAGACATGTTTAAGGAATTATTATTAAGCTTACCTGAAGGACGATTACCCTGAGGTCTCTTGGCAAATTTCGGTCGGATCCTCATCCTGGAGATGATACGGCGATGATCGGACCATCCCTCATCACTTGGGACCGCCTTTGTCACCAACACATCTGCCTGGTCACGCCTCCGTACGAGGACATAGTCCAGGAGATGCCATTGTCGGGACCAAGGGTGCATCCAGGACACCTTCTTCCGATGCGGGAGGTCAAAGTAGGTGTTTGTCAGAATGAGGCCGTGCTCTGCACAGGTGCGTAAGAGGCGTAGGCCATTATCATTTATACCACCGACGCCGTGGGGGCCTAGAACTCCCCTCCAGACAGTACGGCAAGTGCCGACGCGAGCGTTGAAGTCACCCAGGATAATCAACTTGTCTGACCTCGGAGAAGTCTCGAGGAGGGCATGTAGCTCCGCGTAGAACTTGTTCTTTTCTACTTCCAGGTTAGTCATCGTGGGAGCGTAGACGCTAATTATGGTAGCGAAATTGTTTGCCTGCAGCTGTAAGCGGAGGCTCATCAAGCGGTCGTTTTTGTTTTGAGGCAATATGGTCAGACGCCTCAAAATCTCGGTCGGGATGGCGAAGGTGACGCCTGCTTCGCGTCGCTCTGCCTGTGGCCGGCCACTCCAGAAGAAGGTGTAGCCGATGCCTACCCCCTCCAGCTGACCTTGGTCGGGGGAGCGGGTTTCACTCAGTGCGGCTATGTCGATCTTGAATCTTGCCAGTTCTCGTGCTAACAGTGCGCTCCTACGTTCAGGCAGCTCGCTTCCAGGGCTATCTGAGAGAGTGTGCACATTCCAACATGCTAGTGTGAGAGCTCGACCCTGTGATCTAGGGCACCCGGAAGACGACATGACGTAAGGTGCTAGTAGAGTAAAACTTCGTGGAACCGTTAGGGAGAGCTGTGGGTAGGTTCAACTTGCACTGGGCGGGAAGAAGCTTGAGTGATTCCTTTTCCAAGTGCACCTCCACTTGAGGTGCGCTGGACTATTTCATTGGTGAGGGCGAATTGCGGGAGGGATGCCTTTGCTTACATCTCCTTACCTGTGTTTATTTAGTCGGTTGCTAATGTGTCCCGCTGCGAGGGTGGGCGGTATTTGTTTCGGCGTAGGCCTTTCTACGCTTTTATGAACACATGGCGCCCTTCCTACCTGCGGGATACTTGTTTTCAAAATAGGCTGATGATCGTAACCCGCCACGGTGGGTTAGTCACAGTACCGCTACTAACACGAACGCTACCTGAAACAACAGCAGGCTACCCGTGCTCGGACAAGAAGAACTTTACCGACTTACTGTATGCAACAGAAATAAAAGTTTGTAGATGGCGAAAATAGCAGGATTAATTGGATCCATGAAATTTCGGGAGAGCCCTTCAGCTGCGTCCACTTCAATGTATTATAAGAGTAACGAATGAGGAAAATACAAAATGGAATTGGTACAGAAAGGTCAAAAAGGTCATATGGCATGGTCACGGATTCTAATCAGCAAAGTAAGAGATTTAAAACAAGATGGACAGCAAAAAAACAGAGAAAAGGGAGTAAAGGCGAAAAAGTGGGCAGGGGACTGTGTAAATCTGGGAGCAGGATGTTACCAAGGCATAGCTAAGTTAACCACATGTTCCAACTGTTTGCCCGCCTCATATAGGCTGCCTCCAGATAGCGCAAGGTACGAGTTGTTCGTGCTCGAACAAGTACTCGGAAGGAAGATTGAGGGTTCACGGAATGATCCGTATCTACCAAGTATTCTGTTATGGAGCAACAAGGGGTTCTATTTTCCTGTTTAATAGCGAACTAGACAAGTACTCCTTGGCTCTGGCTGCTAATTGCCCTTGCGTTCGCCCTATGTACTTGCATCCGCAAGTGCATGCAAATTTATAAACACAATTGGAGACGGTGTGCAATGGTAAGGCATCCCTCGCACAAGGAATTGGCACATGTCTCGATGGTATTTAAAATGTTATCACCCTTAAAGGGCAAGGATACGAAAACAGGCCTTTTGGAGCTAACTTTTTCGTCATTTTTGGTCACAAGGGTTTACCATACTTGTCTATAAATTGAGTTGGATATCCACGCTTCAGTTAGGTTTCTTTGAGAATGGCTAATTCTGCATCCCATCTTTCCAAAAAAACAGATTGTTACAGCTTAACTTGAGTAACTTGCGGCGAAATGTTTCTCTGATCTTGCTTTTCTGTTACCCTCAATCGCATGGTTTAGGCTAATGAAATGGGAGTCATCTTATATGATTCCAGTAAATTTCGTCTAGAAGCGCAAGGCAAAGAGGAAACTAAGGCCAAAAAGACTCAGCTTGGAAAACCATCAAGCTTCTGTTAGATAATAATTTAATTGATCCCAAAACTGCTCTTTCCCTAAAACCTATATCCCACAACTATACGCGTTGCCAAAAACTCATAAAAAGGGTATCCCCTTACGACCCATTCTTTCCATGGATAATTGACCCTTCCATAGACTAGCGTTTTGGCTGTTAAAGGAATTATAAACAATTCGCAAAAGATTTTCTTCTTATATATTAAAAGACAGTTTCCATTTTATCGATGAAATTCAGCACCATTATATTTCTGGCAAATGCACGATCTCCTTGGACGTTGATTCATTGTTTACGAACGTGCCCCTGGATGAAACCATAGACATCATTTGTGCTTATTCCTCCGACACTCGCCTGTCTCCTCAAATACTACGGGACTTATTACAACTGTGTACAACGGATGTACATTTTCTGTTCATAGGCCAATTATATCGCCAAATTGACGGAGTCGCAATAGAGGGCCTACTTGGACCAACCTTTGCTGATATATTTATGGATGATTTGGAAGTAAAAGTATCCTCAAAATTGAGTAAGTCAACAATCTACAGATGATATGAAGATGATGTTTTCGCGATTGTTAAAAACCTAAGGGAAGCCGAGGAATTATTGTCTGCAATGAACAATTTGCATCCGAAGATTCATTTTATTATGGAACAAGAACGACAGAACTATAGGAGTTAAGGCTAAGGCGGTTGACCCAAACACCTACAATCTTCGAGGCCCGGTTCCTTGGGAGATAGGAGAAGTCTTGGGAAGGTCAGAGTAGAAGGAAGGGTTTATTGTGTGCACAGGAAGGAGAATAGAATGGAAATAGTGGTGAATCGCGGAGTAGTGCGTCCGTTCCCTATTCGGGTGGGCTCCGGCATGACTAGAGCATCAGAAATCGCTGGCGAATGCTTTGTCCCGGGGGCCAATGGGGCTGCTGATGTCTAGACTAACGTGGGCCAATGACTGTTAGCGCCTAGCCCCAAGAGGCGGTGGGCACACAGGCAGGCTAGATGAGTCATGCATCTGCGGCTGGTCTTGGGTTCCAAGTGGCTGCTAGGGCCACTGCAGAACCAGCTTTCCTTCCTCGACATTTACTTGTCCAGAGAGACAGATGGCTCCATCAGTGGCTAAAATAAAGATTAAAAATTAAAACCTGAGTGAAGGAGTTAGCACACGTTTGAGGTTGTTTATTTTGTTAATTGAGTTGACTTGAAGCGCAAAGTGCTCTTTACTAGAAAAGCGTTCAGTTCAAGTCAGTACACTACGGGCAAAATGGAGCGGGATGGGGCTAAATCCAACGTTTGTTGATATCTAAGGAATTTCCTACGCTATTAGAAGCAGCGAAAAAAACTCCATTTCGTGCGTGTTGTACTATAAAAGAAAGTTAATAAAAACCAGAAACTTTGAAATCATTTATGTTCACAGAACAGGCAATTTTGTTTTGCGTTCATGAAATGGAGGTAAATGTATTCATGAGATAACACATTATTGTCGGAAAAAAGAGCGAATGATATTGATAAAATCATATTTTACAAACCTGCCAAGTTTTCTGCCATTCAATTAAGTAACAAACTTATTGAGCTGTAATTTGTTTAAGCCACCGAAAATAACCATACAAAAGCATATATAGAAACACCTGAGACCTGCCGTCAATTTTTTCCTATCGAGCCATACGCAAAAGATATCCAAACATTTTCTCTCTATAGCGCAGAAACGCTGAATAGAAAACCTTTAAAAAGATTGGCCAGAATATTATTAATTTTCTCAAAACCGTCATCGATATTCTGCCACTCTGCTCTGCATTTTTTATCTTAGAACTGAAACTAGATAAAAACAAATATACAGAAAACTGCTCCGGCATATATAGAAAAGTGAGTTCTTTTCATTCAGCAGAATTTGTATCCCTACTTTTAGGAAGCTAAAAATGGCCAAAATTTGCCGCTTTTATCTTGACTTTATCTTCAAAATACGGAAAGTACACAGGTATTCGACGCCAAAATATCTAACTAAACAACTTATTTAAGCGATAACTTGTTTTAGGAGACTTTTTAGTGAATCTTAGGCATATGCATTTGTGACTTTTGCTGTGCACATTCATTTTTCTCGGTAGTGAGTTGGCATGTTTGAGTGCTTCTAAAACGAAGACCCAAACAAATAGCTGCATAAGAAAATATGTTTGAAAGTTCGTTATTTAGATGATTGCTTTAAAGAAATATCTTATTTGAAGGTTTTGGTAAGTATGTAGAATATTATCCTTATATACGAGCAATCGACTGAAGCCAGTTAAAATTGTTAAGCGTTAATCATAATTTCAAGAAAGACGTGAACCTCGTCGTTATCGAAGTCCCTAAGTAATTAAAAGGAAATGTGGCAGAAGGAAAGTTCCTTTAGTGAAACTGAAAATTTGAGCTAAATTTATTAACCACTGCTTGGTATGTCTGAACGTGAGCTTATGAAATACCTTATTCCTGTGACCTCTTAATCGGTAAAATCAAACGAAAATCTATTAGCCATAGTGCAACGTAACTCAAGCAATATATAAACGGAATATGCACCTAGTGATTTTCGTGAAACAATACTGGAATACATACTCGAAATTGGGAATGTTGAGCAGCAGCTATACGTTGCAGTGCATGTATTATGGAAGCCTATGTATCCGAAAAATGTACGAAACGATTATTTTTCAACGAAATTCCACTTGTGCTCCTTATTCACTGAGATTTATTGCGTAATCAGGTTTTCTGTAAATTTAAAACTTAAGTTTACCACGTAGGTCCGATTTCTACTTTTTCGGAATTTTCCGCTTTTCTAAAAAGGTTGGTTTGCCTAAAAAATGTAAGATTACTTGATAAATCCCAATATGCCCTACTTTGAAGAATGACTATTACTTTATTGTGTGAGCTGTGTTTGCGTAGCAGGGATTTGCTTGTAAAAATCGTCGGATTTCATTAGTTAGCCCACCTACTGTACGTTCTGTGCCTAGTTAACTGAAGCTGGGCAAAGGTATTTAAGTAGTGGACATCATTAACTCTAGTCCCGGGATTTTTTTTACCGAAACAATGGCTATATGGCTTCTATGGGTGAGGAATAAGGATAGGCAGTGGAATATACTGTAATAACTGCTAGATACATTTTATTGTAGTGTATTTAGAAATGGTGTTGATTTATATCTGTAGATTTTCCTAATCTGTATCATCGTGTAAATTATTGCGAAAAAACCTGATTATCAAAATGCAGGTTTCTCGAAATTCCTGAAAAAATAGAATGTTTAAACTTACCGCTCTGGAGTTAGATTAGTACAGTCTGCGGCGCTGGGCGCCGCGAACACCTTCAATTTACATGCAGAACAACTTACTCCCAGTGGCCGCGGGAAACATATCCAACTACATTTTTCCACTTTGCACTGACTTCTTCAAATGTCCTTTACTGCCTTTTCCTATTTTCTCACCCACAAAACCCTTATTACCACTTTTCGAAAGGAAAAAAGTCTGGAACTAGGGGCATATGAGGTGCACTACTCAAACTACTTTTGCTTGAAGGTGACTTGGCACTGGAACTTTCGCCTCCCAATCTAATTAAGTAAACAATTTCTCCTAATTCGCCATACGGTAAAGAGACTGGCGAAACTGCGACGGGATCCTAGCAGCCAGCAGCAACCACGAAGTGAGCTACTAAGCTATAGAAATCCTTAAACTGAAACGGGTTCACATAACATGGGGAACTCTGCTTTTATGTTTATAAATTATCAGAAATGAAACCTGTTAAATCATCAGGTATACATAGTCGGTTGGCGGCCTGATGGGTCGGGGACGGAGGTGTAAGATCTTTAAAGTGCACAAAGTAATGTAATTCGAGTCTCGAGTGTCGAAATCCTAGAAGTTACCCTTGACTTTTCATTTGTACCCTTTAAATATTTCAATACCAACACAACGTCAGTCCATTTTTTTCCTTCGTTCCCACCTATTTCTTTTTCTCAACCCCAAACTTCTGGTTTTAATTTAAGTTGCTTCAGGTTTTTACTTACTCATTCTTCGACGAAACACGCTGTGTTCGTTAGCATGGCGACCCCATGGGGAACATTCACAACCCAGATTTAAAAAAAATCATGTCCTTTTCTGATATATACGCAAGCAGCTGCTAATGGAACGAAAAAGAATGATATTCAAACACTCAGAAACATAAAAAGGCTCCTCTGACATCATTGATGAGGAAAGAAGCTTATCTTTCTGTCTATTAAAGGCAAACACAAAGAACCAGAGAGGTTGTGTGATATGGCGTTCCGAAATGTTAAGCGACGTTTATGAACGTCCTGACTCAATGCTGATGAAAAGCATCAACCCTGGTCACACAAAATTGGATGTAGTTACTACACTTGCGTTTCCCCACCTTGACTTGACGTCTCCGCCACGAAGTGTCAGTTTTGGTTTGCTGTCGACATCCGTAGTGCCACTACTGTTCACGCCCACCGCTGCAATTTTGTACGCGATGGCACCCCCACCCTCGTCCGCAACCTTCCTGACGCCGAATTCACGTCACTCGGTAACGGTCTTCCCATAGAACTCTAAATGTGACGCATTTTATGCAACGATTTCGAGATGCTCGGCCTAGATTCCGGGCTGCCCGTGTCTCACTCCTGTTTCTTCGTTCCCTCATGCAAGCATTATGTCCCACTCGAGGCTGCATATATGCCCATGTGAGACATAGCGTTCTGCCACCAGATGCAAGAGGCTCATACGCTCCGCTGTCATCGAATATTCTTTGATATGCTGTAGCAGTCGTCTGCTACCATCCCTTATGTCGATTTCTCGACAAAGATTTCGTCAAAGATGACTCACAGCACGCGTTAGTTCTCATATTTATAGTGCTAAGTCCTTAGATCCCAGGTGCTCTTGCCGTGTCATTTCTTCAAATCATACAACGATGGCCACAAAAATAGCGTTTCGATACCCTAGTTCGTGCCCGATGCCAGCTTATTTTTTTCTTTGGTCCTCCGGATTCCCTGGGTCATTTGATGCCGTTTTATTAATCATCCAGTGGTTAAATAAGGTGGATAGAAGACGCTGGAAGAAACTAACGCATAATGTTATCTCTGTAACTTGCATAACTGGATGAGTTGATGGGGAAGGACAACTAGAACGCAGGCAGGGTGCTCGCTGGAACATAAAGACATCTTTCGAGGACTGATATAAAGATTAAAGCGGTCTCATGCAAGTATAGTAAGTGTCCTCCCTTCATTTTACCTGTGGAGGCCGTACTCTCCAAGTTACTTAGTTTTACAGCCATCCACCAGATAGATTAACCGGAAGGCCACTTAATAGCCCACACCGAAGCTATGCGCTTCCGATTAAAACGTAACAATAATGGTAAATATTCGAAAACTTTTCTAATTAATTTTACTTCCATACATGCATCACTTGCGTCTGCGTTTGACGTGCCTTTAAGTCCTCGGAAATGGTTCTTCCTTCTCTAAAGAAGCCGCTGCTACTGGAAAGGTTATCCTTAAGCGCATACTGTACACACAAGTCTGGCAAACTGGGTGAGTAGATGCTTTATTAGCTTTCAGTTTCATTATCAGTCGCTTAATGCGAATAAAAATGCTCACCTTTTTTGTTGTAGTAAGGACAAACGACTAGGCAGAGGACACAGTGTTTATCGACATGATCGTATTCATATATAGGGAGTTTCGGCAGATATGAATAATTCCTTTGACGCACCTGTGAAAAACGCGGCAGCTCCGCTGAGATTCGAACCCATCCCAACCAGGAAAGGCCTTAGTACAGCCAGCCCTTTAGCCAAATGAGCTACGAGATCCCTATCAGAAACTGTGAGTTGAAACACGTGTGAATCAATTTACCCGCCCATTCTAATACAACGAACAGTGGATAGTATGTCTGATGACATGCGAAGACCAAAATTTGAGTGGAGGATTTAATGCACATTTAAGGTTGTTTATTTTTTTGAGTTGAATTAAGGGAACGCGCTAAGCGAACTCCTTATAAGAGGCCTGAGCCGAGCTGTATCGAAAACCTTTTTAGCTGCCAACGCCCATATACTGTTCTCAATTACGTCCATCCTATACGGAGAGATAAAGGACAACCAGCCAGCCCAGACTGTGCGACAGAATATATTGGTCACACGGGCCGATGTATGTCCAAAAGCATACAAGAACACCTTCCAGCATGGTTAGAGAAGGGCCATTTAAAAGGAATTAATAGTTCTATTTTAGCGCACATGGTAGACTCAAACCATCGCGTGGATGCCAGAGGGACTTTGCGAGTGCTCTACAAAGTGCCCTCCAGCTATTCAAAATAAGTTGGACAGCATCTTTTGGCTACAACAGAAGCAGCTGCCATCAGGCTTCGCAGACCGGGATTGTGCGCTCAACAGGACTTTATAACTGCGCCGCAGTTACCATGGGCAAAGTCACTAACAGAACCGCACACAGCTTATCACTTGCCTCGGAAACTGGCAGCTCCTCACTTCAACCACGCACACCTTATCACCTATAGTGGCCACCGGTCCGCCTAGACACGACCATTTTGAACTCAATTTACGGCGTTTTCTATGTGAAACAGCTTAGCAAGAGCAGATGTGACTCATAGCCTCCTCAAGCCAATTGTTGTTGCCTGTGTCCGCGCGCGTGACTACAGAACCCCTATTATGTCCTCTGTCGCCCGCCTGCCGAACATCGATTGACCTTGGGCAGAGCAAGAGCGTGAGACGGACAAGAGGACAATGCGGATTAACCAAGATCCTTAGGGGAGACTGTCACGCAAGATTACACAAGATTTGGGAAGCGAAGGCAAGGCGCATCAACCGCTGCGATCTCCAAGCCAGGTTTCTTGGGGGAAGGAAAGGAGAAGAAGTAGGACGCCAGATGGGAGTAATGGCATATTCTGTGTAGAGGTAGTGAAGAATAGACTACAAAAAGTTGACTGCTAGACAAGCGCGTATCCGCATCCGCGAGGAGAACGTCCGGATTGTTAGAGCACGTAAGTGATCACAGCGCCTCCAGCGATCTCATGTATGAGTCAGCCTTAGGGAGGTGGTCGGCCAGACAGGATTGTGGTCGACAGACCCTGGTGCGCACGTGCAAGTTGTCGCGAGAGGTTGAGTGTTGCACTCGGACTTTGGCCACTGCAGTAAAACTTACTTTTATCCCTTTTTTGTTTTATTTGTAGATTTTTCATATGAGGTTTTGGTAAGGATTAATTATACGGCCACCTAAACAGGACATGGGACAGGACATGAGGCTTTGTGCCAAATTCTGGGTTTAGGATTGAGATGAGGGTTAGGTTTAGGGTCAGCTTTCAACCAAGTGTTAAGGTCAGGGTAGGGGTTAGTTTCGGGATTGCGTCAAGGTAAATTGGCGAGCAAACGTTTCCTTCCGATTAATTCCCTTCAGGCCTGTACAGGCATGTCGTAATAAAGTAAATAAAATGTACGGGTTGGTAGAAAAAACATGTGGTTGTCAAGGTCCGGGGGCGGGGGGAGGGGATGGGTACAAAATTGGGGTCACCAATCTGCTCAGCATTAAAGGGAACTGGCCGCCGGGAAGGGTAATAACCTGCGGGCGGTTGAATTGACGACATTTTGTCATGGTAACTGTGGCATATTCACGAAGTCCTTTTGGACACACAGGACCAGTTTGCGTAACCCGATTGCAGCCGCTTCTGCCGTAGCCAACAGACGCTGTCCAAGGAATTCTTAACAGCTGGAAGGCACCTTGTAGATCACTCCGAATGCCTTTCTGGCGTTCACGCGGTGATCTAAGTCTAACACGTGCGGTAGAATGGCACTGTTCATGTTTTTCATCTAGCCCTTCCTCAATCATACTGGAAGATGTTCTCGTACTCTTTTGGACAAACGCTAGCTCATGCGGCCAATATATACTGCCCCACTGAAACAGACAAATAAAAATACAATTTGCCTTAAATAATGAAAGGGCCCTTTGGGCCTTAAATATACAATTTATTATTTATTAAAAATGCGCATACAGGTGATCTGGGTCGGAAGTTTGTCCTTACTCTCTGCGTATAGGATGAGAATAGTCGAGAACAGTACATGTGCGTTGCCTGCTGGAAAGGTGTTTGATACAGTTTGATTCAGGCACCTTTTTGGAAGTTCGCTTTACGCGTCCCCTTGACATGGAACCCTTATGAAAATTCCATTCCACTCTCCTGCTACGACCGAGTGCTTTGACAGCCTTTGAGTCATATTGTCACCAATAAATCGACTAGAATTGCTATTCTATTTAATTAATTTGTTAATTACGATATCAATGTACAAGCCTGAAGAAAAGTCATCAAAAGCAAACGTATGCTCTGGTAGGACGGCCTAACGAACAGGCTTAGCAAGCAGTAGCTTGCAAGCCGTAGCCGCACTCCAAGCAAGCTATCGATCGGCCTACACGGGCGAAAGTTCACAAGCTGTCAATCGATCGATAATACAGAATTCAAACTACAGTCACGCACTGAGCAAACAGCCAATGGGACGGCCACTATTTCAGAAGAGAATCTGATTGGCTCAAGGGACATCGTTTACACACGTTTGTTTCCCTAATTTTTTTGTACCTCTAGCACTCAAAGACTTCTGCCGTTGCACCCTTCCTGTCGTGCTCTTCCTTTTTTGGGACTCACAGAAGGCGTCATTGGGCGGCAATATCTCGGCCTGGGTATTCCGTTACAACATGCTCACAATGTATATTTTAAATTTCTCAATGGAAATTTTTGTAACATTGTGTTAAGGGTCAGCGCATGGGTCCATATTATTTGTTGGTTATAGAGAAGGGCTAGGGCTTAGATTAAGAATGCAGTTTGGTTTTATTTAAGGATTAAGACAGAAGAATATTTACCCTTCCTGAAATATCTCGCCAGGCCACCTATTTCAAATGGGCGGAGTGGTCTCGTTCTTCTATCCTGTTAAGGTAGCCATACAAGTGATTTTTAACAAACTTTTTGGTTGATTCCTTTCCATGTCCGACTCAGGCAGCTGTTTGCAGGCTAACCGATATTTAGGCATCGTTATTGCTTTTAAAAGATGGACCTGCTAGTGTCGATTAATTCTTTGGAAATTAATGTGCACCTTCTATCCAGCATTTATTGGGAGTTCGTGCCTATCCAAAAGATTACGTGTCACTCCCAGATGTGGTTGGAAAAAATACCAAATCGCGTGCATAAGCAACACTATTCTCACAGATATTTATGATTCTAGGTAACGCTTTGACCACAACAAGGCTCTTGCCGTCGAAGTACTCTAAGCTACTGGGTCAAAGTCTGCTGGTAACGACAAAAGCGGCCACCTTCAGATTACACAAGCCGGGCTTGTGCGCATAGAAGAATCTTGTACAAGGCCCGTGTTTACCACGTGGTCAAAGGTAGATTAACTGCATGCAATTCTCCGCACGACCCAGTCTCTCCCCCTGCCACGACATGACTTTCCATAACCCGCACATTGCCTACGAACTCACTGCCCCTCTCTAGACCCACATCCCGCTTGAGTGCTACGAAGAGCTTCAGTCGATTTATATTATAACTGACATTTTTTACTTGCAAATTGAGGCGAATTTTCGCTTCCTAGGTTTTCCTCTCATTTTTCTTCTCTTTCTTCATCTAGCTTCCAAATTCTTGCTGGAGCCCATGTTCAGAGATAAAACAAGCAGTAAAGCAAGCAAAAGTTATCGGGCCAGAGGTCCATAAAATACCACTAACACCAGTCGTGAGGTGACTGCACAGGGCACTATAGGCCGGCGCCAGATCGATCAATCTATTGACTGAGTACAGATGGCATAGCGTCGAATTTCAGAAAGCATACCTATTCGCGTGTCCTACCCCTAAAGTAAAACCATAGCCAGAACCGTAACCCTTATTTCCCTGAAACCTTTTCCAAAGCCTGCTTAATAAAAGGGCGTTCCTGCCCCTTTGTCCTGTAAGCATGGCCAAATAAGTGATCACTACGGAGTTCAAACCCACCAACTACTGTGGAATAGCCACTTTATATTTCAAAGCGGCAAACCGGCAGTCACTAATATGCAAATACTAACTAAAATGCCCGAACCTTGTGGAACTCCGATCATACGATGCTGTATGACGTAGATGCAAAGGTTTTGGCTCATCAATTTGTTCTTCAGCGATCCCTATGTTGAAACGGAGCGCATAGACGATTAGCCGTTTTCGCAGTCTCTTAGCATTACAGCCATACTTTTGTGCATTTATAATTCTGGAACAGATTCTACAAGAACACAAATATAGTCTCCAATTTGAGTTCACTGACTTTCAGAGTAGGGAAAAAATGGTCCTAAATTTTGGTTTGAGTTAATCCTCAAAGAAGGTTGGGTAAGAAAACATACAGCAACGAAGTACCTAATAACAGCGTTTTTTAAAGAGGTCACTTATGCGAGAAAGTTTTTTACTTGACATAAAGCCTATGCAGAAGTAGAAGATACGATAACCTGAATAATAGGTTTGCTTGCCTGACGTTTCGGATTCCGTCTTGAAACCTCCATCAGAGATATCCGCAGAATAGGGGATGCATGCACAGATTAGGGTGATAAATGCACAGATTATGCAGTATTGACAGTTCGTAGCGGCTACGCAAGCGCATGCGCACTATAATTATCCACTCCCGCGATCACCGTTGAGGGTCGTAATTTGGTCGGCAGCCCGCTTCTGAGTCATTAATTGTCATGATTTCGTCATTAAACGGAATCCCAAACGTCATGGAGAACATTTTGCTGATTCATGCAGGATTCTAAGTTGTTTCAAACCATTCTCAAGCCTGCAAATTTTCGTATACTCTTGAAAGGCTTCAAAAATCACCTTCCAGTGATCCTCTGAGTTGTTAGCTGTTGATAACAGCTCAATGTCAATTAGTGTCCTTAAAAATAATAAAAACATTTATCCGGCAGCTTTTAAGGAGCCGGAATAAAACCACTTCACTGTTAAATGTATCTTGAATCGTTTTAAGGTTATGAAAATTCCCATCACAGAAATCCGAAGAGTATTTGGCGAGCATACGTATACTTTCAATAAATTCTCATCAGGCCATTAC
>JAYGXS010000003.1:43188861-43216591 GCA_036362985.1 Ligula intestinalis
GTAATGGCCTGATGAGAATTTATTGAAAGTATACGTATGCTCGCCAAATACTCTTCGGATATCTTGAATCGGTTGTTGGTTTTCAGCCTTCTGCTTTTATAATGTGGCATGACTAAGCAAATAAGGAAGGACTTAAAGGCCGATATCGAAAATATCGTTCTGGTTGAACTAAGTAGACATTGTGTTACAAATTATAACATTTGGTCATTCAATCCGTAATTCTGGTTAATAATAGTTAATTCAATAGATCAGTTAGGTGAACCAGTGATCATCGCGTTGGTTGCAGTGTCGCGACTGGTGGTGTCTAAGCTTATTGTTTCATTTAAGAATTCAGTTCGGTTAATTGTCGATAAACGGGTTATTTATTTCCGCTTATGTGACTGTTCCCACCTTTTTTATGAAACAGCAAGAACTTTTTAGGAAATATTACAGTTTGGGAGGAAAATGCAGGTCATAAACGACATTGGACGAGCAGACTGCAGCTGTGGAAAGATGCGGAAACAGGTGGTGATTTCTGGCGATACGATGTAGCATTACAGCCAGTTCGCGTTCAATGATTTCCAGTCTTGCAGAGACAGTGAAAGATTGGTATGTATGTGTGTGTGTGTTTTTGTGTCGTAGCCCGAGAGGTTGTAATAATGGTAGTAACGATAAGGAAACTAGAGATAGCAAGTGTAGCAAATGGGTAATAAAGAGAACCTCACTAGCTTACGCATTTCAGTACTCTCGCAACGTTGCTGTATCTGCGTAATCTACTCGATATCCAGTAGTCTTAACATTGCATCCATTTTTCTGTATGCTGATGTATGCCTGATTCCACATCTATTTTATCTATCTATTTCTTGTCCAATTGATATTTGTCATCTGTTACTCTACCTGCTATTTCTTCCATGTTGTCTCTACTGTCATACCTATACTATTCCATTACATTATTTTAGTCACCTCCATTGTAACGATGTCTACCCATATAGTCATTCCACCGACATGAGTAGCATTCTTAGTCCTAGCAGAGCTTGCCTCCTTAATAACATCAGTGACGATACTACTCGTAGTAGTAACTAACAGCAATCGGCTGTCGCAGCACTAGAATGCGTAGAAGCATAAATGGAGAGACTGTCGCCTTCACCACTACTGCTACCAGGATAAGTACGGCTGCTCCCTCCCTCTACTCCCCAAATACCTTCCCCCCACGGTCTAAAAGTCCTGTGGCGGCGCGACAGCAAAGTTGTTTGCGGCTCGTACCCAATTGGTCGTTCGAAACCTAATCAATCGTGACCCATGGTGTTGTTCGGCAGCAGTTACTTGTGGCAGGCAGTCCTATTTAGGAGTAGCGCTGCCGCCCCTCGCGAGAGGGTTGATGGTCCTATAAAAGATGGTTCCAAACACGCTGGGTCACGACATCTGCCAGCTTACCGTGGCTGTCAGACTGCATACACGCGGTCAAAACACTACAAACGCAAATCAAAATCTCTCTCTCTTCTCCTCCCTCCCACGAACCCCTTTCCTCCCGCAGGACAGCTCAGGGAGCCCAGGTAAGTCCTATCATCTTCGGCGCTTGGAATGTTCCTTCCCTTTTAGATAACCCGAAGAGCATCCGACCGGAACGGAAAACAGCGCTTATCGGCCGGGAACTAGTGCGCTTTAAGGTGGACATCGCCGCACTCAGTGAAACCCGATTCTCCGGCGAAGGTTCCACAGAAGAGGTGGACGCCGGCTACATCTTCTTCTATGTGGGCCGTCCGATGACATAGCGACGCGAAGCCAGTGTTGCCTTTGCCATCCGGAAGGACATCGTGGGACGATTACCCTGTACGCCGCAGGGCATCAACGAACGCCTGATGAGCATCCGCCTGCCTCTCTGGGGTGGCGAATTCGCCACCATCGTTAGTGTCTACGCTCCTCCAATGACCAGCGAGACAAAGAACAAGTTCTACGAAGATCTGCACGCCCTCCTGGCCTCTGTGCCGATAGCGGACAAGTTGATAATCCTTGGTGACTTCAATGCCCGCGTCGGCACAGACCACGCCGCCTGAAGGGGAGTGCTCGGACCCCACGGCCTCCGCGGACTCAATGAAAATGGCCTACTCCTCCTTCGAACCGGCGCGGTGCACCGTCTCATACTGACCATCACCTACTTTAGCCAACCGCTGCAGCACAAGGCGACCTGGATGCACCCCAGATCTCGTCAGTGACATCTTCTGGATTATGTCCTCGTGCGGCGGCGCGATCAGCAAGACGTGCTGGTCACAAAGGCAATGCCGGGTGCCGACGGTGATAACGATCATCGTCTCATCATCTCCAAGATGCGGATCCGTCTCCAACCACGCAGGAGACCTCAAGGTAAGCGACCCCCAGGTAAGTTAAATACTGCTTTGTTTAACTTGCATGCCAACCATTTGCGTTTCAGCAACGAGTTGACCCAACAGCTGAATAACCTCCCAGTCGCAGAAGAGAACACCTCCGTAGAAACTCGATGGTGTCAACTACGGGACGCTGTTCAATCCACTGCCAAACGCCTCCTTGGGCCTGCGCCCCGCCCACACCAAGACTGGTTCGATGAAAATGATGCAGCCATCACTACTCTCATCTCTGAGAAGAATCGCCTACGCAACCAATACGTCGATCGCCCCACCGACGCCACGAAAGCAACCTACTACCAAAGTCGCCGTCTTGTACAGCAGTGGCTGCGGGAAATGGAGGACGCTTGGATGGCTCGTAAGGGTGAGGAAATACAAGGCTATGCAGACCGCAATGAATGGACGAACTTCGCCTCGCTCAAAGAATTCTATGGCCCCATAGAAAGAGGCTCAGCTCCACTTTTCAGCGCGGACGGTACCACCCTCATCACTGAGAAGACCCAACTTCTGAGCCGCTGGGCCGAGCACTTCCAAAGTGTTCTCAACCGGCCCTCTACCACCTCTGAGGCTGCCATGGACCGGTTACCGCAAGTGGAAATTAATGCTGACCTCGACCTCCCACCCATCCCTGCGGAGACCATCAAGGCTGTGCAGCAGCTGTCTAGCGGGAAGGCACCTGGGTCCGACGGGATCCCGGCGGAGACCTATAAATATGGTGGTCACCAACTCATAATTCACCTCACCACCCTGTTCCAAGAGATGTGGCCACAGCGCCAAGTTCCTCATGATTTCAAAGACGCCACAATTGTCCACCTTAAGAAGCGAAAGGGGAATCGTCAAGTCTGCGACAACCATCGCGGAATCTCGCTGTTGAATATTGCCAGTAAAATCTTCGCACGCATTCTCCTCAATCGTCTGAATAGCCACCTGGAACAAGGGCTTCTGCCTGAAAGTCAATGTGGTTTTCGACGTCACTGCGCCACACTGACATGATATTTGCCGCGCGTCAGCTGCAGGAGAAATGTCAAGAAATGCGCACCCACCTCTACACAACGTTCGTAGATCTGACAAAATCCTTCGACACGGTGAACCGGCCCGGATTTTGGAGGGTTATGCAGAAGTTTGGCTGTCCGGAACACTTCACCCACATGCTTCGACAACTCCATGATGGGATGATGGCGCGCGTCACGGACTACGGAACGCTGTCTGAGGCCTTCGCAGTGACCAATGGAGTGTAGCAGGGCTGTGTCCTCGCGTCCACCCTCTTCAGTCTCATGTTCTCTGTCATGCTGATGGACGCCTACCGTGATGAGCGTCCCGGAATCCCCATCAACTACAGAACGGACGGAAACCTTCTCAACATTCGTCGGATGCAGGCCCCCACGCGCGTCTCCAAAACCACAGTCCATGATCTGCTGTTTGCGGACGACTGCGCTCTCAACACCACCGCCGAAGTGGACATGCAAAGGAGCATGGACCTCTTTGCAGCAGGTTGCGCCAATTTTGGCCTCACCATAAACACGAACAAGGTGGTTATGCATCAACCGCCGCCAGGTGCTGACTTCAACCCCGCACGCATCAACGCCAACGGAGCCGAACTGCAGAACGTGGACAACTTCCCTTACCTCGGCAGTACGCTTTCCCGCAACACTAAAATAGACGACGAGGTTGCCCGCAGAATCTCCAAAGCACCGGCACCTCACACACCCCCACCATCAGCCATAACCCTACTCACTAACCACCTCACCACACGATTGAGTCGTTAAGTTTGTCGGGAACCCCAAGTTATTGCCCCTCAGGTATGCCGAACCTTCCTCTTATTTTTGCCTTACTGCCTTTTGTAAGATGTCTCTTGCACCACTACTATTATTACTGCTGCTTGTTTCATTAAGCATGGTTCTTCTACTAGCCTCATCAGCACTGGAATCCTTTAACGCCACTAGCAGCTTAGTCCCAGCTCTTCTCAGGTTTATTCGTTCTTACTCGCAGTCTTCTCTAGGACCTGCAGTGCATTCATTTGCACCTTCAGCCCTCTCCAAGCATTCCTGTTCTCAGAGGCAATTTAGGGTGTGATCTTAAGCGTCATTCATATCATTGCATTCGTGGCACACCTATCACAGTCACCACTGTGGTGGATTAATTTGTCAGTCATCAGCCCTCCCAACTCGCGCCTCTAACGTTGTTACCTTGCCAATGTAAGCCTAAAATGCCGGCATGGCTGGGTGCGCGGAGGGCAGGGGGAGGGGATTGATCGTCGCTCTCGCCAGTTAGGCTTACTTTACTAACGTAATTCTTAGGGGGAAAACTGATCGATTTCCATGCTGCGCTCGTCGTAAGACCGTCCGGGTATTAGTTCATGCCAATCGCTGTTCTCACGCCAACTTAACTCGAAGGTGCAATTTTTGCTGCCTGGGTAAAGGGGGGAGTACGTGGTGGCAGTGCACGGCCTTCGGCCCACAGTAATCTGAAGACCGGCAGAGCCAGCTGGCAGCAACCGGCTAATCAACGCAGGGGTTTCAACTAACTAAGCTGTTTTGTCGTGCTGTATCGTGAACTACCAATAACAAGTATGGGGTATAGCCTTATCCTCACTGATACTCCCTACCAAACCTAACATGCACCAGCTCTCAAGCAGCCTAAGTCCTGCGAAATTTGATCCCCTTTCCTATGCAGCACTGCTAGTCCTTCTGTTAATAGCAAAACAAACACTATTAGCCAGCACCACAGTCACTGCAGTCGCGTCAGGCTGTCCCCGACAACCCCGATGAAAGGTAAGCTGCGTTCTTGTTCCTGTTCTACCTGTTTCTGTCCTCTCTCTCTTCTCACTTGTTCGTTTGGCTCTGCTCTCACTTCTCACTTTTCTTCACTCTTCTCTCTCCTGCCTTCTTACCCCTTCCCTGCTTATGTTTGTTATCTCCCTCGATTTCCTCTCGTTTCTTGCACTTCTCCCTCTCTCCCCCCTCCCTTTTCCTTTTCTCTCCTTTCTTTTTCTGCCCATCCACATTGCGAAGGTCACCAGCTGTCTCTCTTTCTCTCATTTCAGCCCCGCCCACGGATGCCAACCGACAACGGAGCATAGGTAGTGCCTTTCAGTCGTTGACTGACTGGTTACCCCTCTCAGGAGGGTGTTGGCCCAGGTTTCATGTAGGGCTGCTCTCATCCTTTTGAGATCCAATGGTCTGTATGAATATGCAACGCCAGTCCTCAGCCAACCACAGTCCCTGCGGCCTGAAAGGCGCTGGCACTTTCTCTTCTGATTCCCTGTTAGTGATTGCGTTCGCACTCCCACTGGTTTTCAGGCCCCACCTCAGGTTTCCGGAAAGCTAGGCGGTCACTATACGGTGGGGGAGGGAGTGAGGTCCACCTCGGCGCGTTTCTGTCCTCACTATAATAAATCTGAATCCGTCTGAATCTATCACGGTGCGCTAAAAGCCGTGGCTTGGAGGGTCTGCCACCTGACGGGAAAACTCGGGCCCCCTACGTTGCTGCTACTCCTGTACGCGAGTGTTCGTGTGTGCGGATGAGAGGAGAGGGAGAACTGAGAGTCAGGCTGCAATGGCTCCCTCTTAATGTGGCCTTTATGGCACTCCCGCGCAGTTGGGAGCATACCTAGCGAGATGGCTGTGTCAAGTGCGCGTGCTGAGTGTTTATCGCGCCAGCTATCTACACCCTCCCTCATTCCCGGTCTTATTGACTCTGTCTTTACACCGGATACGGAGGTGGGAGTGGCGAGCGAGTGGGTAGATCCTGCGCGAGTCTGCCTAAACTCCTGTTTTATCTCGTGCCAGTTCTCTGCGTTGCTCCCGCTTGCTGTCGCTTTCGTGTTGCTTGCCCAGCTTGCCCCTGTGTATGCTGCGGCTTGCTTCAGCGTTTGCTGCGGCTTGTTGGAGCGCGTGGTGCCCACCGTCGAAATCGACGGGGGAACTGTCGTGTCGGAGCCCATTGTTGAATCAGGAGTCCCTGCCGGAATCAAAACTGTTAGTATTTGGGAGACGGAGAGAAGCCGAGACCTCAACCGGCTTAAGCTAAAGGTCCTCGGGGGAAAGCTGGGTGTCTGGTCGGAATTTCAAGCGAACAAATGCTGACAGTCATGCAGAGAAACGCCCTAGTCCGGATAGCCGTCAGGTGTGGACGGGTCGAGACGGTGTTGGTACTGGCGAAGGACCATTGAGTAGCCACTGCGTAGGTGGGCCAGGGTACAGTGATTGACCCTCGGTAGTTGTTGTTCTGAAGCCACAATCGGAAGTAAAAAGCCACCTAAAAGGACCCGGGGATGGTACCCTCGTTTTTCCTCAACAACGGCTCTCTGGTGAAGACGCTGGAAGCCTGTCTTGGTGGCAGAACCATCACCTGGTAGATCCGAGAGGGACTAGGTGACGGCTTCCTTGTGGAGATCTTGAATAGACGGCCGAACGTTGCGGCTGGGTTCGAGAGTGTGGCAACTGGTGTGATTGGGATGGCCGGGTTGCGAACAGGTCCAGCAGAACTGCTGGCCTAGGAGTGTGTTGTGAGGGGCGACCGGCAGGGCAAAAGCCTCTGCATGAAGAGGATCGATAAGCGACATTTTATAGCAACCCGTGATTGTGCGGACGGCAACGTTCTGTGCTGACTGAAGGCGGCGGAGGTTGGAAGAGCTGACCATAGGAGACCATATTGGTGCCATATAAGTGAGGTGCGACTTGGCCAGCGCTTTGAAAGTGGTCGTCAAAGTCTCTTTCGCACAGCCTCAGGATGTGCCCACTAGAGCCTTGAGGACCTTGGTGCAGCGGCTCACTTTGCCTGCGATCTCCCTCGCATGTTCCGCGAACGTGAAAAGTGGATCATAACGCGCAACAAGGAGCTTTGGCTTACGGATCAGCGGTAAGGACGGACCGTTGACGATGATGACCGGGTGATGGTTGAACTCATTCGGGTCCCGCGTGAAAACAGTGATGAATGACTTGGCTGCCGAGATAATCATTCCACGCTGGGTGAAGAATTTTTCGACATCTGGCATGAACTCCGAGAGGAGTTGCGCAGCCTGATCGATGTGATGGTGCTGGCAGAAGAACGTAACATCGTCCGTGTACGATACCACTTGCGCAGGGGCCCAAGGGAGTGGGAGCTCTCGCATGTAGATTTTGAAGAGTGTCCGACTGAGCACAGAGCCTTGAAGTCTGTTTGCGGGGCGTAGAGAGACCGCTAAAAAATAGGACAGGGTCGTAGCGGCCACGGATGTAAGCCGCCAGCCATCGGACCAGGCCAGTCGGGAGGTTCAGGGAGACCAAGTCCTACAGGAACTGATCATAGCAAACGCAGTCGAAAGCACGTGACAGGTCGATCGAGACTGCCACGGTGCGGGAGGCGGAGTTTTGTTGATTGAGGCCCTCGAGGAAGGGCTCGCTGACCTCAAAAAGCGCCGTTTTTGGTACCACGACCTGATAGGAAACCATGTTGATGGCAAGACAGTTCCACCGCGGACATCAGGATCGGGTGGATGAGGGCAATTTCGGGATAAGAAGTTGCTAGGCTGGGGTCCTTGCCCGCTTTGACCAGAGGGATAGTGATCGACTGGCGCCAGCAATCGGGGACGTTTGAATAAGCCAGTGAAAGGTTGAAGAGGATAACAAGGTAGGCAGCCACCTTAGGGCCAATGTGGTGCAAATGGATAGGCGCCTGGCCATCTGGTCCTAAGGCTTTCGAAATTCTAGTTTTCTTGACGGCGGGGAAGATAGCATCAGCCGAAAAGGAAATGTCCAGGGGCAGGATTTTATGGAGGAAACGAAGAAGGAGTGCTGACTTTTGGGACTGGACAGTGAGTGGGGCGAGAACAGATTGTTCATCTTTGCGGCGATCGTACCATTGTTCGAAATGAAGTTGCAGTTCCCGAAGCTAATAGGCTGATTAGATGTATCACCTGTGGCTTGGTCAGGTTACGTAGCAGTTTCCGAATGGCTGCTGAGTTGCCGCGGAAATTGCAATCTGCAACTTCTTCATGCCTGCGTTGGCGTTTGTCGTCGTTGATGGTCTTTGTGATCAAGCCATTCAGCTCGACGGTGCGCGGGTCATTGGCATCGGGTGCTCGTATACCATCTCTCTCGCGTTCCATGTGGGAGGCTTCAGACGGATAGTTAGGACGAAGTAGGGGAATGTGGCCGTTCGGGATGTGGTGATTTGCTGCTGCTAGAAGCAGTCGGCGAAGGGCTCGCTCCGCCTTGTGGACACAGGTGGGAGGCGGTAGGCCATCGATCTCGACTTCGCATTCAGCGGTAAACGCTGTCCAATCGGCTCGGTTGAAGTTTATGAAATGTCTGTTTGGAGACTTGATAAGGTCGGTGGCAGGAGCCAATTCGAGCAGTATGGGGAAGTGATCGCTACAAAAGCCAATTTCTTTGCACCACAGGATAGAGACTACCAGGCTGAAACTGGCGACGGAAATATCGGGCGAGCTGGAGGCACCGGTGGTCGGGAGCCGGGTTCGGCTGTTCCCGTTGAGGACGGCGAAGAGGGCGTGTTCTAATTCATCGGCTAGGACTTCTCCCCGGGGATTGGCCGCCAAGCTAGAGCACCACAGGTCGTGGTGGGCGTTGAAGTCACCTAGCACCAAACTGTCACCAGAAGGTAGGCAGGGAGCGATACAGGTGGTGAAACCGGAGGGACAACTGGAAGTCGGAGAGATGTAGACATTTACGATGGTTAGCGGTTCCGGGCCATTGTCGAGGGAAATTGCTAATACTTCCGTGGGATCAGCACCAAGCAGGGGTAGCTGATGATGGGCACTGGATTTGTTCACCATAAAGGCCAAACCTCCCCCTTCGTGGCGACCGCGGTCGCGACGGACGATCGTGTAATCTGTACAGGAAGGGACTTTGGTGGAGTTCGATAACTTCGTCTGTTGGATAGCCGCTACAGCTATGCGGTGCGAACGCATGAATGCGAGGAGCTGGTCAAGCTTGCTGTGTAGGCCATTAGCGTTTAACTCTAGAAGCTTAAGGCTAGGCGGCGTGTCCAGGTCAGAAATTTGAGTATTTTTGTGGAAGACCGGAAGGGCAGGAGGAGTAGGGACAAGTAGAGGAACGGGACAACTGGGGCAGGTGAAGGCGGGCGAGCAGTCGTCAGAGTTGGCGAGGCCATTGCAGCGGAGATGGCACCAGTCATTACAGGAACTGAAACGTACAGAACAGTCGCGGCGGCCCCGGCCAACTTGGCAGAAGGGGCAGTACCAAGGAGGTCCAGGGTTTGACTCAATTCCGGCGGCGAGGAGTTAGAGTCGGAGCAGCGTGGCTGCGAAGGGCTTCTCCGTCATCAAAAACACCTGTTGACAGGAGGGGAGGGGTTGTCAGATTTCGACGTCCGGCTTATCTAACGAAGATCCTAGCGAGTTTTATCCCAAAATGATAAGGACGTAACACGCAAAAGTGTGAAGAGGGATAATATTGAAGGAATGAGCACAACCATAATAATTGTCGGCAAGACCAGCTGCGTAGGTGTAATAATTTGTCTATGTCCGCGGGTTTAGCGAAGCCATCTAGTCATCAGCCAATCAAGAAAATGTGGGGGTATTGACGTCAGAGTTCGCAAGGAATCGATTAGCTTCGGCGTACTCACGGTGAGAGCGGGGGCGCGAAAGTGCAAGAGTGGGCAGAGGTAAGAGGGTGAATCAGCGCTGGACGCGCGAGTAGACAACGGTTAAACAGAATGAGGAGGGGTGAATGCGCGCAGCACTACCAAATTCAGGCTGCCACAGTACCCCCATCAAAGACCGAAAGGCGGCGTAAAACGACGCCGGAGGACATGCTGAAGTCTAGAAGTAATGTGAGACGAATCGGTCAGGGAAGTGAACGTGGCGTCCACTGCGGTAATGTAAGCGGGAGGAACAGTTGGGGCGGGCTGAGTGGTTGTTGCGGTTGTGGAGGCTAACGTAGTAACTGAGTGTTCAGAAACTTAAGGGAGAGGTAGGATACGGGATGATGGGATTGCGGGAATGGAAGGGGAAGGAGAAGGAGCACGGGGTGGAGGAGCGTGAGGTAGGGAATCAGCACAATTTTGTCCTGGTGGCAAGTCCAGTGGCTCTTCCGTGACAGTTGCCTTGACCCGATCGATGCTGACCACGTCCTCCTTGTCTCCACGAAGGATTCGGCTGGTCTTCTCATTACGGGAGAGAACACGGAACGGTCCTTCGTAGGGCGGCTCCAGGAGTTTCCGCACCCGGTCGCAGCGTACAAACACGTGCGTGCAGTGGGCCAGACCTTTCTCGACATAAGGCTCGGTCGCTGGAGTACGAGGCTGGACCGGGGAAAAGGAGCGCAAAAATTGTCGGAGACGATGAACAAAGTTGGTAGGTGTTTCTTTGGGACCACGTAAAGTCGGGATGACCATAGCGCTGGGCAAACGGAAAGTTGTTCCAAACACCAGCTCGGCCGCTTGGCAATCCAGATCCGACTTTAGTGCCGAGCGGATTCCGAGAAGGACAAGCGGCAAGTTGTCCCTCGATCTTCTGTAGCTCGCAGGGCAGCCTTGAGTTGTCGATGAAATCTTTCCGCCAAACCATTGGCAGCGGGATGGTAGGCTGTCGTCCGGATACGAGTGCAACCAAGGAATTTAACAAGGGTGTTGAAAAGGTCGGACTCGAACTGGGCACCGCGGCCAGTGGTGATGGTAGATGGCGCACCAAAAGTGGCGACCCAGCGACTGAAAAAGGCCTTGACGATGGTTTCTGCCTGCACGTTCGGCAAAGGGATGGCGTCAGCCCGACGGGTGTAGCAGTCGACGCAGGCTGCCATTTGATGGAGGCAACGAGCCTACGACATAAAGATGAACATGGCTGAATCGAGCGTCGGGGCTGGGAAAAGTGCCGGGTGGAGACTTATTGTGGCGATAAACCTTGCTCCACTGGCAAGTCGGGCAGGAACGGGCCCAAGCTTTAACGTCCTTATTCATGCCAAGCCAGACGAACCTTTCCGCGAGGAGCTTTTGTGAGGCTCGAATCCCAGGGTGAGAGAGTCCATGAAGAGTTTGGAACACAGCTCGACGCATCAAGGGCGGCACAAAGGGGCGATGAAAAGGAGTCGACACATCACAAAGAATGGTTTTAGTTCCGGTGGTGAGGGGAACGTCCGCAAGCTGGAGACCAGTGACAGCTTCATCGCCGGGACAGCCAACTCGTTTTTGTTCCACCGCCAAAGCATTAAGGTCAATTCCCTGTGAGAATTGAAGGGCAGATAGGGAAGGTCGAGAAAGAAGGTCAGCCACCTCGTTCTTCGTGCGATCAATGTGGCGGATGTCGGTGGTGAATTGAGACATGTAGTCTAGGTGACCAATCTCTCTGGGGTTGAACTTAACGGAGTGGGACCGAAGAGCGAAGGTAAGCGGCTTGTGGTCCATGAAGATGGTGAAGTCCTGACCCTCGAGTTAGTGTCGGAAATGTTTCACTGCCAGGTAGATGGTGAGGAGTTCACGGCCAAAGGTGCTATAGCGTGTCTCAGCAGGCAAGAGTTTTTTTGAGAAGAAGGCCAAGGGTTGAGTCGAACGAGGCAGGTATTGTTGCAGGATTTCACCCACGGCTACGGTCGAAGCGTCTACTATCAATGGCAGCTGAGCCTCGGGAGCGGGATGCGTTAGCAGGGTGGAGTCGGCAAGGGCAGTCTTGATTCCTTCGAAAGCAGCCAATGCTTCTCCCATAAGTGCAAGAGGACCTTTGGGAGCAGACAGCAGATTGGTGAGGGGTAGCATGAGGTCGGCACAGTTCGGGAGGAACGGGCGGTAAAAGTTGACCATGCCAATAAAACGTTGTAACTGATGCTTTGAAGTTGGTGGAGGAAAATTGCGAATGGCCTCAACCTTAGATGGGAGGGAACGCAAACCTTCAGAGCTGACAAGGTGGCCAAGAAATTCAAGAGACGGCACACAAACACGCACTATGAGGGATCGAGTATAACACCAAACTTCTCGAATCTATCGAAGATCTGGGTTAAATGGTTAACATGTTCTTCAGCAGTCTGACTAGCCACTAAGAGGTCATCGATGTAGGCATCGACAAATGGCAAGCCTCGTAAAACATGGTCAATGAACCTCTGAAACGTTTCGGCAGCACTGCGTAAGCCAAAGGGCATGCGGATGAACTCGAAAGGCCGAATGGAGTGGTAACGGCAGTCTTTGGTATGTCCTCAGGGGCGACCGGAATCTGATGAAAGGTACGTACCAGGTCTATCTTCGAGAAAACCGTTTTTTCGAAGAGAGCTCCAGCAAAATCCTGAAGATGGGACACGGGATACCGATCGGGAACCGTGGCATTGTTGAGCGCACGATAGTCGCCACAGGGTCTCCAGTCACAGGATGTGGCCTTGGGCACCATGTGAAGAGGGGAAGCCCAGGGACTCTCAGACGGTCGGATAATGCCAAGTTGCAGCATGTGTTCGAATTCCGCCTTCGCGGCCTGCAAACGGGCCGGAGCAAGTCGTCGAGGCCGAGCAAACACGGGAGGGCCTGATGTGCGGATGTGGTGAGCGACATCATGCTGAACATCACCAGAGCGAAACTGATAGTTAATAATAGTAGGGTACTTGCGAAGTAAGTCCCGGAAAAGACAGGCATTATCTGTATCGAGGACAGATAAATTGCAAGAGTACGTAAATGGAGACAGGCCGTGAACATAAAGACTGGTGAGGCGGTCAAAACGAAGAAACGGTGACAGTCAACCAAAAGGTCAAATTTGGCAAGAAAATCTGACCCAAGGATGGCGTGGGGAACATAGGCGATGACGAAAATCCAGGAAAATGATCTTCGAAGTCTAATGTCTAGGGTGAGGGACCGGCTGCCAAAAGTTGGGCTGGGGGAACAGTTTGCAGCCTGAAGGGGAAGACCAAGACTGGGAGATTTACGGTCAGCTGGACTTGGGCGGGCGACTGATAGCTGAGCTCCGGTGTCTACCAGGAAACGTCTGCGACTGACGCTGTCACAAACATAGAAGGTGGGACCAGAGCCAGGAGAGCCAGAGAAAACGGCTGCGTCTATTTTCTGGCTGACGAGTTTTCCGATTTAGGCTTGAAGGAACAGGGATAAGAAAATTTGCGAGCTTTTGGCCATAATTCATGTGGTACCAGCACACCTCAGCTGTTCTTGGACGCGAGCGAGGGTGACTACGGCTGGATGAGCGACGACCGGCAAAATGGGAAAGTTGGAGTCTAAGAGAGGCCAGCTCAGTCGCCAAGGATGAAACCTGCTGCACAAGCTGCTCGTTCACTGACGAAGAGGATGCAGAAATTGGGGCAATGCAGAATGGCTGGAAGCGTTGCACTTCAATCATCCTGTCCGCCATTTCCGCCAGCTTCGAGATGGTTAGATCATCGGAACCAGACGCCAAGATCGTTTGAACATCGGCAGGGAGACATTCTAAAAACATCGCCTTAAACAACTTCTCGTCGATCTGGCGGTCCCCAAGTAGGGATTGCATGCGGCGAAGAAGTTCAGACGGCTTCCTATCGCCAAGAGTTTTTTTCTTTTATCAGCTGATGGAAACGCTGACGGTTGGACACAGAATTGATGCGGAGAAGTTCCTCTTTTAGTGTCGTATATGGCGCATCGGTTGGAGGTTTGGAAAAAAGTGACTGGAATTGCGCAATAATACTAGGCGGAAGAACCTCCACGAGTTTGTGGTATTTATCCAGCTCCTTTGTAATATTTGCGGAATAAAAGGCAGATTCTATGCGGATAAAGTAAAGCTCTGGTGCATTCTCCCAAAAAGCAGTGAGAGTGACGTGAACGGCTTGAAGAGAGGGAGCGTTCTCATCAGATTGTTGAGAAGAACTGGGCATGATGAGACGAAGGAATCAAGTGTTCTAAAGTCTTTGCCACCAATGTCAGGTTTCGACGTCCGGACTATCTAACGAAGCTCCTAGCGAGTATCATCCCAAAATAATAAGTACGAACACAACCGTAATAATTGTCGGCAAGTCCAGCTGCGTAGGTGTAATAATGTGTCTATGTCCGCGAGTTAAGCGATGCCATCTAGTCATCAGCCAATCAAGAACGTGTGGGGGTATTGACGTCAAAGTTCGCAAGGAATCGATTAGCTTCGGCGTACGCGCGGTGAGAGCGAGGGCGCGAAAGTGCAAGAGCAGGCAGAGGTAAGAACGTGAATCAGCGCTGGACGCGCGAGTAGACAACGGTTAAGCAGAATGAGGAGAGGTGAATGCGCGCAGCACTACCAAATTCAGGCTGCCACAGGTTGATACAACGTCATGAGATTGGTGTAACAGACCTTGGCCGCCGTGGGGTGGGTGAGATAGCGACGTAGACGCGTCTGCTGTGGTACCCTGTGAAGAATGGGTTTCACCATGCGGTGCTTAAATCATTTTTCTTTGGCTCCAATGCGAGAAAACCGAGCAGCATTTCTCACCTTCGACAGTGCTATTGTGGCGGCTAGTACTCGCGCTGCTAACAAAATCATTGTCGTGTAGAACGAACGCCTGTAGTATCCATACTATTGGTAAAGGAGACATATGGTCGATCACTAGAACAAAATTTATTTTTTTCTGAGCTTTCGAGCTCTTTAAAGAGCCCATCGTCAGAGGTGGCGAAACAGTAACAAATGTGGAAGCTACTTGGGGCATGTGTACAATAATTAAAATTTTTAACCTGCAGAAAATCAATAATTAAGTGTGCTGCCGACTTGCCACTGAGGGCTGTGCTAGCCTGTTCCAGTAGGCAAGATCGACAAGTTGGGTGGAACTATTTACAGAAATAGAATCATCAACAAAACAAGCAATAGTTAGGTCGGGAGGGATGGGCAATTAAAAAGGCATAGGAGAAGCGAAGGAGGATGAGAAGAGAGGGATTATGTAGGCTTGGGCGCCAAATGGCCACGTCAGCATCGAAAAAGGGATGACTATGGAGGATGTTGGGCCAATTGATTACGGCGGGCGTCTGGATGTGATCGTTTGCAATAGCATAGGGCCCTGTACGCTGGCGCCAATTCGACACATCCGTCGACTGAATTCTCATCCGTGGACCAGGCTTCGATAAATTCTCTGCTCGTCTTGTTTCCCACGTGGGCGAGTACCCTGACGGCAGCGAAGTTGAACTCATGGCCTGTTTCGTAGGTGTGAGTTGCAACTTGTGATGATTCGTCGCCTAGTCGCACGGCCTGCTTGTGTTCACATATACACGATCCGAGCAAGCGTTCCGTTTGACCTGTATAATTACAGGGACAGCTTAGGCAGGGGATGCGATATACTACACCAGATTGTTCATTCTGCTTAAGCCGGTCTTTTATTTTTCATCACTCTGCTGCGCATTGTAGCTTTGGGTCTGTGTGCAATTCCAACACCTAGTCTCGCAGCGATGCGCTCAGTCGCTTCTGAGACGTCTTTTATGTATGGCAGAGCATGCCATATCCTCATCTGTCCTTCTGTTTGGGTCCTCTGGGGCCAAACGCGTAGGCATCGGTTTTGGATAACCGTTCCGCATGAACTGGTCACGGAGATATCTGGCCTCGCGTGCCTTTTCCTCTGGTTTACTGCAGTGGGTCTGAATCCGTTTGAAGAGTGTTTTTACACAGCTCCGTTTGTGAGCAACTGGATGGTTGCTGAAAAAAACCTTAGGAGTTGTGTTGTGTTCGTCGCCTTCCTGTGCACCGTCGTCTCGATTTCACCGTTGGGTGTTATCTTGACTAGGACATCAAGGAAAGGCAGCTGCTGCTCTTTTTCTTCTTCCCGTGTAAATTGTATGTCAGAAAATATTCCATTGAGAAAGTCATGGAAGTTTTGCAGCATATTTCGCTTGATGATGACAAATGTGTCGTCGACGTAGCGGCGCCAGAATACAGGCTCAAGTTGGGCGAAGGCGATGTTTTCGAGTTCCTGTAGAAGCAGTTCTGCCACTAAGCCAGAGATCGGGGAGCCCATTGGAGTTCCTTTTATCCGTTCGTACGTTTCTCCAGCAAAGGTCAAGTAAGTTTTCTGGCAGAATTCGAATAAGCTCATTAGCTGTTTAATTTTTAGAGGGCTTTGGGCATCATCATATGCCTCTTCAAGTCCCTTCTGTAAGATATTGTGCGCCAGTTTTGGCGGTATGGATGTGAACAATGAAGTCACCTCGAAGGAGACCATGATTTTGTCCGATTGAATCGTCCGACCTCGGAGGTCCTCGAGGAATCGAGAGGCTGATTGACCTGAGGTAATCGAGTTGCCTTGGAGGAATTTAAGATTTATATACATCCACTTGGCAAAGTTATAGGTTGGGCTGCCTTTAAGGGCAACGATTGGCCGAAGTGGGACATTCGGTTTGTGGATTTTTGGTAGTCCATAAAATCGCGCCAGAGCTGTATCCGTTACTTTCATTTGGCGCCTCTCATTCATAGCGATCACATTCTTGCGCCGGTATTCTCTGAGAAGTTTAGTCAATCGGTTGGATAATGTGTAGCGTCGTGCCTAGCTGATTAGCTCGCATCGAAGTGCATTTCCCAAACGCTCACCGATGTGCTTTCTCGACGTCTCGATCAGCCAATCATAGTTCTCGCATCTATGAGGCGACGAATGAGGAGCTTGCACGTGTGCCCGACGCAAGTTGCCTCTCTGCCCAAAATCTCCAGGCCGACCTACCCAATGAAAGATCTCCCTCTATCTGTCCTCTGGCGCGACTACTCTAAGACCTGACTTGGGCCCGGTCAACCTACTGATCGGACGTATCTCTCCCAAGTCAATCTATTCTCCTCTTCCGTTGTGTACACAATAAACTCTTCCTTCTACTCTGGCCTTCCCAAGACTTCTCCTAAGGAACCGGGCCTCGAAGATTTTAGGTGTTAGGGTTGACCGGCTTAGCCTTACCTCCTATAAATGCTTTGGCTTGCGAATTGGGTGTTGGTTGGTAAAATGCTCTGTCGACAAGAAGAGTCTTAGCTTTGTCGGTATAATCTTGCCGGTTCATCTCGACAGTCGACCGTCCATTATCAGCAGGTAAGATGATAATACTATCATCTTTCTTCAGCTCTCTCAAGGCTTTTGACTCACTTTGCGAGATGTAGCTGGCTGGTTTATGAGCCATAAGCAAGGAGGTCAGACGTTGTCGTACAGAATGTTTCACGTCGTCAGTTGCCTCCGTTCTCACCAATATCGCTTCCACTGTAGCAATGAAGTCAAGTGCGTCGGCATCTGCAGTATTAAAACAGGCTTCTTGCTGTGGCACGTGTAATTGCTGCTCTTTTAATTGTTTGGACGAAAGTTTGTGCACTACGTCAGAATTCGTAGTGTCCGCGGTTTTCAATTTATTCATCTTTCTCTCCAAAATCTCCCTTTTCTCGGCCTGCCGGTTTCGTGTTAAAGCTGAGATCATTTTTCCAAGATTCTTGGCAATAAAATCTCCGAAGATCTGGAAACACTCTCTTTTGTCCTCCTCAATCTTGGCTTTGTACTTTATTATGCGTCGGTGGCAGCCATCAATGAGGACTCTCACCATCTGCTTGATGAACCTTTTGGCAACGTCTCTCCCCATAGCCGTATTCACTGGTACCTTATATTTGAGGCATCGTGGCGTCAGATCCTGTTGAAGGCACTTGTGAAGGAAACGTAGCTGTTTATAAGCTGCTGCTTCTAGGGTAGGGAATAGCTCTGAGCTGCGAGCTATGCGAAGCGCTTCGCGCCCGAATTGTTCACGAATGCGAGAGAATACTCAGATTCCAGGAATGTCTATTGATATAGGAGACATATGGTCGATCACTAGAACAAAATTTATTTTTTCCTGAGCTTTCGAGCTCTTACAAGAGCCGATCGTCTGAGGTGGAGAAACAGTAACAAATATGGAAGCTACTTGGGGCGTGTATACAAAAATTAAAATTTTGAACTTGCAGAAAATCAATAATTGTGTGTGCTGCCGACTTGCCACTGAGGGCTGTGCTAGCCTGTTCCAGTAGGCAAGATCGACAAGTTGGGTGGAAATATTTTCGGAAATAGAATCATCAACAAAACAAACAATAGTTAGGGTGGGAGGAATGGGCAATTAAAAAAGGCATAGGAGAAGCGATGGAGGATGAGAAGAGAGGGATAATGTAGGCTTGGGCGCCAAATGGCCACGTCAGCATCGAAAATGGGATGACTACGGAGGATGTTGGGCCAATTGATTACGGCGGGCGTCTGGATGTGATCGTTTGCAATAGCGTAAGGCCCTGTACGCTGGCGCCAATTCGACACATCTGTTGACTGAATTCTCATCCGTGGACCAGGCTTCGATAAATTCTCTGCTCGCAGGTCAAGCGGAACGCATGCTCGGATCGTGTATATGTGAACACAAGCAGGCCGTGCGACTAGGCGACGAATCATCACAAGTTGCAACTCATACCTACGAAACAGGCCGTCAAGGTACTCGCCCACACGGGAAACAAGACGAGCAGAATTTATCGAAGCCTGGTCCACGGATGAGAATTCGGTCAACAGATACGTTGAATTGGCGCCAGCGTACAGGGCCTTATGCTATTGCAAACGATCACATCCAGACGCCCGCCGTAATCAATTGGCCCAACATCCTCCGTAGTCATCCCATTTTCGATGCTGACGTGGCCATTTGGCGCCCAAGCCTACATTATCCCTCTCTTCTCATCTTCCTTCGCTTATCCTATGCCTTTTTTAATTGCCCATCCCTCCCACCCTAACTATTGCTTGTTTTGTTGATGATTCTATTTCCGTAAATATTTCCACCCAACTTGTCGATCTTGCCTGCTGGAACAGGCTAGCACAGCCCTCAGTGGCAAGTCGGCAGCACACTTAATTATTGATTTTCTGCAGGTTAAAAATTTTAATTATTGTATACACGCCCCAAGTAGCTTCCATATTTGTTACTGTTTCTCCACCTCTGACGATCGGCTCTTTAAAGAGCTCGAAAGCTCAGAAAAAAATAAATTTTGTTCTAGTGATCGACCATTTGTCTCCTTTAAGGAATGAAATTCCTGGAATTCGAGTATTCTCTCGCATCCACACTATTGTTTCGTTCATTATTTACAGCTACCATGAAAGCTGTGCAGCCGGTAACTTCAGCTTATTTGAAGGAACTATAGGTGTTTACCTTTGAACTCTCTATTTTTTACATGCACGTTATGACACCAAAGATTGTTAAAATTTAACAACTATGAGGATATGAGATCAACGAAAATAATATTCATTAATAGTCAAAAGCAAATGAGCAATCTTGTGCAACTGTCACTTTGAGCATAGTACCTCTGCGTATTAGCAATTCCAGATGACATGCGCCAGTAAGGTGGAACGAAAGCACAAACAGCAGACGGTGACAAAATGCTTTTGGAATTTTTTCAGAAACTGTAGAAATCTGAATCGAATTTGTTGGATTTTTAAGCGAAAAAATCTGTCGCTTATGGGCGGCAAATAGACACGAGATAGGACCGTCATACGAACGAGAGCATGCGAGTATTCGAAACACTCCTCGGTGTGGGAGAAATCATGTAACGGCAGGAGCAAACTTTCACCACTATACAACCGTGCAAATATCTACAGGAGATACCGGCAGAGGAGCGAAACAGGGCGTCCTATCCCGGGCTCCATCAATAAGCTGGGGTCGAAGCGGATTTGACCAAAGCAAAGACCCGAGGCTACGTGAAAATCTGCTTCTCCCTGGTGCTCAGTGCACAACGATTGTAAAGAAGACTTCCACATTCGTACAGTGCTAGTTCTCTACAATACTCACATAAGAACGAAATAGAACGTGCTTCCCAGGCGTGAAACAATTTTTAATCCACCCACCAATACACGAGAGTTCAGCCGGCAGAAAGTAGCTAGGCATGAATTAGTAGCTCTAAGACGGACACCCTCTAATAGAACCAGTCATAATGATATAGACGGTTGAAATAAAAACGCCCATGAAGTACGGAAATTTTAAAAGAAGATTGCTTGATTCTCACTCTCTAAATGCATAGAAAGATGTATCCCAAGGAGTTCTCGACCGAATGAACTAAAGTGCTCATGGCGGGCGGGGGCTTTTTTAGAAAAGAAGTTTAGTGTTGTAACGGAAGCCCAGGCCAAGATATCACCGCGCAATGCATTGCCAAATTGTTGTAACGGAGCCCAGGCTGAAAATATTTGCCGTCCAACTACGCCTCATGTGAGCCTCCAAAGAGAGAACACAACAAGAAGTGTGCAGATGGCGGAAGTTTTTGAGTGTTAGTGGTACTATAAATGTAGGGCAACAAACGTGTGTCGAAGATATCCCTTGAGCCAATCAGATTCTCTTCTGAAATAGTGGCCGGTACCATTGGCTGTCGGCTCAGTGTGTGAATGTAACTATAAATTCAAATAATCGATTGATTTTCTAGCTCGATATGTTAGCTCGCGCACAGGCCGATCGATAGCCTATTGTGGATGCGGCTATGGCGTGTAAACTACTGCTTGCTAAGGCTGTTGTTAGGCCATCCTAACAGTTAGAACGGATCCGGATCCTCAGGTAAGTGTTAGCAACCACAAAAGCTCCAACTATGACGAGGTATCTCATGAGTGTGTAGCGGGTCGTGCCTGCCTGACTAGCTCGCGTCGAAGTGCACTTTCCCAAACGCTCACCGATGTGCTTTCTTGACTTCTCGATCAGCCAATCATAGTTCTCGCATCTATGAGGTGACGAATGAGGAGCTTGCACGCGTACCCGACGCAAGTTGCCTCTCTGCCCAAAATCTCCAGGCCGACCTACCCAATGAAAGATCTCCATCTATCTGTCCTCTGGCCCGACTACTCTTCGACCTTGCTTGGGCCCGGTCAACCTACTGATCGGACGTATCTCTCCCAAGTCAACCTATTCTCCCCTTCCGTTGCGTACACACTAAACTCTTCCATTTACTCTGGCCTTTAAAGACTTCTCTTCAGCATTAAGTAACCATGGTCTGAAGATCGAAGTTGCACGGTTAGACTCACTTAACCCCCTGCGATATTGGTGACTTTCCGACGTGAGATGAACACAACTTCTGATCTGGCTGAGCACAATCATCATCAAACCTCCCACGCCTTCAATTGAATTTCTCCTGTGTCATCTGATGTGACCGCGATATGGAAACTTTCTGCACCGACATCCTGTCGTGAAGCGAGGTCGAGATCTTCAACCGCTCACAACTTCTGATGTGGCCTGCCTTCCCTGCGTAGTTGCCGACTTCCCGACCTGTCCCAACGCAGTTCCCTGCGTATTTTGCGAATTATGGACATGTCCCTACGTATTTGGTGATTGGCATTCGTGACTTACTGCCGATAGCCCATTCAGCCCAGGTTATGGTTACTTCCCAATCCAACATAGATGTTCCCTTATGAGTGTCAGCACCCAGATCTCCTTCTCAATCTCCACCCTTCCTTCTACTACCAACGATTCTTCTGGTTCAACTCATACTGATACGGCATACTGATTTGCTGTTGAAGTTCAAAATGGCCAACCAGGCTCCCTCCCACGTAGTTGAGATGCCCAATCTCCTACGACATGCCGATGCACGCGTAGTCGAGAAATTTCCTCCTACCGCAGACCCAGTTGCCCACGCGGACGCGAGATGACCTTTCCTCCTCCCAAGCGTACTGGCGGCACTAACCCGCCTCTCGCAACCTCATCTTGGTACGTATCTCTCGCACCTAACTTAACTATTCTTCCTCCTTTCGGATTCTTTCAGGTTCTTCGTTACGGTCTCCGGGGGAGTACTGTAGCGGGTCGTGCCTGTCTGACTAGCTCGCGTCGAAGTGCACTTTCCCAAACGCTCACCGATGTGCTTTCTCGACTTCTCGATCAGCCAATCATAGTTCTTGCATCTATGATGTTACGAATGAGGAGCTTGCACGCGTGCCCGACGAAAGTTGCCCCTCAGCCCAAAATCTCCAGGCCGACCTACCCAATGAAAGATCTCCCTCTATCTGTCCTCTGGCCCGACTACTCTTCGACCTTGCGTGGGCCCGGTCAACCTACTGATCGGACGTATCTCTCCCAAGTCAACCTATTCTCCTCTTCCGTTGTGTACACACTAAACTCTTCCATTTACTCTGGCCTTTAAAGACTTCTCTTCAGCACTAAGTAACCATGGTCTGAAGATCGCAGTTGCACGGTTAGACTCACTTAACCCCCTGCGATAAGTGTACTGATGCGTCGAGAGAAGGATGCCGTATGGAGATTGAAGTCAGCTGAAGCAGCTGTCACTTTTTCCAAAACGGTGATATCGTCAGATAGTTCAACCGAGGCCTTGGAGCCGGGGATAAAACGAATGGTTAAGCCAACTGAGGGTGGAGTTGTGAAAAATGGCTGAAATAACACGACTTTGTCTAACGCGTTACTGATGCGAAAGCCAAAAAGGCGTCTTACTCCTTTCCAAAGTTCGTAGAAAATGGTTTAATCTGCAGTAATTTCTCTCGAACTCTACACCAACTTAGGAAGATGGTGACAATGGGAGGCTTGCTGTGGTGGTCAAAAGCTGCGTTAGCATTTAATCGGCACATGAGTCCTCGCTATGAGGTTCTGGCTTAGCAGACTAGTCAGTGTATGTCCGTCGCTCGCTTTTTCAGAGGTTGATCCAAGTGAAAAGTACAAAGAGCAGAATCAAACTGAGTAGACCATAAGTAAGACGACCTCATGTCTTTACTATTAACCAGTTAACCGAATCTACATCAATTCTTACTGCCCCTTAGCTTTGAAAAAATCTGAACACAAAAGTGATCGCTTTGGAACTACTAGAAAACTACAGATGAAGCAAAATACTTTTGAAGGACAGTCATATGAATATGATTACTAAGGCATCTGATGTTGTACAAATGGGTTGAGTAATTTTTGCCTAAATTAAATACCGTGAAGTAAAGTAACTCCTAAAGTAAATATCACTTTTCTAGTGCATCAGAAAATTGAATGGTTAACAAATGAAAACAATATCTAAAAAGCCTGACCAGTCATTACTAAAACTCATTTTGGTCAAATTTACACGCTTTGCCGCTGAAAATAATTTGACGATTATATGTTTACTTTCGGCTGGCAACTGTATTTTCCGTATAGAAATAATATGGAATTAAGTATTATGTACCCTGACGGTATTTTGCCTTGCTCAAAAGTGTATTCAAACATAAAACTGACTTATTCTGGGTCATTGTGACTGTTATGTTAGCAAGTATCTATTCTGCACACATGACCCTGTCACCTAATTTCGCTGTCTTCTTCCGATTTCCTAGATGTGAACACTGTAGTCGGAGAGTTCCAATATGATAGTGGATATAGCTAGAAGATTGATTGCCATCACCTAGGCGCGTTAAGGTCAGGCATTGTCTCCTTCAAACGCTCTCCGATACACACTTATGGAACCATTCTTCTTCACATTAAGAAGCGGTAATGTGCTCCAACGCTGACAGTGAAGTAGCCCGGTATTTTGCGTTGTCCTTGCCTCCCACATACAATCAGGAGCACAGTGAAACATGGATGTTAAGCGTACCAGATAAAACGTTTCGTCATTCAGCTCTCCTGTACTAAAGAAGACTATGCCCAGACTGTAAAGCACAAGGTGAGGACATTATGCTCTTGTGACACCCCCAAGAAAAAGTAACTAGAAGGTTACAACACTCTTTATGAACGTAAACTGCCCGATTTTTTGCAAAAATGAAAACAACGGGGTGTTTGACAGATCCTAAACAAGATACTGGAAATTCGCAGCCGTTTTCAGAGGTGAGGAAATATCGAGCTCTCACTACAACGACCGCTGATAGCGTTCGCACTGAAGTGACGAGTTCAGACTTTGAAATTTTCCTACATATTTTACTCGCATTCAGAGAGTAAGTCATCCGTGCATGTCTAAGTCTCAGTCTTTTACAATGGAAAAATATGTCGGTTGGATTAAAGGCTGGCCTTAGAATGAGATAAAGTATAGCTACGGGCCTTCTTCAGAAGAAAGCAATCAAGCATATCTGCTTGGCGCTGAGGTATTTATGGTTAACTTATCACAAGGGGTTAAGTGAGTCTAACCGTGCAAATGCGATCTTCAGACCATGGTTACGTAGTGCAGAAGAGAAGAGGTCAAAGGCCAGAGTTGATGGAAGAGTTTATTGCGTACACAATGGAAGGAGAGTAGAATAGAGTAGATTGACTCGGCGAGCCTATGACCGACAGGGAGCCAGCCACAGTCCAAGTGCCGTTTTCAACAGCAGCAGCAACGAGAACGGCATTGTCTGGTTGCCTCAAGGTTATTGGCCGGAAAGACTGCATCGACCAAGGCGTGCCTGCGTCCTATTCGCCAGCGAGAAAGGCTAGGCTTTGAGGGACCTGGTTGGCTGTTTCCGAGTGCAGGAGTACGCTTTACCGGCAGCGACCGTTCGGACATGCTCGCCTGTGGAGTGAGTCACCACAGTACTCCCACGGGAGACCGTAACGAGGAAACTGCAAGAATCCGAGAGGAGGAAAAATAGTTAAGTTAGGTGTGAGAGATACGTACCAAGGTGAGGTTGCAAGACAGCGTGGGCGGCTGTGGCTGGAATGAGCCAGGATGCAGGGGCGACTGAAGAAAGCCGCTGGTCCAGTAAAACGTCAACAGCCAATCAGTATGCCGTATCAGTATGAGTTGAACGAGAAGAACCGTTGGCAGTAGAAGGAAGGTTGGAGATTTGGAAGGAGATCTGGGTACTGGCACTCATAAGGGGACATCTATGTTGGATTGGGAAGTAACCATGGCCTGGACTGAATGGGCTATCGGCAGTGAGTCGCGAATGCCAATCACCAAATACGCAGGGACACGTCCGTAAATCGCCAAATGCGCAGGGAATACGCTGGGACAGGTAGGGAAGTCAGCAATTACGCAGGGACGGCAGGCCACATCAGAAGTTGAGTGTTTATCTCACGTCGGAATTTCACCAATATCGCAGGGGGTTACGTAAGTTAAACCGTGCAACTGCGATCTTCAGACCAAGGTTACTTAGTGCAGAAGCGAAGTCGTTGAAGGCCATAGTAGAGGGAAGAATGTATTGTGTACACAAAGAAGAGGAGAATAGATGAGAGTAAATTGACTCGGCGAGCCTATGACCGGCAAGAAGCCAGCTTCAGTCCAATTGCGGTTTTCAGCAGCAGGCATGCAACGGCAGCAAGGACGAGCATTGTCTGGTAGCCTCAAAGGTTAGTGGCCGGAAAGACTATCGCAGATAAGTTAAGACTAAGCCGGTTGAACCCTTACTACTGCGATCTTCCAAGCCCCGGTCCCTTAGGAGATGATAGAGAAAGCTTGGAGAACCTGAGTAGGAGAAGGTTATATTCTGTACAGTACATGTAGGAGAATAGTCAGTAGATAAGTGGTTGACTCGGCCTGGCGTTGAGTTCGACCATCAGCACCGTGAGAGAGCACTGCAGCCTCGCGTTCGTCTCAAGCCGAGGCGGAAGGCCGAGTAACTCCAACGTCAGTCGCCGAAGCCTTTTGTCTGTCTGATGGCCTTGATGGTGATTGGTGAACGCCAAGGACAGACACCAGTGGGGGAGTCCCTGTCTCGCGCGAGGGTTGCCGAGTGCGCGGCAAACAAAGACAGACACAGTGCGTAGGCGTTTAGCCGGCGTGCGTAGCCACTGCAATTTCGCGGCTTTTGGAAAAGAAGCCTGTATGAGTCAGCGAGGTAGGCTCCCACAAGACTGCATCGACCAAGCGTGCCTGCGTCCTATTAGCCAGCGAGAAAGGCTAGGCTTTGAGGGACCTGATTGGCTGTTGCCAAGTGCAGGAGTACGCGTTACCAACGGCGACCGTTCGGACATGCTCGCCTGTGGATTGAGTCACCACAAACTTATCTTTCAAAGTCATTGCGACAACACGGTTCGATGGCAACGAAATAAAGTTCATTCCGCTTGACCAGCAGAGTCCTCTGAACTCTGAAAACCATCTTAAACGCATAACGCGTTTCACCAAGGTACGTACCCAGTCTTACCTTGTTATGCATTCAAAACAGAATGCAGTTTGTAGGCAGAAGGTTGTATAGGCAAAACAGAAGGGTGTCCGTCAGCAGGAGGTGTGCTGTAGGACATGGAAGGAGTTTTGTGTGTGAGTCATGTTAAGCAAGGAGATTTATGATGGGGCTTAAACGTCATTGGCTGAAAGGTAGCCAGCCAGAGTAGAGTAGGCGTCACGCGTGCTAGGCATAATTGCCTAGCGCGAACCATCCCGACATCCCGTGCGGGCCTACATAGCATTACTCCACCCTCAAGTTAACAGCATCTAAAAGGGGGAGAATACCGTGAATATAAAAATGAAGAGTTAACAATTGTTATAATGGATCTCGCCCTGAAAACGTTGGATTGGTTTGCAGATTCGTGTCGACCTTCTCAGGGCGGTATTTTCGACTTCTGCACCGTTTTGTAAGGCCGGTGGCTCCTCGGTCAGGATACTAGTGCTGGCGTAGGTCGTAGAATGACGGGGAACACACTCCTCGACCAGTTGCGTTGTGTTCTCAATAGGAAGTACCTCTTCTGAGTTCCGGTCGTGGAAATCAACATCAGGAGTTACTGGCGGTTCGAACTTCTCGAATTCTTCACTATCCGTGTCCGTGCGGCTGCGAATTTGATTCAGATGTCGGCGCACAATTCTTCCATCTTCTAACGCTAATTCTTTTATTTGTCCCTCGTTTCTTCGAACTACTGCCGGATACCAGTTCGATTCGTATTGTAGTCGTGTGTAGACGCTTTCGTTTGGCCTAAATATTCGCGGTTGAGTATGTACATCATATCGCTCTTTCATTTTTATTTGTTTTTCGATTACTTTATCTTGCAGCGAAGGGTTCAGTAGGTCGAGGCGTGTGTGCAACTGCCGTTTGAACATTAATTCTGCAGGTGAGGAACCGGTTGAATCGTTTGGTGTTATGCGGTAGCTGAACAAAAAGCGCGCCAACTTCGTAGATAAGTCCGCTTCTGTCTGTTTGACTAGTCCGTGTTTTACTGTCTGAAATGCGCGCTCTGCAAGGCCATTTGAAGCCGTGTGGTATTGGCAGTGGTTATATGCCTGATTCCGTTTCCCTCCATGCATTCTTTAAAGTCGGTGCTAATAAAGGCTGGTCCATTGTCTGAAACGACCATTTCGGGTATTCCAAAAGTAGGAAAAACAGATCGTAATTTGTTGATTGTAGTAATTGAGGAACAGGAGTTCCCGGTCGGAATGGCCTCAATCCATTTAGTGTGAGCGTCGACCACCACCAAGACCATATGTCCTTGGAATGGTCCAAAATAATCTAGGTGTACCCTTTTCCAGGGTGAGTCTGGCCAGGTCCAAGGCCTAAGAGGTACCTTCGGCGGCGCTTTCTGTGTTATTTGACACACATGACATGCTTTTACCATATTTTCAATATGTACATCAATTTTGGGCCACCGAACATTGCTTCGGGCAAGAGCTTTCACTCGGACTGTACCAGGATGAGCATTGTGTAGGTCTTTGAGGATGACCT
>JAYGXS010000003.1:43216991-43307044 GCA_036362985.1 Ligula intestinalis
TCGGACTGTACCAGGATGAGCATTGTGTAGGTCTTTGAGGATGACCTGCCTGCCTTGCGGTGGTACTACTACACGATTGCCCCATAGTATGCATCCGTCTTGGAGACTCAATTCGTTTTGGTGGCTGTAGAATGGCTGAAAATCAAGAGAGGTAGAGGGCGGCCAGCCAGATTGCAAGTACCTTTTTATCCGACTAAAAAGGGGATGTCTAGATGTCCACTGTCTAATCTGTTGACAGGTTACCGGTGCGCTGTCTAAGTTCTGCAATAGATTCACGGTCTCAAGAGCAGGTCCTCCGTTAACGCCGTCGTCTACAATAGGAAGCCTACTCAAGGCGTCCTCTACTACGTTTATACTGCCTGTAACGTATTTCATTGTATATGTGTAAGCGGAAAGTGTGAGTGCCCAACGTTGCATTCTCGGTGAGGACATTTGTAGTTTCCCTCGCTTTTCACCCAAAAGACCTAAGAGGGGTTTGTGATCAGTGGTAATCTCGAAGGGTCGGCCAAAGAGGTACAAATGGAAGCGTTTTAGGCCAAACATTATTGCTAAGGCCTCCTTATCTAGTTGCGAATAATTTGTTTCCGCCTGTGACATAGTTCTTGATGCAAAGGCAATTGGCAGCTCCGCACAAGAAGGCATTCGGTGCATGAGGACTGAACCCAGGCCGTAAGGAGACGCATCGCATTCCATTATAATAGGCTTTTTGGGGTCGTAATGAATCAGGAAAGAGGATAAGGTAAGAGCGGATTTTGCCTTTTCAAAAGCACGTTGTTCGATCTCCGACCAATTCCAGCACCGATTTCTTTCAAGTAATCGATAAAGGGGTTTCAAAAGTCTAGCAGACTGATTTATAAAGCGACTAAAATGGGTAACCAACCCTAGAAATGAACGCAATTGACTGACATTGTTGGGACATGGCGCCGTCTTCAAGGCTTTGAGCTTATGGTCAAGTGGATGGAGGCCAGTCTTCTTCACCTTAAAACCAAGGTATTCCACCGAATCAGCCAAGAAAGTGCACTTATCTCTCCTGAGCTCGAAACCTGCGTCTTGTAGACGTGTTAATACTACATTTAGAGTATCCAGATGACTATTTTCTGACGGGCCGGTGATTAATATATCATCGAGATATGCACAAACGTGAGGTATGTCCTTCACGAGGTTATCCATCAAGCATTGAAATAAACCAGGGGTAGAACTTACTCCAAAGGGTAGTCTTTTGTATCGAAATAATCCCTGGTGCGTATTGATGGTGGTAGCGTCTCGGGATTCCGTATTGAGGACGACCTGGTTGTAGGCGTGCTTCAAGTCCAAAGTTGTAAATTGTTCACCGCCTGAAAGTGATGCATACAGGTCCTCGATGCGTGGGAGAGGATAAGGATATACTTTGGTAGCTGAGTTGATAGTCAGCTTGTTGTCCCCACAAATACGCACGGAACCGTCGGATTTAATAACAGGAACTAATGGGGCTGCCCATTCCGAGTACTGTATAGGCACAATAATGTCAGCCCTTTGTAGTCGATCTAATTCTTCTTCGACCTTCGGTGCCACTGCATTGGGAACTGAACGGGCCTTGAAGTACCATGGCTGGCATTCTGTTTTGAAATGAAATTTGATGGGTGGACCACGGTAGTGCGAAGCAGAGTCGTCCTGAAATAATTCTTCATGACTCATTACCAAGGAATCAAGAGCGGGGTTAACCCCAATTTGATGTACGTAGGATAGCACAGATGGCACACATTTTCTCCAGTTCCGTCCGAGTAGATTTGGTTGTTGGCTTCCTCTGACAACGTGAACCGGCAAGTAATGGAGTTCGCCATCATGTTCAACTTCTGCCGTAAAGACCCGTCGAATGGCTACACCCTGCCCCGTGTAACTACGAAAAGTGGAGCGAGCTGGAAGGAGATGGGGAATTTTCCTAAGAGAGGCTTCATTGATGACCGTAACGGCTGAACCAGTATCGATTTCAAACTGCACTGGATGGTGATCCACCGGAAGTGTGATGGTATAGGGTGACTGGAGCGGTTTGTCTGCTGAAGACACTTGAATTATTGCTTCGTCATCCTCAGCTGAGTTAGAGTAGGTGGCATGCATTTTTGTGTTCGTCCGTTTTTTGGAAAAACAGACTTGTTCTGTATGGCCCATTTTCTTACAAAATCGACAAACCGTCTTTTGGTGCTTACAGTCAGACCAACGGATATGATGCTGACCATAACGGTAGCAGGATGGTAGTTGTTTTGAAGGCGCTGGTGTTTCCCGTTTAGATGAAAACCCGGCCGTGTTGACTGGGGAGATCGCTAAATCAGGTTCCAAGGAGGCTATAACTCCCGTATTTGATTGATGCAGCTGCTGGAGATTTTGTTGTACGTCCTCTTGATGATGGATGATATCACAGGCTTTCTCCCATGATAAATCGTCGTTCACAGATAACACCTTCTCCCGGGCCTTTTCATCTCTCAAACCCACAAGCAACTGCTGCACCAGCATCGTCTGCTCGAACTTGGATGCCGCAATCTCGGTGTATCTGCAGTCCAGTACGGCGAGTGTAAGGTTTGTAATGAAATCGCCAATGCGTTGGCCAGATTCCTGACGCATTTGACAAAACCGATATCGTCTCAAGAAGATGTTGTCCTTTCCGGCCCACATTGTTTCGAGCTTAGAGGATGCTGTTGGAAGATCAGCAGACCCTTGTAATTTAAGTGCGTCAAAGTAACGCTGTCCCAGCTCTCCGAGATGGGTACGGAGGAGTTTCAATGTCGAGGTAACATCTAGTTTAATCGTCGGAGACAGCATTGGAATAGGTTGAATACAATCCTCAAATGTCTTTTTCCATTGTAACCACGAGTCATTTGAGGGTTTCGGAACGCCTTTCGGCCAGAAAGGGGACGGTATAGGTAATAAAGAAACCATGTTCGTTGCACTTGCGTCGCCAATGTTATGCATTCAAAACAGAAGGCATTTTTAGGCAGAAGGTTGTATAGGCAAAACAGAAGGGTGTCCGTCAGCAGGAGGTGTGCTGTAGGACATGGAAGGAGTTTTGTGTGTGAGTCATGTTAAGCAAATGGATTTATGGTGGGGCTTAAACGTCATTGGCTGAAAGGTAGCCAGTCAGAGTAGAGTAGGGCGTCACGCGTTCGCGCTAGGCAATTATGCCTAGCGCGAACTATCCCGACATCCCATGCGGGCCTACATAGCATACCTAATGCTCAGGAATCGTGATAACCTGCCTGTTTTATATTCCGTTCTCTCTTGTATAGACCTCTACACTCTATGCATTTCTGCTTAACCAGTGAGTGCCTTGAGTATTATTTAGCTCTAATGAAACTCTCAATGCCGTACCTTTCAGATGCCAAGACTGTGAACAAATAAGTAAAGATTGACCTAGGCGTAATGTCTGATATGGTGTAAAGTACGGTCCCCGCGTGCCAGACAAAGGTTGGTTCCTCTACCGTGGCCAATACAGACTACTTGCACTAATACCCTGGATTCAAGAAGCATACACCCACATAAGTCACATTATTGAGGGAATAAGGTTTTCACCCTTGAGCTCCCTTTTCATATCCAACAATCGCAAAAACTTTAACATTAACAACAGTACATATGACAACTGTAGAGTGAACACCATCGATATGTGTGAACCAGTTACGAACTGCTACTGCCAATATTCATTAAATGTGCAGCAGTTCCGAAGAAGAAGAAGAAGAAGAAGAAGATGCGATCACTGGAACAAGGACTTTATTTTCCTGACGTTTCGGATTCCGTCGGGAGTCCTTAGTCATAGGTAATCGTAAACAGGTCTGAGACAGGCGCAAATTAGGGGTTATACATGCACAGATTGCACGGTATTTATAGTTCACAGCGGCCACCCGCATGCGTACTATAATTGTCCGTTCCTGTAGCCACCACTGGAGGTCTTAATTGGTCCGGTGATTGCTCATTAATTGCAACAGCGTTCTTGTCTGCGTCGGATGCAGGTTTGATAATTGCTCGAAAATTACGCCCGCTGTCGTCAGAGTTTCGCCCAGTCCTTCCCACGTGACTGATTCTCTTGCTCAGGAAATTTCTCAGTACACCGTATGGGAACGCCAAATCGTTGGGCTTGTTGATGGACTGAGGGCCTGAGAACCATGAATCGAGCAGCTCGTGGCTCACGCGGTTGTCCCCTCTTGCGAGGATTTTGGCATCGTCAAACTTGAAAATATGGCCGGGTCCCGTTGAGTGAGCTGCAACCAGGGACTTGACTTCTTTCTTCCTCACCGTCGCTGCATGCTCGGTAATTCGTGTCTGGAGTAATCTCCCGTTTTATCCGACGTAGTTGCTCCGTCCACAACTGCATCAGATCCGGTAAACGACTCCAGCTATTTCCTGCCGTGGCAGCGGGTCTTTCGGCCTCATGACCCGACGCCTGATGGCCTGTGTGCAACTCCAACTCCAAGTGGGGTGAGTAGACGGCTGACCGCTTCCGATACATTCTTCACGTACGGAAGAGCTCGCCAAACGCTTGAACCAGCTGGACGTGGCTTCGTCTCTCGTTTGCGTATGCACAAAATTGTGCTGATATCCATTCGCTATAAGTAACCGTCGAACATATTGTAATTCAGCAATTTTGTCCTCCACTTCGCGATAAGTAGCATAGGCAGACAGTATTGCCGGAAAAGACCAGGAAGACTGCAATGGCCATTTCTGATTTATTGGCCATCGTCAGAAAGTGAACGTTCACCACACGTTCGTCAAAGAGCATCAATATCTACCGACCTAAACCGGCATGACGAGTTCGTGGCTAACTGATTCGGGCGTTAGACTCTGATTAAAAGGTCGCGATTACGCAGCTCGATTGGCGCACCGCTTGTGTCTGGGTATGACGGGCTGATGATGGCTAATAATCCAGAAATGGCCATTCCAGTCTCCCTTGTCCTTGCCGGCAATACTATCGAACCATACTAATAGTTGTTATCGCTGCCGTCAGGGCCCGAGAAATGAGGCCCAAGGGAGGGCAAAGCGGGACGAAGGAGTTCTTTTAGCAGTCGGTGAATGTTCACCAACGGGGACCGATAATTGTTGACTTTCGTTCGAGCCCCACCCTTGTGTATCTGGTACATATTTGCCGTGTTCCATTCGGATGGCGGTCTCCTTAACTCAAATGACGAACGGAAGATATACACTAGTGGTTTGGAGAGCTCGCTTGCCAATTATTAGAAGAACTCTGCCAGTATATTGTCGAAGCCGGATGTTTTTGCTTCTTTAAGGTTTTGCTGTTCTCTTTCCACTGTAGATGTCGGGACTAATAGGGGTTCAAGCTCTTGATCAGTGTTTAGAAGAGCATTATTAGAAGTGTAAAACTGGGGCTTGGTTTCCCCAGTGAATATAGAGGCAAATAACCGGCCACGGGTTGAAGAGTGTATCGGGTTGAGGCCTCTGCAGCCAACGTAGAGCTAAGAATCAAAATTTGAGAGCTGGGCGACGGTAGGCAGTCCAAGACGCGTGAAAAAACCACACAGCCAGCTTGCTGTGAATTTCAAACGACACTGCGCACTTCACACACTCTCACTCGTAAATTATGTCAGTTACGCACTTCAACAGCATTATAATCCTGCAAAGAAGACTATATTTTCACCGTCCATCAACGCCTTGTTTGATTTCCCAAAGGCAAACACCATAGCGATCGTGCAAGCATTGAAGTTTATGGTAACACCGCACTTTACAAAGGCAAGCAAAGCATGTGCGAGCATGAACAAAAGTGGCCTGAACTCGGACCAATCAAATAGTTTCCTCAAGGGGATAGCAACTCGGCTGGTTTTCTTACTCACACAACTGACGGGATAGAGTCCTAAACCTGGCGGCTACTTACGCGTCATCATGTGCACTACATAAGAACGGATTGATAGTGTGTCGTGCGAGCAAGCAAACCGCTTTGGCCGGCGCCCACAAATCCGCGCCAAGGAAATATGTGCTAGACAACCCTAAGACTTCAGCATCAGTTTAGTATCCTAGCAAAGAAACTACCGGAAAGTCCCTTTGTCAACAGGCCTACTTTGACGATTCACGCATTAACCGGCACGTCGAGTTGGATGGTATTTATAAAAACATCAAAGAACGATGGATGGTGGTTTTGAAATTTTAGTTGTTCTTTGCACTTTTCTTGTTAGTCTTGTTAGTCCGAAGACGATTTGGGGTGCCAAACTCGATAATTAACCCATTAACGTTATTTTATCCCAAAGGAACATCTTCTTAAAATTTAAATTTCTAGGGATGCGCGTGTTCCAGTTCATACTTTGTCTTTAATTGTTTTTCACCAGTAGGTATTTAGGGATTGGACAGAATTACTTATGTACTCTGCCCCCAACAATAAATGAGTTAAGGGACGGCCTCTCCCTATATATGGTGGGCTTATGTTATATTCCGGGATGTATTCCTGTGTCCCATCCATAACTGTAACCCTAATTCTAGACAAAATTTCCATGAAGTCTTTGCCCAAAGCCATCTTTATTATGGGTGGTCCCTGATCCTGAGACCTACCCACTGACTATTTAACCAATTCTTCCTAGGGATACCAGTCCTGGAACGGAGGTAAGCTCCTAGCCCTCTGCCGGCCGGATGTCTACAGCTGGTATTCCTGTCACGACACGCTATGACTTACATAATCATCGATTGCGAAGAATGTTTTAATAGCAAAATCAACCACTTACAGATATGTCGGTCAATCAATTTTGGACCGCTAACAATGATTTGCTATCGCGAACACTTCAGTAGCGCCGAGTTTGGTCTGGCTGGTTCACACGCTTGACTTAAGAAATTGTGTACAGAATAAAGGCTATTTATCGATTTTTCTGACTCCTCCATTGTAGCATGGGAGGCCTCGTCGACTGTGCTGGCGGAGTGTACCGCTTATCTTCTTTTTCGGTTCGCTGAGTACGTTTACTGGAAAGAAATATTTGGTAATTTGGATGAGTCTGTCCCGAAGCAACACTCTTCGTTTTAATGGCATAGCTGACAATCTATTATTACCGAATCTACACACGCAGTCAGTTGCCCAAAACATCCGCTGTGATGTCTCTCTTAAACTATTTGACAGTCAACGAAGGAGCATTTATAGGTGTTTTTGATAGGGCTGTATAATTCATTCGATCAAACAAACAAACAAACAAACAAACTTAGCGATATCTGTAGGATTCCAACTAGCCAAGGCTCAAGTACAACCAATAGTATAACCATCTGAGCAACGAGACCCCAGCGCGGACCATGAGTACAATCACATTTGGCTCCCATCTTCTTTAAAGCTCTCCCGTAATGGTTACTTTAGTTGTGGCTTTAAACATTTAAGTGGTCAAGTTATGAACCCATAATTCCTAGGAATTTCTAACTTGACCTCATCACCGCTCAGGTTAACGCAGTGTTTACGGAGGAGTAGGCATTGGTTAAAATAAACGTCAACTCCTCTTCCAGGAAGAGACAAAACCTGCACCCGGCAGGGTCCTTCCGTCTTGGAATATTATTACTGACGATAATTGTGACGGTTGGCTTTAAAATAGCAAGTTCATAATCATAATAAACAATTTTTTAAGATTGTGCGCACAACAATGGACAATATTTAAGTAGCATATCAAAGAAATACTATCCATAAATAGCTCGTCTTAACTCCCAGGCTCACGGCAAAACAAGAAAATGGATTCATTTGCCCTCGCAACGTAAGATGTACCATTTTTTAGGTTCTTGGCTAAGAAAGGGTCCATACGAAAAAGAAGAAAATAAGGCCTCTTCGAAAAACATTTGAACTCTAAACAGCAAGGGTTTTCCAAACAGAACACACAGTGAAAATTAATAAACGGCCTAGTTTCGTTAAAGCAAAATACGTTCGCCCGACGGGAAACTGAGTTCCTTTATAATTTAGTGGAACTTGGCCATATGTCTAATGTCTGACTCGTTCTTAGTTTCTGGCGATCATTCAGCTTCTAGCCCAATAGCGCAGATTGGCTGTATCTCTGTATTTCCCTAAGAAATGAAAATGCTAAATGATGCTTTTTCACTAGATCATCGATAAGGTTGTGACAAGACAGGCCATTTTCCGATGCCCCGTGCCGTCCAATAGTAAGCGAGTACTGTAATATCTGACCTGTGTCAGCGATAGCTTTTCTAGCCAATCAGACGTCGACCGGGGTGATTACTAGGTTCAGGCTTAATTTAGCACATTAAGCCATCTGTAGTGCGAACGGAGATCACGAACTCTCTCAACCAATAGAATTTAATCTGCTGCTGACCCCGACTAAAACACCGACGTAAGCTCAAAGTAATCTGAAAACTCCTCACGTGCTGCACACAACAAGCAGTGTATTGTGTACTGTGTACATTGGCGAAGGTCTGCAACTAAAATCAACTTTGAAAAGATAATATGCAAACCTCCACAGCAGAACCTATAATGGAACATCGGAAAAGCAACGTCCAACTCTCGACGGAACACCTGACACGATGCGAGTCGACGGGACAGTTGCTTGGAGGTGATCTACAGGCCGCACAAAATCGATATTTTCTACACCATCATTCACCTTCACATCACAACGCTGTTATGCGTCGTCTAGGGTCACTTGGAGATCACCTACAGCGACTCCAACGGCACAATCGAAACAATATCCACAAACATGACAGAAAGCTTAATTACACAAGTTCCGATGGGTCACATACGGGTCTGCGGCTCGTAAAATCGGGGTTTGACATCTCTCACTCCACCGCAAGGCGAGAACATGCTCGGCACTCTGACTTGGAGTTTACCCTTTTACCACCTGCTGTTGATGATACCTTGATTTCCGTAACAAAAACTCAGGTGGTACGAGGTCACGAGCTGGTGCCCGCCACGTGTTCCCGCTTTTCAGGTAAATGCGAAGCCTGCAGACACACGGTGCACGCGACCAAGTACTTCTACTGTCGCAACTGTCCCACTGTCTGTCACAACAGCAAGAGCTGCTGGACACTTATGCAACGACCTTGTCCTGCTGCGGATCTCGGCGTCTTTGGCTGGGGAGAAGGTGCGTGCAGCATTTATATGCCTTTTGTTAAATTAAACGTTGTCCATTGTCTAGCTAGTTGATTAAGTAAATAGACTATCCAAAGGGCTGAAGGCTCAGCCCCTCAGCTGTTAAGTTGAAGATCGTACCTAAGCAGCACATAGTTCATTGGAGTTTTAAATGGTTACACATATTTCATAGAACGTAACTGAATGGGCAATAATTAGTAAAGCCCTGACTTACGGGAGTATAAAATGCGTACCAATGGAATTGCTGATAATTAGGGTTTTCTACATGAACTTTTCAAAGTTAACGCGGCACTTGTATACACAGTCTATAATAACAGTTCAAAATGGGGTGGAGGAACAAGGCAAGAATTGCATAATGTTTTAGCTTCTTACGATTTGTTAACCAGAATTTACGCACTGAACAAATCCGGAGGTTCGAATACTCGTCGAAAAGCAACTGCTTTTCTTTATGTACTCCTGTTTTTTAAAATTACTGCTAATAAGTTTTCCTGTTTTTGCAACGTCAGGAAATTACATTTATGGTTCCTGAGATCACTCCTTCCTCGCCAAGTGGGACCTTTGACAGATCGGTGTATGTATGCCTGCTTCTGTATATCCGCGATCTAATACCGGCAAGACCGTGAGCTCGTAGCTCAACGGTTAGGACGTTCGCTCTGACCAGAAAGATCGCGAGATCGTAGCAATTTCAGCGGCCACACTGGGGTTGGGTATCACTAGCCGATGACTCCCAATGAGGCAGAAAAGGCCTTCCTAGTATCCTATGTATTTTCTAGTAATGTCCTTCTAAATTCTAAGACGCAGTTGCCATCTTTTTGATCTAATGTTAACTATTTTTTCGCTGATTAAGCTCTAACTGCGAAAATGAGGTGACTCAGCATTACATGGTATGTACGCAAAAAAAACGGCTAATTCACAGAACATTCTGATGCACGGCACCTGACAAAGATCTGTGTTACGCAAGCCGAATCGAGATAATCGGTTGCCACAATTTGTAATTGTTGTCTAACCCGAGAGCAGTTGGCCCTGAACACTTACCGTCAAATGGGTACAGTTCCTTCGCTATAACTTCGTCAGAAACTCCACAGCATTCGAAGAGTAGCCTTAAACCTTTTAATCTTGAGGGCTATCGTCCACAGCTCCCTAACCCCAATCATATGCATTTTTAAGGAAACTTTCATGCGGTTTTGGCCTTGTTAGGCAGACAACGTGTCCAGGAATCTATAAGCTATGTATTATTAGTTATCTTATATGGCATTGGCGCGATCGTAGATTTTTCTTGGCTCAAATATGACTGACCTGAGCAGACTCCCTGTCAGGAGACTGGTCTGCAGTATAATCATGCCGACGATCTGAACTAGCTCTACGTTTAGTATGAAGGGAGTGCATTTTACCACTTCTCGCGCAACCTCGGGGAGCAATATGCAAACATTATTGATTGTACTTATTTTTAAATTGTCGTCCAAATGTCCAATAACAAATGTAATATAATTCCAAGCTGGGAATGAGGTTAGGAGGTCTCGCTGTGATTATCGTTGATTTAGGGTGCCATGGAAATAGCGGACTTATTCACGGCTTCATTTACGTCATGGCAGTGTTGTTAATAGACGTGAATATGTGAGTTCTAGGAAACAGTTCGGAAAAAAGATATGTGACCACTGTAACAAGAGTTTTCTTGTCCTGACGTTTCGGATTCCGTCAGGAATCCTTAATCATAGGTAATGGTGTCTTAGTCATAGTCATGTGCAGATGGCGTTGAAACATGCACAGGTTGCACGGTATTTATAGTTCATAGTGGTAATCTGTGTGCTAACAATAATCGTCCACTTATGTAGCCACCGCTTGGGTCTTAATTGGTGCGGTATTGGCTTGGCACTTCGTGTTCGACTCATTAATTGCCGTGATTTCCTCGTCCGGGTTGGATGCGGGCTTGGTAATTGTGGGACAATTATGCTCGTTGTCGTCCGAGTTGTTGTTGTTGCTGGACCCGGCCCTTCCTACGTGACTGATATTCTTGTTCAGGCAAGGTCTCGGTATGCAATATGGGACAGCCAAATCGTTGCCCTTGTTGATGGACTGGGGGCCTGATAACCAGGACTCAAGCAGCTCGCAGCTCACGCAGTTGTCACCTCTTGTGAGGATTTCGGCCTCGTCAAACTTGCAAATATGGCAGGGTTCCGTCGGCTGAGCTGTAACCTCGGGGGTTAGCGTCGTTCTTTCTCACCGTCGCTGTATGTTCGGCCATTCGTGTCGAGCGTGTTGATACCTTGGATGCCCGGTTTGATTACTACTCAACCTCGTAAAATGCATTTTCTCGCTGCCTGATGAAAATCTCTGCATCCATTTAATTGGCCGCAAAATATGGCGGTTGCAGTTTAGAAGAGCGATTCATGCGCAACTATTTCAATGAAACAAACAGACTTTCGATTCTGTTATACTGCCCAAACAACTAAGCAGTGCCAGCCCGAATCTGCCTCAATGGCAGCCCACGGAAACCAGTATTGAGGTAAAAACAAATAAAAAGGATGTATCATTCTGAGGGGAAATAGAATGTAATCAATCCTAAGCTCACACATACATTTCAACCAGTCCACTACTGGAGAGTTTTCGTAATTCGCGCGATCTTTTTGTGTTACAGGGTGCATTGAAAGCAGCGCCTACATATATTCATATTTTCTGATGTGCAGTAAGGTACCACTCCTCTGTTGGCTTTGAGCCCTATTTCGTTAACGTCGTGCAATGTTTTTCAGTCCTGATTACCTTTGCCCAAGATGAAGCTGCAAATAAATCTGGTAAACATCAGTTAGTTTGCCTAGCAACAGTGGTAGATCAGTAAATTTTCTAAGATGGCTGCTCTAGGGCTTGCTGATAAAATTAAAACTTCGAAAAAATCAAAGGACGACTGGGATGTGCCATGTTGTCCCAGCTTTGAGCTTTAGAAGATGTGATGTCTTGTTATTACCATAGCAATACCGTCAGCCTAACTGTCTACGGCTTCGCCAGCAAACATTTTGCCGGAACTTCGTTATTCACCTTCATTTATTGCTGCACGATACAGCGTCAACCATATCAGCGTCTAACAATTCCAAAGAAACGGTATCCCCGCGTTGGCGGTCAGCCTAAACATAGAGGCTTGCTCGCTTTTCTATAACATATTTTTATTGCTGACTAAGGCCATTAAAAGCGCTTGTTTAATCGGCCCGGACTTTCTAGTGTATGTACTCAATGTCTAAGAAATTGAACAGAGATGAGATACGAACGAGAGCTCTGGTTCGACTAGCCCGTGTGTTGAACTTCAACCACAAGCCGGTGGTGATTGAAGCACCATGTTTGATTGTGCGGTGTATTTTTCATATCATAAAAACGCTTTGTTTACTGACTTTTTATAAGGAATCGACTTATGAAATCGATAACCAATCACGCGAAAAATGTTTTTACTGCATGACCCTTGCCTACTCATTCATCAGAGTCTATAGTCTGATATTCTTGTAGAAAGATCATAATTTGCAGGTTATAACCCTTCTGAAATGGTGTTCTTAATCGCGCGTGTTTATCAGGGTTCTTGAACCGACAAGACAGGTTTAGAAGAGGAACTTCACACAACCAAACATAAATAGTCGCGAAACGTTGATAACTCATATAATCGCTTGAATGGGGGATGAGTCCTCAAACTTTACTTCAACGCGCCTTGCTTTGTGAATCATAAGGAAGGGCATTGCAGCCAATCTGTACCAACAGTAGTCGCTATGTCAAATATAGAAGAACACACTTTATGTTAGATCAGAACATTAGAGGATATCTTTACCGTCCACGAAAAAAATGAATGTCAAGCCCTTGGCACGTTTGGGAGGTGCAACTAAGGGCTCCTGCGCAAATTCCTTAGATCAACATGTGGGTCCTGCATTTGGAGAATTTGGTGTTAAAGAGGGAGACAAGGATAAAAATAAGCTCATATCAACGTAAGTTTTTAAATGGGACATTTGTTGTCCGTAGTATTGCTTGCATACAATGAATGTTCCTACCAGTCTTTGAGGCATAGTTTTCCTAGAATTAATCTTGATAATGTGAAAATGAAAAGCGCGGAATCCAACTGCGGCAAACACTATATGATTTCTATATGTCTGCGAAAGGATATTCCCTAATTTTCTAACCTTGCCGCCCGAAGTTTAGTCAGCGATTATTATGATTAAATTGTTCTTATATTCTGCGTGTTTCATCAATTCGTCAAATAAGTATTCTAATATATCTGTTCTAGCAATGAGGCATTCTTAAAGATATTCGTTACTCTATCGATTATGTCCTCTGTGGCAGGCTTAACAATGAATCAAGAGCGTTAACAAAGACTTATACAGTTCCCATGGACTAAGAAAGTACGACCAGCATAAATGTAAATACTATTTTTATCTATCCTTTTCCTATCAAAAACATTTCGATGTTATCGTATACTCTACACTCGTAGTGGTTTTAATGTACGTATTAACTTTCGTTTACCAATAAAAGTGAATATGTGAGTTTCAGGAAGTGGCCACATTTTATTCTTCTGCAAACTCTCAATTTCTGCAAGTAAAAACAACCCGATTAGTTTAGATGTTCTGGTGAAGTTCACAACATTAAACAAATATGCACTTTTGAAGCATTTTAAGACAAATTAAATTAGTTGGCCGAATCCCATCTGGAATATTTCTAACGAGAAATCTGATATGGACATAATAAGTCAAACATGCATGGCTCACAGAACGGGAGCATCCGGGAAATCATTTATGTACTATAGAGATTATGAGTCTTGTTTCGCCATTGGATTAGTAATGGAGTTTCTACACCTGCTAAAAATAAAAAACACCCTTGCTGTACACTGCTCCTAACTGCCTTCGTCACGATCTTGTGATATTTGTTTGTAAGGGTCTTTCCGTGAACGAGAACGCCACGTGATCAGCGTTTTTAAGTAGCTCTTATAAAATATTCTGTAGCAAGTTTGCTATTTTAATTAAGTCTCTCATCTTGGAAAATTTTCGCGTAATTTTACTTACCATGACGCACACACAATTTAGAAACCCCGCCTGCCAGGCGTTCGCCTGGGTGGTTTTCGTAATATAGTGTCATTTAAATACAGGCGATTAATCAATCCAGAGAAATCAAGAGCACTTCTTGCTCTTATCTGTCCTGAATATTAGTCAGATGTAGACGAGTTCGTGGGCACATACAGGAGACACTCGGAAGACTTCGCAAAGTTTTATCTTTAGCTGGGGGGTAGAGGCGACTATAAGGAACGACATGTGGCCTATACAGTTTTCATATCGAAACACGTCAAAAGATACAGTAGAGCAGAGTTCAGCACTCCCATGCCTCTTCGTTTTCTTCAGTGCAGCTCGCGAACTATAAGGCTTGTAGCTGAGCCTCATCTCTTGCATTCATGACTCAGTTGGCCTCGACCTCAGTCTTCTGTCAGACTAATCGGTCAACTCAATGAGCGCCTTTTTGCCTAGTGCTGAACCTGCCCTCCAAGCCTCCGTTGGCCTTTCTTGTTTATCAAAATTCCATGCCAAAACAGCGCTCAAATCGCCATTGAAATCGTCTTGCATGTTTTATTATATTTCTAGATTCATCAGACATTTATGTTTGGATTACAAGACTAAATGAATTATATATCTTCGCCTTTCAGTTGTTTTTTTTTGTAAAACAGAGTACTGCCGATCGCCCTTACCCATTTATGATTTTAAATCTCGCGACTTCTAGGCGTTATTACATATGAATATGATTAGGTACCGTCTGAAATGTCCGCAGAGCCCATTAAATAGCAATGCAAAACGTAGTCAAAATTCCTCTTTGCTGAAAATTTATGATGTTTAATCGTAGATAAAGCAAGATTCTCTTCTTTTTCTTCTCTGTCCTAATTACAATCACGAGTTGTCGCAGCGACTTCTGGTCGGCTAAAATCATTATATTCCACCTCGAAAGTACTGCTGGTTTTGAAACGGTGTCCAATTGCTAGCACGTCAAACGCAAACGTATTACATGGTCCATATGGATTGTCAGCACGCCATTGGCCTGTTTGTTTCTTCTGACATAGAGCATCTAAACTACTCAAGAAAGCGCATTTTCCTTACTCGTCGTGGTTGGAATATTACTTGATCCCATTCTGTTTATCCACCAGCTGCGATGCTGGCGATAAGGAACGTTTTCTTGGAGGACAAATCTCACAAACATAACATAAAAAGCTCGATAAGTACGAAAATAACTTACATGGACAGTTTTTTCATGGCCATTTCTGATAGCAAGCAAGTCAGGTACCTATTTTGTAGCTTCTCGGGCGAACTAATAAATGCATGCGCTTCGAATAAGGACGTACAATTCAGGCGCATGGCGTACCGACGATCGGAAGTGACCCTAAAACAGCCGTATAGGCTTAGCGTGTTAGTACCTTAAGCAGTTGTCTATGTATCATATATGATGTGTGCCCTGTGGCATAAAGTTAATGATTGCCAGCATCACAGCTTGTCGGCAGACAGAAAAGAATCGAGCAAGATCCCTAACAAAAAAGGGAGGATAGCGTACCTACTTTACAAGCATATACATATAGTCCCTTTTCCTCTTTCTTGTGGTTAGAGCTATTCTTTCCATACGATCTTCAACGAGCAACGACTTGCCAACCTCCGTCGTGGATTTAAATTTAAAAATAAAATAAATGAATTTGGATAGCATTGGAAATGTCAAATATTTCTTTTTTCATATGCGCATTCAAAAAAGTACGTGCAAAATTCAGCGAAAATATTAAGGCAAAAAGTCCATGTCGAAAGGCTGCTTGGACATTTACACGCATTGCTATGAAACGGTGGTCAGGTAGTTTACCGGAGTTTTAATTTAAAGGTCTTGTGACCACGCTTGGGCGAGATGAGTTAATTAGCCTGCTGACGTGACAAACGGCCTTCTTAATTACTTATCGCCATGGCCTAAACGAATAACCCTGGTACCCGCATGTCGGTCGGGGAAGAGAAAGCCCACATTTAGCCGTAAGCTTTAGTATTCTTTTCCCAATGTCAATCCTATCTCACAGTTAAAGAAACATTGGATTGACAGCACCTTCTCCTCCCTCCCTGTTCCAACTCTATAATTACCGGGAATTGTTGCCTGTCGAGACCGACGGTGTGTCGATATCATAAGAAAAATAGCGAACTTCGTGTTAAATGCATTTTACTGATTATTGGTACGAACCTTGGCATGTTTCTTCATACGCTTGATCTTTCTGTAGAAATTTAAAGTCGTGAAGACGGGAGATACGATTGAGCACCGATTTACTGGGCCAACACATTCAACCGACGTCACAATAGGATTGCTCTTCTACCATTAGCCAACCCGGGGTTCCAAACGCGACTTCCCAAACATTTTCCAAATACATTGGATGCCCTCATTCGATTTTTAATTTTCAACATCAGTGAATATTTAGACGTGGCCGGAGTTTTCAGTACAGTTGAGCAAAATCAGGAGGGAGAGAGCTGTGCATCATGTGGGATAGAACTGGCCTAATCTTCGCTGGAAGCCAGATGCATGAAGTAACTGAGAGTCTGGCAAAATTGCAACCACTCACTGAAATCCTATGTTATATAGTTGTCGACTTGGTCTGGCGGGCAGTTTTCTATACTCAACGGTAGAAACGAGAAAGTACACCCTACTGCGTTATCGCGGCCAAATTGTATGGCTGGACAAACGGCATTCATACTGTAACTTACCATACTAACAGCCTAGGTACCAGCTTAAAGGCCCATACACGTGTTTCGCCGGTATTCTGCCGCTGCTTGACACAGCTGCAAGGGGTCCGGCTAATCAGTGGGTCCCAAGTTTTCCCTGTCTGCTTTCTGGTTGATATACCGGTTTTTTTAAGTTCAGTTTTTTAATCTCCTGAGAAAAAAACTTTCTATTCGCAGTATACATCAGTATATTTAAGGTCTATGTGCGTAAACCAAAATTGCAAGTGTATTTTTGGGCTGAAAGCCGTCAACCACTGCGAAATATGCACTTGTTGCCAACAGAAAGACTTAAAGGCCCTCACAGCTGTGTCAAGCAGCGGCAGAATACCGGCGAAACACGTGTCCGGGCCTTTTAGCTAGTACCTAGGCTGTTAGTATGATAAGTTACTTAAGCCTGTCAGTTGGCATCGAGTGCATATAGTGTAGTCGTTGACGGCCTTCTGCCCCAATATACACTTAAAATTTTGATTAGGCCTATAGACCTTGAATATACTGATTTATTAATATGCGAGAAAATTTGAGGTCCAGATAAAATATTCCTTACATCATCCCCGGATGAGGAAGAAGAGGAGACAATTTCTGAGACCAAAGTATATTCAGGCTGACGTTTCAAAAGCTCGCTCGCTTTCATCGTCAGAGCAAGGTGTTTGTAATCCTGTGTGCGTCAGATAGATGTGAACGTCCATTTGCCCACGCGTCAGTCGATTTCGCCGATCGATTTTCTTGGCTGTTTGAATTGCTCGCGCCGTCATGAGCTATGTCAAGTCGTTTTTGTGACTCGTGAGAGTTTCCACCCTCTTTGCTCGCGGCTACCGGCTGTCGGCCCTGTTTATCTCTCTCCGCTCAACCTATTGCTCCGTTTTGAGCCGATGTTAGCCTTTCGCGGAGCGCTTGGTAGGCGGGATGAAGGTCCATGGCTCTGTTTAGTGTGCCAGTCGAGGACCAACTTTCTAGCAGCAGTCTGGCCATCTTGTCGTTGGCCCGGCCTATTACCCTTGCTTTTTCAAAGGCGAATTTGTGTTTCTTCTGCTTTACGTGGTCATAGACCAAAGACAGCTTATCCTCGCGGTTGATTGCGAGCTGATGCTCATGCAACCTTGTGCCAAGGCGTCTGCCCGTTTCACCGACATACCTTGCCGTGCAGTCTTGGCATGGTATGCTGTAGACCACACCTGATTGTTCTGTCAGAGGAAGCGGGTCTTTGGGCCTCATGAGTTGCTGTCTGGTGGTTGATTCCGGCCTGTGAGCCACACCAATCCCGAATGGTTTCAGGATTCTTGCAGCCGCCTCTGATACATTCTTCACATAAGGGATTGCGAGCCAGAACTTAGGGTCATCTCCTTTCGACCGCTCATGGTGGGGCTTCTTAAGACACTTGCGTACAAAGGACTTCGGATAACCTTTGGCGTGAAATAGGGCATGCAAGTACTTAATCTTCTCCTTTTTCCCACTTTCGTCACTTAAGTGTGTCTGAACTCGTTGGAAAAGGGTCCTAACACAACTGCGTTTGTGACCAACGGGGTGGTTGCTTCTGAAGTGGAGAGTGCGCATGGTATTGGTTGCCTTGCGGTAGACCGTTGTCCTTATCTTGCCATCTTCCAGCTTCGTTACTTGTACGTCAAGGAAGGGTAATTGATTGTTGACCTCCTCTTCCATGGTGAACTGGATGTCAGGAAAGATGGAGTTCAGCAGTGCCTTGAAAGCCTGCACTTTGCTCCTTTTGATGATAACGAAAGTTTCGTCAACGTATCTGGCCCAGAACTTCGGGGGAGACGAGCTAAAGACCAGCCGCTCGAGTATCTGTAAAACAGCTTCGGCAATAAGACCAGACAAAGGCGAGCCCATTGGTGTCCCCTTCTTTTGTTCGTAAATTTGGCCATTAAATGTAAAGAACGTATTTAGACATAATTCTAGGAGCTCAATGATGTGCTCTCGCTTGAGCTTTTGGTCGGTTTCGTCGTATTTTTCTTGGAGAAGACCATCAATAGTTTCGATAGCCAGAGTGGGCGGAATAGATGTGAAAAATGAGATCACGTCAAACGACACCATAACCTCGTCTGCCTCCACTTCCAGGTATTGGATAAGGGTCAAAAACTCTTTAGCAGCATTAACAAATGTGGAGGCTACTTGGGGCATGTGTACAATAACTAAAATTTTGAGCGTGCCGAAAATCAATAATTGTGTGTGTTGCCGACTTGCCACTGAGGGCTGTGCTAGCCTGTGCCAGTAGGCAAGATCGACAAGTTGGGTGGAAATATTTACAGAAATAGAATCATCAACAAAACAAGCAATAGTTAGGGTGGGAGGGATGGTCAATTAGAAAAGGCATAGGAGAAGCGAAGGAGGATGAGAAGAGAGGGATTATGTAGGCTTGGGCGCCAAATGGCCACGAAAGCATCGAAAAAGGGATGACTATGGAGGATTTTGGGCCAATTGATTACCGCGGGCGTCTGGATGTGATCGTTTGCAATAGCGTAAGGGCCTGTACGCTGGCGCCAATTCGACACATGTGTTGACCAAATTCTCATCCATGGACCAGGCTTCGATAAATTCTCTGCTCGTCTTGTTTCCCGCGTGGGCGAGTACCCTGACGGCAGCGAAGTTGAACTCATGGCCTGTTTCGTAGGTGTGAGTTGCAACTTGTGATGATTCGGCGCCTAGTCGCACGGCCTGCTTGTGTTCACATATACACGATCCGAGCATGCGTTCCGTTTGAACTGCATAATTACAAGGACAGTTTAGGCAGGGGATGCGATATACTACACCAAATTGTTCATTCTGCGTAAGGCGGTCTTTTATTTTCATCCCTCTGCTGCGCATTGTAGATTTGGGTCTGTGTGCAATTCCAAAACCTAGTCCCGCAGCGATGCGCTCAGTCGCTTCTGAGACGTCTTTTATGTATGGCAGAGCATGCCATATCCTCATTTGTCCTTCTGTTTGGGTCCTCTGGGGTCGAACGCGTAGGCATCGGTTTATAAATGCTTTTGGATAACCGTTCCGCATGAACTGGCCATGGAGATATCTGGCCTCGGATCGTGTATATGTGAACACAAGCAGGCCGTGCGACTAGGCGCCGAATCATCACAAGTTGCAACTCACACCTACGAAACAGGCCATGAGTTCAACTTCGCTGCCGTCAGGGTACTCGCCCACGCGGGAAACAAGACGAGCAGAGAATTTATCGAAGCCTGGTCCATGGATGAGAATTTGGTCAACACATGTGTCGAATTGGCGCCAGCGTACAGGGCCTTACGCTATTGCAAACGATCACATCCAGACGCCCGCGGTAATCAATTGGCCCAAAATCCTCCATAGTCATCCCTTTTTCGATGCTTTCGTGGCCATTTGGCGCCCAAGCCTACATAATCCCTCTCTTCTCATCCTCCTTCGCTTCTCCTATGCCTTTGCTAATTGCCCATCCCTCCCACCCTAACTATTGCTTGTTTTGTTGATGATTCTATTTCTGTAAATATTTCCACCCAACTTGTCGATCTTGCCTACTGGCACAGGCTAGCACAGCCCTCAGTGGCAAGTCGGCAACACACAATTATTGATTTTCTGCACACTCAAAATTTTAGTTATTGTACACATGCCCCAAGTAGCTTCCACATTTGTTACTGCTTCTCCACCTCTGACGGTGGGCTCTTGTAAGAGCTCGAAAGCTCAAGGAAAAAATTAATTTTGTTCCAGTGATCAACCATATGTCTCCTTTACCAATAGAAATTCCTCGAATACGAGTATTCTCTTGCATTCGTGTACTATAAAAAGGTTTTGGGCAAAAGATCACATCCAGACGCCCGCCGTAATCAATTGGCCCAACATCCTCCATAGTCATCCCTTTTTCGATGCTGACGTGGCCATTTGGCGCCCAAGCCTACATAATCCCTCTCTTATCATCCTCCTTCACTTCTCTTATGACTTTTTTTAATTGCCCATACCTCCCACCATAAATATTACTTGTTTTGTTGACGATTCTATTTCTGTAAATATTTCCATTCAACTTGTCGATCTTGCCTACTGGCACAGGCTAGCACAGCCCTCAGTGGCAAGTCGGTAGCACACACAATTATTGATTTTCTGCACGTTCAAAATTTTAATTATTGTACACACGCCCCAAGTAGCTTCCACATTTGTTACTGTTTCTCCACCTCTGACGATGGGCTCTTGTAAGAGCTTGAAAGCTCAAGAAAAAAATTAATTTTGTTCCAGTGATCGACTATATGTCTCCTTTACCAATGCTTATAGTACTGTTTACGGAACTGACTATAGTTCTTTTGCTAAGCGTGTGTAAATTGTGCTGTTTTTGAATCACAATGGATTCTTTACCTTAGACCTCGAGTGTCTTTCTATTATCTAGTCACGCGGCGTTAAGGAAAATAGGACGACGCGGTCGAACAGGCATATACTTTTTTATGAACACCTGGGACGTCTAGCGCTCTTTTGCGATCCATTAGTGCCATGATTTAAGCGCCTTAAGTGTTATAGATCGGTTAATCAATGGTTTGCACTACTGTCGACATCGACCGCATATCATTTACTGCTTTGATTGACGAGATTTGGCTCAGTATCAGTATATTTGTGGGATATATAGTAAGATTGCCTTTGATTTCCCTATTTGGACATGTGTGTCGTGGTAGCGGAAAAATTGTATCTCAATTTGTAGGCAAGGCCAATTGACCTGAGCCATGAGGTGGTACATATTTTTTAAGAAAAGACTTGCTCTTGTGGGAGGGAGGATCTGATAGGGAGGGTGAGGTTTAGAAGAAAAAACGTCCGCTCTTGGGTAGAGAGTCTAACGGGGACATTGCAGAGGTCACCGGGATCATCCTTGACCGAATGATATCAGTGGAACAGCTAGGCATAGTAGGTGAGTTATATCATGGAATGTTTATTGAAATTAAAAATTGTTTTCGATCATCAAAGATGATTCTAATGTCTCTTAGCGTGAATCATCATCCGAAGATATTTCCGGCACCACAGGATGCTGACTTCTACACCAGCTAGTTACCAACTGTCTGCAAGAATTGCACTGTGTAAACAACGACTGCTTAAATATTCAACAGGACGGATTCTAGGCTGGCTAGAAAACTTGAAGGCTCAACATCGCTATAACATATTTTATTCTTTTTTGAGGGGAGGTTTTGTTCAGTGGGTGTCCGACTCCATTTGGAAGGGCAAACACGTCTCACTAATATGAGTTGTAAATTGGAGATCAGCTTTTCTGTTGCAAATTGACTCAATTATTCTTTAAGTGTCCTTACTGGTGACATTTATGCAGTGCTGTACGCCTTTCGGCAGGTTTTAAGGATGATATACATGGGTTTCTAGGGGAGGATGTTGTTTCTTCCAATTTTATTTCAAGGAAGATAACGTATGCTCATTCTAATGGCACACAAAACACTAGTCCACGTTCGCACACTAGTAGTATTCCAGATCGCGAGGACCCTAATACAGTGATGGCTGTCGAAGGTTGTCGTTCGTCTCTGTGCAAGTGTCCACCAACGTCTTAAAAATATAAGAATTTGATACTTAACTTCATGTTGAATGGCTGAGATGGTGTGCATTCGAGCTGAAACAATGAGAAGAAAAGCCTCCTCAAGAAAATTGAGTTATAGTCACCGATTTTAGACTGATCGCAAAAAACCGGCATCAACCATACTGAAATAGTGCGAGGTGATATTACAGCCACGAAAGTTTGATATTCATGAAGGATAAAATTATTTTGGTGATAATACATTGCTATCGTCCCTCCTCCTCACAGGCTAATATAATACGAGGTTCGAGTAAAGTCTCGTAGAGATGGCACAATGCGCAATGCTTGATTTTAGGTGAAAAATCCGTTCAAAGCGTTTCTCGTGCATCCGAATGAAAACACGTATACCTGACCGCAAAAAGGTCCTTTGCGTTTTCAGTTTTCACGAAAATGTGTGGGCAATATGTGCTGAAACATCCCGTTTTTTAGGCGTTGCTGATAGTTGTGTGCTCCAATTGGATCGAGTGTGAACAGTGAAGGTGTACAATGAATCAGACGCTATCTCAGCAGAAGAAGAACATGCGAACAAGAATTTTTTCCTGATTTCAGAATTTTTTCCTGTTTCGGATTCTGTCGAGAATCCCTAATCATACGTTACCGTGGGATAGTGTGAGACATGCACATATTTTGGTGATATATGCACAGATTGCTCGGTATTTATAATTCATAGTTGTCATCCGTATGCATACTACAATTATCAGCTGCTGTAACCACCGCTTGGGGTCTTAATTGGTGCAGAGAGGTCTTGACACGTTGCTTTCGAATCATTAATTGCCGCAATTTCGTTTTCCGTGTCAGATGCGGGCTTGATAATAGCGCGACAATTATGGCCGCTGTCGTCAGAGTTGTTGCTGGTCCCGGCCCTTCCTTTTTGACTGATTCTCTTGCTCAGGTAACGTCTTACTCGTATATTCACTTCTATTGGCGGTCTCAGCAGCAATTTACGAGTGGACTTCGCAAATACGCGCATGCCGTCATTCAGGATAATTTAAAACTGGCCAGATTCGCCAGGAATCCGGTTTCGGTATAGGGAACCATGTTTTAAGGGCACTTCTCAATGAAATACTGTTGATATTAAGTACCTCGAGAGCAAAGGTTGCCAGTTTGATCAAATAATTTATGCAGAAGGATGTAGACATGCAGATAAGGTTATATCTATCTCATAACCAATATATCAGTAACATCAGACTCAATAAGAAGAAAGCGGATGAAGGGGTTTTGCCCCGGTAAAATATTCTACCACACTCAGCCTAGGCCGTGTTTTTTTGGTATGTCTGGCTCAGTGTGTTTTAAGTAAAGGTTTTACTCTGAAACATTCTCTGTTTAGAGACTGCTACATAAACTGCAGTTTAAAAACGGATAATTTACGACTAGAAGAGCCTAGCATCAGCAGTTCTCCAGCAATGGAGAATGAAAAGAATCTATGTATAGAAGAACCTGAAATAGCCAGTTGTGTAGATCCTAACTCATGAAGTGCAAATTCTTCATTGTAGTTCAGCAGAAACATAAATTATACGGAGCCGGAATCAAAATATCAACAGTAATGTGATAGAAGTAGTCAAAAACCGTTAACAGATACATAGGGCACGTTTAGTCTTAGTTGGCTGTGTGTCCGTTACAATGTGACGTCCACGGAAGCTGAGTTTAATGTCTCCTCTACCTTAGTTAATCGCGGCTTAAAGTATATCAAACTTTCTTAAGTAGTATTTGAATCTAGCTTAGCAAAGCATGATCTCAATCAATTTGCATACCACTGCACAACCATTTTTCACTCAGGGGCAACAAGATGTTTGAATTTAGAGTTAAATCTTTCGGTAGGGAGTCTTCATCATAATGATTGGACCCTTGCTGCACGGCTAAGACAACCCCTGCTTCGAGAGGCAGCGATAATATGTTTAAAGTGGCATTATCGTGCCCGAATGACAGGGCTAGTTTGAGAGCACTCAACTCTTATGTTATGATGGCGTCCCATTCATATATATGGTAAACAAGTTTCAGAACCTCCAAAACAACGCGAAATACACCGTCTCGTCTCAATGATTTGTAGCAACGATAGAATGCGATGGGGACATTGCAACCTGGCCCCTGGTCAGACGATCATTTATATTGTCAGTCTACAGCCGTCCAGGCCGTCGTTTTAAAGGAGTTAAGATAGTCAAGCTTTCGAATTATGAAGAAGAGTCCCGCAGGTTTGGCCTGTATTTCCTCATCCATGGGGTACTATTAACAAGCCTGATACATCTTGAATAACACTGCGCAGGCTCCCTGTTACTCGCTTCTAACATATGTTTGCCTCTCGTATAGGCTGGGAACAGCGGCCAACTTCTCGGTGCTTGCTTGCTCCAAAAGAAAGTTTATTTGCAGACCAGAATAAATGGAAGGTGGCAGCCCGGGCTAATTTTACGAAAAGAAAAAGGTAATTCAGATGGAAAATCCCAATGATGTACGCAAGCATCGTTTGACTGACTAGCTACAGTGAGCACTACTAAGCACGGAACAAAACCTGCTTGGGACTGCTGTGCCTTTGCCTATGCTTATTGCCCACGAGTAAGGAAATGTTGTTCTGTCTTTAATACTGGCGGCTGACTGGGCTCAGAGTGAGCTCCAAGGCACAACAGAGCAAGGAGTTTCTTTACCGATCAGTGAGCGCTAATCGACCTTTTTCAATATTATCCATCGAAACATACAAAAAAACCATTCCGTGGCTCAATAATAAGGCCAACCAGCCGCAGGTTCGATACTAAGGTTTTGCATCACTTGGGACTGGGTATGGCTGGTTGAAGAACATCTCGGAAACCGTTAGCTGCCGCGTCATACCACTCGGAGTTACAAACATCGGAGGTAGCAATTAGACGCCATATCATGGAGCCATAGACCGGCTGCCATGGTGGGAAACTTCGGGAGTCGTTTAACGGATCTGGTGCAGTTGCAGACGAAACAGCAAAATCAGAGAAGCTGGGATGTTACTTGGAACGTGAATGCCGAACGTGCAGCAACAGCAGCAGTAGCAGTAAGGAGAAATTACGCTAGCTCTTAGATCGCGGCTAATTCGACGTAACCCAATTAGACCTTGCAGTTTGACGGGATCAAAATTGTCGCAACTAGTGCTTAAGTCTTCGTCGTCCGACCTGAATTCGGGTATTAAGTGCAGTGCCGTCCTGGCTCCATATTGGGTGCTGAGACTGCCTAGGCATAATGATTAGCCACACGCCGAAGGCGCGGGTGACCATGCTTCCAGTGGCAGCGGACCAAATTGCTGAATAATCATCATGCCAAGAATAGAAAACGATGATGAGCTTCTTAAAATTAATTAATCGAACACAGACAAGCGAGACATCGTCTTCTTATGTTGGATCTCCACCGATGCACGCGAGATCTGCTCATTGAATTTGGCATATGGTTACAAGACAAATGTTTCATCTAAGTAGTAAACCCTTCGTGCTTTCAGTACCATTATCTGCGACTGCCTTTAGAGCGCCCGGCCATTAAAATCTAGATTTCAACAATCGCGCCTTCTTCTGAATTGCTTTCTGGAACTTGTCTCTTTGCTCCTACCGATTACTTGTTCGCCCCCATTTGGGTCGTTAATGCCCGCAAATCAACAACACCACTGTTTCCGCCATGACTTTGATTCCTAGCACCGAGTTTCCGACTAAAAATTAATTATATTGTTTGATGCCCCGCCACTGCTCACAGATAACAGAAATCTCGGAATTTTCCTGCCCTTTGTGTAGTTTAAGCAGCTGAGACGCGACGTCTGTGCATCCTGCAGATCCCCGACTCGAAACAAAATTTCTGCTGGTCCACCTTGTTTCCTAGTTCATGCTTGCGGTTTTCTGCTACGCAATCATTACCTGTACAGTATTGATTTGCTTTTGCAAACACACTCAATCTTCTTGCCATCCACTACCTCTCGGATTAAAATCTTTGAGTTGTCATTTCGGGGAATCAGGATTTTGCCTGTACATTCAACTCTCCATTGAAGCGTTTTTCTGGGTTGTGCTGTTATTCTTAGCATCAGGTGAAATGGGACCAGAGCTCTAACCAGGCCCACTTGCGTTCAGTTAGGTTTGAAATATAAGACTAGTTGTGTGACGCATCGAGCTATCGTGGGTGGGAATAGGTTACGTATCCCTCCTCCACAGAACACAAAATAGGAACACTTACCCCGTAATCCAGCGTCATTGTGTAAAATTTCTGAAAGAGTATATATTTCCACATGCTTACCGTAATTTTAAGTCAACCATTTACCGTTACCCAAAACTTAAACCCTAAAATCCTGGGAGTACAGCTTAAAGCCGCTTATAATACGGGACTTTCCTACTGTTCTGCCCTGGGGGCAGGACAAATAAACTATACCTACCGTTAAGTGGCCATAGCTTTATCCAAAAAGACCGAACTCTAGTTCAAGGGTGACATTAACATGCTCCACAGAACTTTCACAAAAACACATTCGTCGTTTCAGTTCTTAATTCTTCGCACTTGGCCCCCTTGTTTCTGTCTACTTCAAGTAGAAACTCTAGAATAGACCAAAGTGAAATGGCGATTCGGACGATTAATTCAGGGCCAGAACAGAACTTGGTTCTAATTCACTCATTGCTGTTATGTGGTGTTTAAAATTTTCAAGAGAAAATCAACAAAAGACTTCGGATAATTCTCTCTGTAACTTTTTTGGTGGCATAAGTTATCATTGTGTATACTCTGGCGTTAGAAGCACATTTATGACATATTTATGCTTATAATACATGGCTTCTGGTGAAGTAAACCTCGGACAAGAAGCTCTCAACCGGAAGCTGTTTGATCCCTGCGTCGCTTTAAATGCGGCGCTTTGTGTCCCAGACCAGGCAATGAATTTAAGCAGGCAATAAACGGTGAATAAGATGGCTGTTCGAGGAGGTGACACATTATCGCAGGTGGCGGTCCACACATACGAGACGGGTCACGAGTTCAACTTCGCAGCCGCGAGGATAATTGTCCACGCTGGCAGCATGACGGGCCGAGAACTGATTGAAGCGCGGACATCGGATGACAACTCCGTTAACCGATGTATCGAGCTGGTGCCCGCATATGTTGCCCTGCGCAAGTATCTCCAGACTCAAGGTACTGGTGGTTAACTGGTCCTCTCCCCCCCCTGCTCCCCCCTCCCCTATGACGTTTAATTGACCCTTCCCCCTATAAATGTTGCTTGTTTTCGTTGACGATTTTATTTCTGTAAATATTCCCACCCAACATCCCGATCTCGCCTACTTGCGCAGACTGACATAGTCCGCAGTTGCCATTCAGCGCCCACACCAGTTAATTATTGATTTTCTACACGTTCAAACTTTTGTTGTGTACACACCCCACAACTAGCCCCCCATTTTTTGCTGTTTCTATGTATCTGACGATGAACTCCTGTAGGATTTCAAAAGCTCAGACTAATAAAAATAGGAACCCGGTGTTCGACATTGCCTCTTTTTCTCAGAATGTTAAGTGACCCCTGACTTAACCGATTAACTGAGCCACTGCGATCCACAAGATCACTACACCAAGGCGTTAAGGCAAATCTTAAGGTCACCATTTTCGTCCGAAATGGGCGTTTAGATAAATACCCTATAAGCGAGAACTGCATTTAAATTCCTAAAATGCAATGATCATATCAACAAAACCTCCATATGCGCGTCTCAATAACCACTTAATTTTAGGCACCCAAACCACTTCGGTGAGCCTTCAAAGGGAATTGGACCTGGAGTTTGTCTTCCTGGGTGGAACCAAACCTCCGGTGGTCAACAAGTGTGCCGAATGCGGTCGCGTCCTGGAAAGGCGGTTCGGTTACGCCTGTGATCAGGAGGTCGGCATCCCTGCTGCCAAACTCAGACGAAGAGAGAAGAAGAGGAAAGTGCACAAATGGCATCTAGAGGAGGAGGGGAAAAAACAAAAGGACAAGTCGCATGAGGAGAATGGGGAGACAGGGGCAGTTGAGTGCCCAGCTAACGGTTATGAGCAGTCGCATCGCTCACCTAGACATCTTCGTTCTTTACTGCCGGCCCTGGTGGCCAGAGACGGTCATTCCGGGCGGACAGACGGTCAGCAACAGCAGGTTGCCAAACGTGTTCTCGTCTGCCACTACACAGGTCGCTACTTCTGTGAGCGATGTCACTGGGGCGATGAGTGGTACATTCCCGGCTGCATCTTTATCCTCAATGACTGCGAAAAACATCCTGTAGGTCTGCATTTTGTTCGCATTTGCTGAAAACATATTTTGGTTAGACGAAAACATTGAAAACACAGACTGAGCCTACCAGTGTTCTGTAATCATTTCGGTAACCTACTTATCAAAATAGTAAGTGTTCTTACGGACTCAACATATAAGCGTTTGGAGATAGAGCACTATAATAATGACACCTTTTCCATAAACTCTATTACCATTAATGCTATTGAGTAAGTTAACATCCAACGCCCACACTTTAGTTGGGCTTGTGGCCCACTCTTTATTAAGTAGCACTAAAAACGAAAGGCAACACCCCTTTTCCTCCTTCTCACTTAAAAAATAAACAAAGTTTTTATTTGAAGTAAACAAGAGCTGGAAGACATTGGTCTTTTAAGGGATTCAGTTAAAGCAAGCATGCCAAGAGTGCAATGCAAGGTATGTTGATGTCGTAGCGAGCGCTACATTGGTGAAACGGACAGACGCCTTGGCTTAAGGTTGCATCAGCATCAGCTCGCAATCAACCGCCAGGATAAGCTGTATATGGTCTAAGACCACCTACAGCAGGAGAACCACACGTTTGCCTTTGACAAAGCAAGGGTAATAGGCCGAGCCAACGAAAGTTGTTCCTCGACTGGCACACTGAGCAGAGCCATAGACTTCATCCCGACTACCAAGCGCTCCGCAGAAGGCTAACATCCACTAGAAACGGAGCAATAGGTCGGGCGGAGGAAGATATGCAGGGTCGACAGCCAGCAACCGCGAGCGAAGAAGGTGGAAACGCTCAAGATGCACACAAACGACTTCACGCACCACATGGAAGCGCTCGCGAGTGCGCAAGCAATTAAAACAGCCAAAAAAGTCGAGCGGTACAATCGATTGACACACGGGCATCAAGCGTCAGGCTCACGTTTGGACACTTACTGACACTAGCAAGAGAAAGGTTAACACGCTCTGAAGATGGAAGCGAGAAAGCTTTTGAAACTTCAGCTTAAATACAACCTGGCCCAAGAAATCGCCCCTTTTTCTTCCTCTTCCGGGGTTGATGAAAATAATATAATCCAGATTTCGCCAGTAAATATATTGAACAGAACATTGTGCTTCAAATGTGCAGTCAATTGGTTTCTTCCGCGATTAAGGGCGAGAGCACTATGGTAGCTCTCCTCTAAAGTCTGACTCATGTTCAGTCTTACCAGTTGTCACCGTTCTAATAACTACGATGGTTTTGCTTTATACTTTTTATAAGCGAGAATGCAACTTCATTGCCCCTCAAAACACAAGGATACGTTTCTCAAAACCACTTTCTCCAGCAACGTCGTCCGGTTTACCACCAGCTTTGTTTTTCAGATAGCTGTTAAAGGAAATATAATCTAGAAAAGTAAGGAGGAATGTACCGCAAATTGAAGCAGTCGGTCTGCTTTGTCTATATTATTTCTGTTTTACTTGACAATCCAAAAGAGAAACACATAGAAAATCTTTAAAGAGCATACATTGGCGCTGCACAATACAGGACTTTCTTAAGGAGAGACTTGGATTATCACTGGTTTACGGGACCCGTTTATTAATGAATGCCAGTTGACCGCCCAGGGCAAAATATCCGATCACGGATAATAGCAGAATCACGGTCCGCGGAAATACTAGGCTCTTCCGTTAAAAAGGGAAACTTTGTTAGCTTTAACTTCGTCACATCTCGTTAATTAAGTCCGTTGGATTTCATTAGAACTAAACGGATACTATTTGTTTGTGCACCGGTCTGTTCCTCAGGATGTGCCCATCCTGGGATAATGCTTTTGCGAGTTGGATCAACCGTTGTCTAGCCGGTTGTAGATCGAACACCAAGCTCGATGGCTCAATGGTTAGGACGTCTGCCCCTGACCGGCGAGGCGCGAGTTCGAAACTCGAGTGCGGCGGCAATTTCAGCTGCTACACTAGAGTTGGCTGCCCGTGGCTGATGAGGGCCAATAGCCCGAAATAGCTAAATCACGGTTTGCGAAGTGTTTTAGCCGGAATACTCCTATGCAAATGGATACTTTTCAGAATTAAAGCCAAAAAACTTTATCAGCAACTATTTATGTCAATCCGGCCAACCAACTCATCAACTAATTGATTGTTAGGGCATAAGCTTTCAAATACTACCGAGGCAAATATTTTCCTAAATGATTTACCCCTTTTACTCGTGTGAGTACTGAAACAAGGCTTAGAAAATATTTGGTAAATATTGTATATGTAATCCTTGTGCTCTTCTGCACTTCTCGTCTGTCCATTTTTCACATTAAAATTTACGCTTCCGAAAAAATCAACTTAAGCTAACTAATCTTAACGTGATGAAGGATTGTTATAGCTGTTGGGTAAGTGAAAAAAAACAGAACCGTTAAGTCATGACACCAATCACATGACTTTCGAATTGTCCGCGCCGGATTAGCTGTTGATTTTCTGAGCGCTGCTTTAACGAAGGCAGACCGAGTACAAAACATCATAAAGTGTAACGCTTATCCAGCAAATTTCTTCAGTACTTTGCTTTTCGATTAAACAGTCTGAACAAACGCTCGTTGAAAAATGTGCTATTAAGGCCAATCCAATTTTACAGATAAATTTACTTTGTTAAAATGTCCTTCAGGTATCCCGAACTGCCTACCTTAAACTGCGTGTCCTTTGGGAAACAGCACTGATTCGCGCCCCACCATACTGGTACAATGACAACGAGGAGGCGGCCAAGGTCTACCGCCTTCGTACAAGGCTTCAGTGCATGTCCCGCTACTTCGCCGCATGTTCTGATGCTTGGAATGTGAAGGAAATTGTTAATGTAGGTGGTTTTCATTTGTAGAAACCTCGTGCACCGCGCACACAAAGGATTTTAATAATTGATAGGACGTGCTTTCCGCAAAAATCAAGGTAGTTCGGACATTATTCCGTCCAGAGAAAGATGCGTGCTGCTCATAATACTAGGCTGTTTTAGTATTATCTGGTCTATTCCCTTACTTTTTCGTTAGTCTGCCTAATCCACCGCAATCAGCTCCCATTTATTTTGAGGTTCATAAATTATTCTATGTCTAGAAATACTTACGCTCCTAATTCACTTATCTTGTTTTGCCAAGTTAGCTCGATTAATATACAAGTGATCACAGTCGCCGTTTGTGAGTTTGGACTAATGCTCGACACACCATTTACTAGCTTCTCTCCTTTTAAGTTGAACAGTCTGACTGTCGGACCCAGCTTTCTTAGACTTTCAACCCAGTTGACAGGTTCCCCGTGGGTTTTAACTGGACTAGTCTGCTATTTGCTAAGCCTGATTGGCCTCGGTCTGCTCGCATGATGTCGCTTGTCGTAAAATCTGCCTCAATGTTAAACTCCTTCTGGGAACATATTGAAAGTTCAGAGTTTGGCGAGCTAAAGGGTGAAAACAGTGGAAAATTTAGCTGGAGCAACATGCTTATGTTTGAAAAGCTGTTTTTAGAAAGACAAGGATTATCAAACCTTAAGTTGCTGATGAGTTAATTCAAATATATATAGCCTGCTAGTCGGTGCCATCCCCATGTGATAGCAAAGCACTAAATGCTACATTCATTCAGTCTACTTGACTGATTTAGAGCTTTAAATGAATTAATTGGCTACCGCAAAATAATTCACCAAAATCTCAATTTTGTCCTTGTAAATGCGATTCCTGCAGCATACATTGGCCCCATCATGGACTATAATAGTAGAAAGTGATATCATAAAGCACACCTGATTTCACTAACCATCCAGTTTTCACGCTATGCACCGTCCAGCATGCCTAGACCCTCCACGCTTAGCAGACTGAGGTTTATTTTTTAATCTCATCGCTAACCCCTACTGGACCAACGGCAGGCACGTGTAAGTTGGAGTGTGTTCGCTGAGTCTGGGCGAGATCATTGAAATTTTATTTTTATTTTTAGGGACCTCAATACTCTAGATGGTGTATGTCGCTGTCTTTTTTCTTACGTAAAGGTGTCTTCCTTCTTTTAAACCCTTACTGCATGAAAAGCATTTTCATGCGATCATCAGCGACGTATCTTAGGCAAAAAGCTAATCACGATTGTGTAAATATAACGAATGGAAAATTAGGTGGTCTTACGTTAAGTCGACGTCTATGACACTTCCATAGAAGTGATCGTATGGTTAGGACAATAAGAAAGGGAATCCAGTAGAAAACCTGCTACTGTGCGATTGCGTGGTGCAGGCGAGTATCTTTTAGCAGCCTTGCCATTTTTTTCAGGTTCCAAATCAATAGGATTACTGCACTGAGTCAAAAACCACTGAGCAAATAAAAACTACGCCAACTGCAATGCATTGAGTAGGCATATGAGTATGTAGTAAAATTAGACCGCTACCAATGAAACTTCCACCGATTTGGCAAAGCGACTTCTTGTACTATAATCAACTCTGACGGAAAAAGATGAATTGCTAAATGATGTACGCTAATACAGCCTCTGAAGACAATAACGTAAGGTCAAGCAAACGAGGAACGACGACGAAAAACCTCACAATGCACACGACCATCTCCAAGAATAATATTTGATTTGGTCAAGGGATGCTAAAGTGCCTTTTTACGTTCATCAGGAAATGGTAGTTTGCCATTTATTTTTGCTAGTTCTTGTCTAGCTGCGCATATCCCGAGTGTGTGAACTGCCAACCGAAGCTTTAATACGACCCTTACTTCATTCGGGTTATTGTGTCCATTGTGCCATTTGGTCAGGCAGTATTACATGCAGAAACTAGATGGATTCTGGTTGACTTCTTACATTTTAACTCGGGTAAGTGGGCCATTGATCAGTTGAGTCAACCGCTGCAATGTTTCTGAGTCCTACAGTAGTTGGTCTGTCTCAAGAAATGTAAGCCGAAATTCCTAAACTTGTTTTAGATTAGACGAGGTTTTAGTGTTAATTTTCGTATAGCATAATGCCAAAATATTTCAGTCAAGTTATGATACCGGCATCCGGATAAGCAACCTTTTGTTATTCTGAAAAATCTACGGTTACTTATGTAGTTTGCATTTTTCACATTGATTTTTAATTCAGCTTAATGAAAGCATGCACAGAAATGTAATTATTTGTACGTTTTGGTAGGACATTACGGCTTCTTAAATGCCGAACTTGCCGTAGGCTTTTGCTTTCAAGATTAAAATTTTTGAAGTATTCTGAACCCGACCTCCAATTGCAATTCCTCTTTGGGTTTACTAGTTATAAGTTTCTTTACCCTAGTAAGAGTTCTCCCGTTGAGCTCATAAAGTGTAAACAGCATGTATATTCTACAGGAAAATGTAGGATCCTTGAATATTATAATTGAAAACTTTTATAGACCAAGTGATGCCTTACGAAAAGTATAGCATAAAAAGGTGTAAGATGCTTCCAAAACAGTATAAGAAAGGATTTTTGGGATCTTGTTTCTATAACATATGCTTGGATCTATAAGTGCATGAAAATTCAATGTGAACAAAGCATGCTAACCGACTTGTCATTGCTGACGAATAAGATTTAAAGATGACCGAAAGTAAGCTCATTAAGAGGCCAGCACCCTGACATGACTGAAGTGTCTGGAAGTATGCTGCATCATAATCAGTATCACAGTCCACCTAAATAGGGTTTATTGTCCAAAATCTATTTTACAACATAGGTTTATACCTCATGATTTACCTTAAGCACCCGGAATTATCAATATGCATATCTGTATGTTGTCCTCTCGTATGTCATGCTTACAGCACAAGGAGAGCATTTCAGCTGACTGGTTCGCGCACCCTATCTGACAAATAGTTGGTTATCCTCGACGGATTTCGAAACGTCAGGCGAATAAAAGGCGTTTCCAGTGATAACATCTTCTCAATTTGTCCTCCCTTCACAATATATAATATTCGGGTGAATTTTTGATAAAACCTTTTCTTTGTATCATTTGAAACGCTTTGCTTGAACGGCACAGCAGAGAGTTGATCAGGTTTCCTGCAAAGATCAAACCACAGTTCGACACTTTTAGGCAAATCCTGCTTTACCTGTTTTATTGTTCTATATTCATGTTATAGTTTGTTCTGCTCCTCATTCCATTGGTTTCTCTCAACGAGTGATTTCATTTCTTCGTTGCAATATGCGCTCTGGTAATACTGACTGTGCAAATTTCCACAAAATTAGTTTGATTTAACAGCATTTTGGAATCAAGCACTGACAGGGATCTATAACCGTTTTTAAAAAAGTGATTTGAATTCCGAGTTTTGCCTCTTTTGCATGGGAGCTTCTGTCTACTGAACGAAGTTACCTTACCACCTCGCTTACATAAAAGTGATACATTTCGCTCGCCAATTCTGTCACAGGCAGCCGCATACTAACTAGCCTGATCGTAGTTCCGGGGCAAAAAGTGAAAGCTATATTTGATAGCAAAATCTGCATGGTTTGGTAAAGGTCACATTCAGATGAATACAAATTTAACTGCGTACACGTAGGATAGGCGTAGGATAGGAATTATCGAACGTCTGCCTTTTATTCCTGCGGAAATAATGCAGATGGGAACGTAAAAGGGCAAATCCGGGCAGTAGTCTAACAAACAAGATAGTTGAAAAGAGTGAGTTCCAAAGAATGAGTTCCAAATGCCTCTGCTGATCATACTATCGGAACAAGTACAGCAAATGAATTGTATTTTGCTCATCAACATTTTGCGGTTTCTCAAAAATGTTCATCGTTTGCAAGCAAACCGTTCACACCCAATACTTTCAGCTGGTACATCAACAAATTTATCTAGTTGTTCTGGAAGAAAAACACCTTTCTTCGTCTATTGGTTTATCAAACGTTTCCAAGTCGTAGAAAATTCGGCAAAATGTTATTAAAAATTGGCTCTTTATGCGTTGAAATATAATTGTTTTGTCAAAAATATGAGTACAATTATCTACTACCTTTTCAGAGATTCAGGCTGCATTGTATGTCATCCGTTACTAGATAAACAAAAAATGCCTGAATAAAAACCAAGCAAAATATTTGGTTATGAATTCCCGATTACTTGTCACTTTCGTAAAGAGTACTTTTGTCTTTATTGTTAAATAATATATAAACAGCATGGTTATTGTACGATATTTTATTTCTCCGTTGCATAATCAAATTCCAAGTTATGTGGCCCCAAAAACAAAGTTTTCTCCGAATGAAAGAGAATGTTCACATTCCAGGTATTTCTATTGGTAAAAAAGATACACGATCAAGCATTGAAGCGAATTGTTTTTTGTCCTGAGCTTTCGGGCTCCTGCAGGAGTCCATCGTCAGAGGTGTGAAAAACAGCAACAAATGGGGTGGCTTCTTGTGGCGTATGTACAATAACTAAAATTTTGAACGTGTAGAAAATCAATAATTGTGTGTTTGTGCCGCCAACTCACCACTGTGGACTGTCTTAGCCTCTATCAGTAGGCAAGCTCGACACGTTGGGTGTGACTATTTGCAAAAATAATAAAATCGTCAACAAAACAAGCAACAGTTATAGGGGGAAGGGGCAATACAAAGGTCATAGGCGAGCGGTTGTGTAGCCTTGGGCGCCAAACGGTCACGTCAGCACCGAAAATGGGGTAAGTATGGAGGATGTTGGACCAATTAATTACGGCGGGCGTCTGGATGTGATCATTTGCAATAGCCAAAGGCCCCGTATGCCGGCGCCAATTCGACACAGAATTCTCATTCGTGGGCCAGGCTTCGATAAACTGGCTGCTCATCTTGTTTCCCGCGTGGGCGAGTACCTTGACGGCAGCGAAGTTGAACTCATGGCCTGTTTCGTAGGTGTGAGCTGCAACATGTGATGACTCGTCGCATGGCCTGCTTGCGTTCGCGTATGCGCGATCCCGCATGCGTTCAGTTTGACCTGTATAATTACAGGGACAGTTTAGGCATGGGATGCGACATACTACTCCAAATTGTTCATTCTGCGTAAGGCGGTCTTTTATTTTCATCACCCTGGTGCGCATTGTAGCTTTGGGTCTGTGTGCAATTCCAACACCTAGTCCCGCAGCGATGCGCTCAGTCGCTTCTGAGACGTCTTTTATGTATGGCAGAGCATGCCATATCCTCATTTGTCCTTCAGTTTGGGTCCTCTGGGGCCAAACGCGTAGGCATCGGTTTTGGATAATCGTTCCGTATGAACTGGTCACGGAGATATCTGGCCTCGCGTGCCTTTTCCTCTGGTTTACATCAGTGGGTCTGAATCCGTTTGAAGAGTGTTTTACACAGCTCAGTTTGTGAGCAACTGGATGGTAACTGTGAAAACTGAGGGGTTGTGATGTGTTTGTCACCTTCCTGTACACCGTCGTCTCGATTTCACCGTTGGGTGTTCTTTTGAAGAGGACATCAAGGAAAGGCAGCTGCTGCTCTTTTTCTTCTTCCCGTGTAAATTGTATGTCAGGAAATATTCCACTGAGCAAGTCATGGAAGTTTTGCAGCATGTTTCTCTTGATGATGAAAAATGTGTCATCAACGTAGCGGCGCCAGAAGACAGGCTCATGTTGGGCGAAGGCGATGTTTTCTAGTTCCTGTAGAACCAGTTCTGCCACTCAGCCGGAAATCGGGGAGCCAATTGGATTTCCTTTGATCTGTTCGTACGTTTCTCTAGCAAAAGTAAAGTATGTTTTCTGGCAGAATTAAAATAACCTCATAAGGTGTTCAATTTTTAGTGGGCTTTGGGCTTCATCATATCCCTCTTCAAGTCTCTTCTTTAAGATATTGTGCGCCGGTTTTGGCGGTATGGATGTGAACAATGAAGTCACCTCGAAGGAAACCATGATTTTGTCCGATTGAATCGTTCGACCTCGGAGGACCTCGTGGAATCGAAAGGCTGATTGAACTGTGGTAATCAAGTTGCCTTGGAGGAATTTCAGTTTTCTATACATCCACTTTGCCAGGTTATAGGTTGGGCTGCCTTTAAGGGCGACGATTGGCCAAAGTGGGACATTCGGTTTGTGGATTTTTGGTAGTCCATAAAATCGCGCCAGAGCGGTATGCATTACCTTCATTTGGCGCCACTCATTCAAAGTGATCACATTCTTGAGCCGGTATTCTCTGAGAAGTTTAGTCAGTCGGTCGGATGCTGCTTTGGATTGAGAAATCAGTGTTGGTCCGTAAAATTCTCTGTCGTCAAGACCAATGTTTGCTTTGTCATTGTAGTCTTGTCGATTCATTACGACAGTCGACCGTCCCATATCAGCAGGTAAGATGATAATACTAACATCTTTCCTCAGTTATTTCATGGTTTTTGACTTACTTTGTGAAATGTAGCTGGCTGGTTTATGAGCCATAAGCAAGGAGGTCAGACGTTGTCGCACAGAATGTTTCGTGTCGTCAGTTGCCTCTGTTCTCACCAACATTGATTCTACTGTAGCAATGAAGTCGAGTGGGTTGACATCTGCACTGTTAAAACAGGCTTCGTGCTGTAGCACGTGCAACTGCTATTCTGTTAGCTGTTTCGACGAAATTTTGTGGACTACTTCAGAGTGCGTAGTGTCTGCGTTTTTCATGTCGATATGGCCTACTGGCAGAGGCTAACAGAGTCCACATTGGCAAGTCGGCGGCACAACCACACCATTATTGATTTTCTTTACGTTCAAAATTTTAGTTATTTTACATATGCCACATGTAGCCACCCCATTTGTTGCTGTTTTCACATCTTTGACGATGGACTCCTGTAGGAGCCCGAAAGCTCAGGACAAAATACAATTCGTTCCAGTGCTCGATCGTGTATCTTCTTTACAAAAGTTTTCCCTATTGTCTCACAGCTATTTCGTCAGCATGTCATGCAATGATTTGCAGTAAGGCCTGAAGTATCCGGACGGTGTGGCATAATTATCATTCATTCATGGGGACCAATGTGGGCTTTTAATTCCACCAAATATTCCATGCCAAATCAATGTAATCTGAAGGCGGTTATCGGATTAAATATTTTGAAATATGAAAGCCCAAACTTTGGAACACAGTGACCGGAACTACACAGAAGATAACTCTCAGTTTACTAGGAAGATCACGTAATCTCCAGTCCAAACAAAGAAGCAGATGCTACTTTTAGCCGGAAAATGCCACTCTTTGGTTTATTATAAACCTGACCTATCCCCTTGTTATTTAAACGTCTGCGGTGATGTATTGCAGCGATTTTGCAGATTGTTTATCATTTTGTCATCTACTAAACAGGACAAGGGGTGTAAATTAGTTGTGGGTTGTAAATTACAAGGGCGCATTTACTGAACGTGCTTTCGGGCGTTATGGCCGCATGAACGTGTCTCAAGAAGGAACACACGAAAGTACAGAGGATGGGGTGATTGTCACCTAACCCCCCGGACTATCACACTTTAGGCATTTAACTGGATATATACGACAAGTTGGTCTTCCAGGGCCTGAAAGAAAAGCGAAAAGAAGACTAATGATTTAAAATACATGATGTCGAGCTTTATATTTAAGATATGGGATCTGATATAAAATAGGATGAGACCTTAAGTAGCTTTGGTCCAAAGTAAAGATGAAGTATTAGAATGAAACTGCTTCCTGAGGTGGTAGGTGTGAATGTTAGGCTTAACAGTGACGTACGTGGCGGACACTGAGGAGCCCAATGGTGAGATTAAATCCATGCAGTCACATAATGCAAAACCGAAAATCGGCAAACAAAACTTGTCTGAAAACTTAACTAGTACCCATGAAGTGAGAAGGCTTAATCAGTGCCAGTGGTTTGTCGTGCAAAATATCGTAAGGAAGGCCATCCGAGTTCATGAATAGCATATGCATGAAAACGCCTAGCGGACGGATACTTCCAGAATTTACGTTATCGCTATTTCCAAAAACCGGTTTTCGATGGTGTTTACACTCATTCACCCAACATTCAGCGAAATAATGCGTATTTCTAACGTGAAACTTTTCTGAATTTTGAATACGGTTAGCATGTGTTTAGTCATATTTGTAGTCAAGTTTCTGTTCGTTATTCAAAATGTAGAATTGTAGTTTGCTGTGTAGGGTTTTGACCAAAGATGTAGGCTTTCTTTGCAATGGACTGTAGTCCTACATAGGCCAGTGATTTTAGCATCAAAAGGGTGTTCGCTTAGTCGGAAACTTTCCTATATTTATGACTGTAATGTTAATTAAGCGTAAACTTTAGATTCGGATTTTGGGTAGTTCGAAGACCTGCATGATTTTGTTCATGAATTATACTGATCTTTTGAATATAACTAAGAAATACAGCGATCGAATAGAATGTCCATCGGCTAAAATTAATTTAAGCATCTTTTTCAAATGGACCGTCAGAATTTGAAGACGCACACCTACCCAACACTTATTTGGGGAAGCACATGAGACCATTGATCCCGAAGTCAAGCCAGGTCCACAATCACATAGTTACTCCTACCAGTTTTTCAAAATCCCCGATGTTTCCAGAATTTTAACACGGAACGTGAAGTAAATTCAATTGGATAGCTTGGAGGTATCCGCAGTATAGGCTGGAGAGTAGTTTGAATCCATATCGTTGCATGTTTTTAGCCATGTGAATCCGCCTTAGTAAGATTGTGCAGGTTATGCTACAGAATATGATAAGTACCTGGACTTGTTTTCAAGCAAGACAGCCATATCCATTTGTTTACCATTGTAGAATACTCAGGCGCCTCATCTCCTGGGACAGCCAAACCTCTTGCGCATGGTCGATGTTATTGACATTCTCAACAAGACCCTCTATCCCCGCTTGGAGAAGAAGTTCTACCTTATCGATTCTCATATTCGCGAATGCAGAGTATGTCTAACATGACTGTCTCTCCTGCTGTGACACTGAAGCCCATATGGATCGTATAATGCGTTCACCTTAGGATGCTCTACTCGTTAAATAATACGACGTTTTAAACCATCCGGCTGGTTGGTAACAGGCCGCACGCAAATAATAATGAAAAATAAAGGAGCTTCGGACGTTTGGGAAGACTGTATCACTAGTGGTGGTCCATATAATCGTGAGCCATTTCTGATTTATTCTGTGTTGGCAAGTTGTGATAAAGTCATGATCCAAGTTTGAGAAATCTACAAACTGAGCTGTTTTTTCCATCAGTGAGTCGAGTAAATGCGCTATCGTTTGGACCTCGATGCAGCTCTAATTCATTCGCTATTTTAGTTGCACTACAGGGGTTTCTAGTTTGCCTTACATCCCTAAAAATGGTCGTTTTGGAAGGGGAGGCGTGTAATCGAGCTGCTTAATCAACAAAGGTTTATTTTCTGTTGCCAGCCCGTCAGTTGCTCTCACTAACCTGTGTCCATACATATTTAAATTTAGTCGTATGAATTTGAAATTAAGCTATATATGTCTTCGTACTCTGTAGTAACTTTAACACTAGTCAACCTCTATAATTCTGATGTCTGTTTATTTTTACTCGCTTGTTTGCCCGATTACGTGTTTATTGACCTACCTTGCATCTTTAGCTTAGTCCATTTCGTGCTATTTGCCGTTCAACTTTTCACTGACATATTTATTCACCAAATTAAGCTTTATTTTAAAAACGTTGTGTTTTTTGCGTTAATCGTGTTTACTAATATAGTACCGTCTAACCGTTCGAATTAGCAGCTAGCGGGATAGTCAAAACATTATTTTATGTGGCGTTTGTGCTCACAAGACTAAAATAATCAAGCTTAATCCCTATTCGGACAAAGAGACAGGAAACCCCTGTGGAGGGAATTTATGGTGCGCAGAATTCCCACTTGCTGCACCCAGGCAGCGGTGATCGCTGGCAAAGCCGGTTTTAGTGTTACGGCATTGTCATGTCTTAGAACGAGGGAGACGGGCGTTATTTGGCTTAATAGGATTGTGGAGCAGGTCAATGTGTTCTCCAAGTAGTGTGTGTAGTGGTGTCGTGCCTAGTATCCCCTGATGCGGTGGCCGAGGGGTGGCGTGCCCAAGTGGCGCTGGGGCAGCCACGACGACCTGGGCGCACGTGCGGATGCGAGTGGAAGTTGGTCAAGTGTTTGCAGTGAGCCTGAACGTGTTCACTGCGAATGTGAATGATCGTGCGGCAGCTGGTCTTGAGCCAGAACGACGGTGACAGTACTTTTTGGCGTTGGCTAAAAGTTTTGGCAAGGGAATAAAAACATCCTTAAAGCGGGGTTCAGGCAGATTTCTTTGAAAACTAGCCTCAATATAGATGGATATAATCGTCGTTCTTATTATTGTCATAAGCGTTGCTGTTACCCAGGCGCCTTCGTAAATTACAGAGATGTCAGTCGATGAAAAATAAATCTGTCCAGAAGTTCAGTTGAAATGTACAAAATAAGCCATGTTACCTAATTTGTTACTTGATTTTTTTAGATGTGCCGAAGTGTGAACCGTCTGTGTTGTGTTTGCAAACGCGGAAAATCATTATTCTCCTACGATGAAAACGTCGGAGTTTGTAGAATTTGCGATAAGGTCTTTCACTTGTAAGTTCATGGTGTGCATCTTGCTCTGTTTATTCGGGTTTTAATTCTGTTATGAAAACCCCAGGAAAATAATAACTACTCCACATTGGTGTCCATAATCCTTTTTAAAATACCGTTTCTAAGTTATAAGATTTTAAAATTAACTATCGTGCAAACAACGGAAAATTTGTCTTCCTTTTTGGTTGTTTGAAATAGCATCCTACGCCTCGTACGTCTATGAGTGTGGCATTGCCAAGTCAACAGACAGAGGTCTGGCTGAGTGCTTTACAACGCAAGATGGTTATATGACTCTCATCCTTTCTAGCACCCACCCCTAATCTATTGCATTCAAAATCTGGTAGCCATTTCGACTGCAGGGATCACTGGGACGGGACATTTTGGCCTGTCCATCGGACCCCAGTTTATTGGTAACAGCATAGTTTGGTTAGTTAAAGGCATACGCATAAAGGCATCACACGCGTGTTTAAGGGATACTCAACTCTGTTTCGCAACCGTTCAACCGACAAAAGCTACGACGTTCAAAAGTGACTCAGTACATGAGTACAGTCGTGGCTTCAAGTACGTTATCTACCTTTTTCCCTCAGCCACACCGTGTCCCGATGACAAGGCACAGTCAAGATAGAAGAAGATGCGATCACTGGAACAAGGGTTTGATTTCCCTGACGTTTCGGATTCCCGAGGGAAGTGCCGCAAGTGCCGCACATGTCGTGACGTCTAACTTCAGCAGTCCGTATCTCCTATCAGTTTGTGTCATTAATACGAAATTATGAAGGAGCCTCGGCAAGCTGCTCCATAAACCTGAATAGGTGCAAGTCGTTGATAGTCTTTCAAACCACAATTTCCAGCGTATCGTGATGTTTTAAAAGCGCATTTCGATATTTTTAACTAGGCCTTAAGCGCTTAGTCCGAGTGGGATCGATCTCATCTTGCTCATTCCTATCGCATACAGCAGTGGCTTGTCCGAGTGAAAGAATGTGCGACCGGAGCTACATGCAATGACATATGCCACGCTACAGCTCTGTTCATGCGAGTTCTGACCTCAAGAGTGTGGCAGCTGCCACAGAGGTAAGTTCAGGAGTCACTGCCGTCAAACCTACTCAAGCAGAAAGTTCGAGTTATCCCGTCAGTTGGAAACCTTTCAAGCGAGAAATTTAACCTGCCGTAACAATTTCACCCATGCCAGACGTAGTATTACAAGCAAAGCACTGATAGGGCACTATAGCGCCAACCTACGCCTGCTACATTGATAAATTGTAGTAGGCCGGGAATCGTGTGAACTCAGCACAGTCTGAAAAAGTCCGCATCACAAGCCACAGTGACTTCATTCGAGTTTAGTGCGACAAGGGTGTTGTCGTTTTGGGGGTCATTATTACAGTCTTTATACAGCAGATAAATCAATTGCATGGGGAGTGAACACTAGCGAAGGGACATCGTAGGACATCTCGAAGCACTGAGGAAGTTTGTATTTAGGAAGTCTTTACTCTTACAGTAGATGAAGTGTGTGCATGTCAATGGACGAACATAGAGAATCACGGCAAAAACATGAAGTTCGATGCAGTATAAGTCTATTTATTTCTAGGGAAATTTGGACACAGTATAATACGGCAAATCCCTCGAAATCCCTTAAAAAATTCAATACAGACAAGATTAAGGTTGTTGCTGAAATCGAGCTGTTGTGATTCATTACCTCAATAGCCACCCTGTGCTACAAACATTTAACCAGATCTCATTTTAAGGGCCTTGGATGATACTGATGCCTTGTGTTGGCCATTTACATCAAAATGGGTATAGGTAGACTGTTGTCCGTTAGTTAAAGCGTTAATTTTCAGTGTTTTAGTGTACTTCGATTGGTCCACTGTAAAGCATTTTGCCCGGGTACAAAATTGAATCAAGCGACAGCGGCAGAATTTATTTGTACATATAAATTTCGAGAGGGCTTATCAACTGCTTCCTCTCTTTGCATAAATAACGAAGCAATTGGACACCACATCATTTTGAATTTGAACAGGATCGATAATAGCAGTAGTGCATGGTCAATAGTAATTCCAACTTTAATCTTGAGAAGAAATTATGGGTACTCCAATTGCTTCGTTATTCATGCAAAGAGAGAAGGCGGTTGATAAGCTCTCTCGAAACTCATTTGTACAAATAAATTCTGCCGTTGTCACTTGTTTCAAATTTTTCCCTTTTATGTCAATAAGAACACAAGCGTGATTTCCGGTATTTTAAGGAAAAGTTGATAAGATTGGATCTGGAACTGGGGCAGATATCATACTTTGTTGATTATGGTGGGGGAATAAAGCGATGGTTCCGGGCTGTTTTGGCGTTTCTTTCCATGCCCTGCCTTATATATCAGTGGTTTGCCCTAGAGAAGCAGAATAGGACTACAATTGGGCAAGATGACTAACCTGAAACAAAATAACTGTCCAACCTGTGCCCGACTGGACTGTGTGTGCTGTGTATATATGTTGTAAGAGATGACACATTCTTTTACACGACTGTGGAGTGAGTTGAAGTGGTGTGCTATTGGTTTGTTGCATTGCCTGAGGGGATGTTGCGTATAGAAACCCCGAGGCATTGGCCGAGGATAGACCTGTTAAAGTGGCCCTTTAGAAACCGTGACTAGTTTGGCACGCGTGAACATGACGTCAGTCAAGGGTTTTGAGGAGGAGCTTTGGCAGCATTGGTGGCCATCCGCCACAGCAGCACATTGCAAATGTGGGCTGTTCTCACAGGTTTTGCTTCTTTTTGAGTCTCCAGCGAAAATCACCCAAATTCCTTGTCTACGTTGACTAATGTGTTTTAAAAATTGATAGGCAGCAGGGTATTTATATCAATTCATTTATTCTTTCAATACATTATAACACGGCAAATATATTTTGATAATTTAAAAGAAAATGAAACTGCCTTGGCAGATTTAGATAAAATAATCTGTATTCTGTATAATTAATAAAAGTCTTGCCTGTATCTGTGTAGAAATCCACTATCATTGGTGGATGGCAGCTGTTTTTAAGTCGATCACGGAGTTGGGGCACACACACGCGCGCAAGCAGGGCATGCGCTCCTGTCCTTATATTAGTCACGCGCGCCCCCGCCTTTCGTGCGCCTTTCGCGCGCCAGTCTGTACGTCGATCACACAGGGAAACAGTACCGGTGTCACTGTGTCTGTGTTTGTCCCCCTTTATCATTGATGGTAGGCAGCTGTTTCAGACTCGTGATTGACATCTGACGTGACAGCCGGATGTGAATGTGCCACGGGGAGTGGGAGGGGGTGGGGAAGGGGTTTCATACTCGCTGACCTAAACCCCTTGACCTACTATCACTTGGACCCCCTTTTGCTTACGCGTATATTGTCACGGGCTAGCTCTTAGATTAGATTGAATGGCCTACCACATAAATCCCTTCTCTTTCAATCAAACCCTTACAAACTATCATTACGGACAGCAGTTATGCCGTCAGAAATGTTCTGAACACAAACAACTCGACAATCGATGATGGGCTGGTGACTGAAGGTAACGTTGTAAACTTAATTCTTTTCTACCCAATGTTATTTTGTTCAGAATAATAACCTATTTGTAGGTTCTACCTCATTAGATAGAAAATGAATTAGAGCAGCCACGAGAACACAAGTTCAGACGATTGAACAGAAGAGATTTGCCAATGTTAATAGATGTTCGCAAGAAACACATTCAGAAAGACGGCTTCGTCTGGAGACTAATGCTATATCGATATAGCGATATCGACGCTCCAAAGAAACCGAAGAGCAAAGGCTGCAAAGATGACACGCAGATACGCTTGGCCATCAAACTAATCACTCCCAAGAAACCGAAGAGCAAATGCTCCAACGAAGGCACGAAGACGCGATTCGCCATCAAAATAAGCGCTCCCAAAAAACTGAAGTCCAAACTCTGCAAAGAAGAGGAATAGGTAGGATAAGAGATTCGCAACGTTGGCAAAACGAATTACCTAGACGTAGAAGTGCACGTCTGGTTATGCAAGCATCACAAAGAGCGGATCAACGGCCCACCAATGCTGAAAACTCAAGTTCGCAACCACTTCACATACGGTTTGGTGACTCTGGCCCGTGAATTGCTTCCATGAATGCTCCAGTATGGAACAAAGCCTCACTCAATTACAACCCAAGTCTTGGTTATGCGGGAGATGCAAATGTTTCCATTGGGAAGATGGTTGAAGTTTGCGGGCATTGTCAGACGAAAAGATCGACTGGTGAAACAAACGGTATGTGCTGTTCCAACGGCGAAGTTCTCCTGCATAACTTCCCCCATCCACCAGAAATACTCCAAACATTGCTTGCTGGTGATACCAACTACTCGAAACATTTTCTCTCGAACATTCGAAAACACAACGGGGCGTTTTAAATGACCGCCTTTGGTGCCAGAATTGTTCATGAGGTTGGATTTATGCCAACCTGTAAGGTAGAAGGCCAAGTTTGCCACCGAATTGGATCGTTACTACCTCCTTCTGATGGTGAGCCCAAATTTCTACCGATATACTTCGTCGAAGACATCAATCTGCAGGCTCAAAGCCGATCCTTAGTTTACTCAGACTTGAAGCATCACTTAATATTGTCCCTTCAAGACATGCTGCACCAACGCAACAGCTACGTTAACAGTTTCAAGTCCGCCTTTGAGATGCACGCTTCCATTTACTTAACTATTGTCATAGATGCCGATAAAAGTCCTCGTGGAGAACATCAACGAAGATTTAATGCTCCCACATGTAACGAGGTGGCCGTCATCATGTCAGAAACACAGCGCGGCAACAGAAATATTGTCTTGAGGAGAGACGATATACTGCAAAGGATATATGAGACACACCGTTCATACGACGCTTTGCAATACCCTCTCATGCATGTTAATGGTGAAGACGGTTACCACTTCCGTATACTTCAAATAGGCATCCATAAAACAGTCAGTTGTAAAGCCTTCTACTCATATCACTTTATGATTCGAGAACGATCTTACAACCTACTTTTTCGATTCAAAACTTCGTTCCTTCAATTTGCTGTTGATATTTTTGCTAAAATGGAAACAGAGCGACTTTTCCATTTTCACACACACCAGAAAGAACTTCGCGTGGACAACTACATCCACCCTAGAGACAATATCCTTACTGATGTTGGTGATGATGCTAGTCGCGGTCAACTTTTATCTTGCCGTCAAGCCACACTGGGTCTCCTCACTATATGCATAAGAGAACTCAAGATGCGTTGGTTTACGTTAGACATTTTGGACGCCCGGATCTATTTATTACGTTAACCTGCAACCCATCATGGTCTGGAATTACTGATGAGCTGTTCCCCTGTAAAATGCCAAAGGATCGCCATAATTTGTCCGCGCGGGTATTCCAGCTTAAGTTGAAAACCATGATGAAACGCATCACAAAATTCAAAATTTTTGGTGACGTTCAATGTCATATGTACATTGTAGAGTGGCAAAAGCGAGGACTGCCCCACGCTCACATTTTGGTTGGGCTAAAGGAAAAACTGCACTTTTCTGATTTCGACAAATTCATGCGCGCAGACTTGCCTGACCGGTCCGTTGACCCTGTTCTGCTTGAAACGATCAAAACCCAAATAGTGCATGACCCATGTGGTCAGATAAATCCTAACAGTCCTTGCATGAAGGATGGTAAATGTGCCAGGATATATCCCAAGCGATTCCTAGGTACAACTCAGACTGATGGCGATGGTTACCCTCTCTACAAAAGGCGACAACCTGAGTTTGGCGGATTCGAAGCAGTTATCAATGAAAGGCGAACCGGTGGCGTGGTAATTGATAACCGTTGGATTGTGCCTTATTGTCCCCTACTGTCAAAAGTAATCAACGCCCACATCACTGTTGAATTTTGCAACTCAGCGAAGTCCATCAAGTACGTCTGCAACTACATGAACAAAGGTTCTGCCCCCTTTAACGCAGATCCATTACTGGCAACGCCACATGTTCTGCATCACAGCTATGTACAAAGAGGGAGTTCAAAGGTTTTTACCTGTATTTCCCTGATAAAACTGAACTGAACATGATTATTTTAGGAGGTTCTCATATACGGTTTACCTACATAAGGGACAACAACATGTAAGGAAGCCCAAGGCGAAGCCGGGCTTCCGCGCTAGTAACGAATATAGCTCTCATCACCTCTGCTCTTCCTTTCATGCCCAACGCGCACGCACACAACTGTGTGTGTGGCGGCGTCTAAGTTGACGCCCTGGAGTGTGCATAGTTTGGTGACTTCACAAAATTTTTGTGTAAAAAGAGATAGACCATGACACTGGAGGCTGTTCTAAAACGCCCATGCGGCACATAGAAACGTTTTTCCTTTCAGCTTCATCCCAGTTAAGCAACTTTATATTGCTCTCCGACAACATAAGACGTGAGCCGCGAAGGCTTTAACCGCACATCTTAAAAAACTATGCCTTCGCCGATATGAGGCGTTGCGTGTAGATGGTAGGCTTCCACAAGGTTTATCTTAGGCTTGGTGGCATTTTGATTGACGTAATGGGCATGTTTACAAAAGCCTATCGATATTTGGCTATCGTTGTCTCTGATTCGCTTATTTATCTCCGTCTCTAAACTTATTTAACGTCCACGTGCGCGTTGATCTGTTAAAATCCAGGCCGCTTTTTGTGCTGCAGATATAAATCGATTCATAACTTCTCCAGTGGATAGTTTTGTACCAGTTTTAAAGTATTAGTAGTTCAAATACTGTTTTCTGCGGCAGATTTAAGCACCAGCTTCCCAGCCTTTGAGAGGGCCGCCCTGTCGATGGTGAACGCTGTTTGTATGAGGGAGGAGTCAGCAGATGAGAGTCTAGCCCAATGCTAAAACAAACAAATTTCGAACTTTAGAGGAACATCAGACGTTTAAAGAGGAATGATTGTCCTCTAAGATGGGAAAACAGAACTAAACTCTCGTAGGTGAGGGAACTGTCAACCGTATGGTTAACCTGCTTGCATTGGGATGTGCTGTCTCGGTGTTAATTTAAATTATGCAGGGGAAATATTGCTCCAGTAAGGTTTTAGTAAAGACGAATGCACTCGACGGTATGGCTACACTTACAAAACACGAATCTCGAGCTCCGACAACTTCTTGTCCTGTAACTATGTTGCTATATTTCGGGAAGTGTAAATATGCCCGAAAGACTGCCGTTCAATAACCTCAGAAATGTTAGTACCACAAAGCTGGCGAATAATAATATGATAGGACTATTGTTCCAATAGAAAAGCAAAATTATAATCACTTTAATGCTATTTCTTTGTCGGAAACAGTTTGATGAGTAACTCGATGTACTACGCCTGTTTGCTAGGCTTATTTTCGGGACCAAGGCACATTTGGGAAGTATTATATGCAAATTAAATTAAACTGTATACTGCCTTGCAATCGTTTATGAGAAATCAACTTATGAAGACAGCGTATGTAGCAGAATTTAATGGCACCATAAATTTTGCGAGCGCTTATCAGCCGCTTCCACTCGCTGCATAAACAGAGTAGCGAATGAAAAATTACAGCATTAAATTTATACAGAAAAATCGATCTAAAAACGTCAAGGTCACTTGAGTTAGCCAAGAGGCAATCAATAAAGTAGGAATTTCAAACATTGTGGGCAGCAAAAACGCTGTAAAAACGTATAAAGGCAAAAACATCTACGGCAAAGAAGGTGGGAAGGGGGTGTGTAAACAGGGAGCCGGTGCTACCACGGCAGGGTTAAGTTCACCACATGCTCCAGTTGTTTTAAAAGGTCAGGTTTAAACCGCCTTATGTATGCTGCCTCCAGGTAGCGTAAGATACGAGTTGTTCGTGTCCGAACAAGTACTCGGAAGGATGTTTTTGGGTCAACAGAATGACCCGTATCCAATATCTGTTCAGTGATAGAAGAACGGGGAGTCCTATTCTCCTGTCTTAATAGCCAACGCAGCAAGTGCTCTTTTGCTCTGGCTGCCTATTGCCGTTGTGTTCGCCCTATGTACTATCTTGACCAATTTACATGCACTTGCGGATGCAAGAACATAGGGCGAATACAACGGCAATTGGCAGCCACAGCAAAAGAGCACTTGCCGAGTTGGCCATTAAGACAGGAGAATAGGACTCCCCGTTCTTCTATCACTGAATAGCTATTGGATACGGGTCATTCTGTTGACCCAAAAACATCCCTCCGAGTACTTGTTCAGGCACGAACAACTCGTATCTTACGCTACCTGGAGGCAGCATACATAAGGCGGTTTAAACCTGACCTTTGTAAACAACTGGGGCATGTGGTGAACCCAACCCTGCCGTGGTAGCATCGGCTCCCTGTTTAAACACCCCCTTTCCACCTTTTTTGCCTTAGATGTTTTTGCCTTTGTACGTTTTTACAGCGTTTTTGCTGCCCACAATGTTTGAAATTCCTACTTTATTGATTGCCCCTTGGCTAACTCAAATGACCTTGACGTTTTTAGAACGATTTTTCTGTATGAATTCAATTCTGTTATTTCTCATTCGTTATGCAGCGAGTGGAAGTGTCTGATGAGCGCTCACGAAATTTATGGTGCCATTAAATTCTGCTACATACGCTGTCTTCAAATTTGTACCTGGGAAACGATGTTTCAAATCCACTTATATCCCCATAATAAAGGGCAGTAAACATCACGTTCTATACATAAAACTATTGCCAATAACAACCAAAGGCATGGTGGCGCATAACTAGAGTGATAAAGCTAGGAATTCCACTCCTTGATGAATAACGAGATGTGGCTGCTTATAAAAGAGAGTTAAGTCTGAAACGATCCCTTAAAAGTTTATCTTCGTGATGAAAACGTTGAATAAGTCCATACCTTCGCTTGAAAGAGCACTAGTCCGAAACTCTTTAAAGAGGCTTAATTGCCTGCAACCAGGCTTACAACTGGTGAGCATTTTAACAAAAGTGACTTGAAACATTGCTTTCCCGGAAGAAATTTGAACAAGGCGAAGGTCACGAGCTGAGCAGCATTTATTGACGTCATAAAATTTCGTGACCTCTAATTCCTCTGCAAACGGTCATTGCCTGTTAATATAGTAAATTAACTGTCCAATTAGAAGGGTGAAGCTTAATAGGTGAAAAGGATGGGAAACATAAGTCAAACGTGTGAGTGCATAGTGAGGCAATGACCGTTTGCAGATGAATTACAGGTCACGAAATTTTATGACGTCTATAAATTCCGCTCAACTCGTGATCTTCGCCTTGTTCAAACAGTGACTTGCGCATGAATTAACTTGTAATGAGGCAGGCTTACTCAGCGTCTACACTTACTCATTTACCTCGCTCTCGTATTTTATACACATTTACCTGGTGGTACGATCAAACAGAATGACCGAAAGCGGTACCTAATGCAGTTTCTTACAAAACAAAGTAGCCCATCTATGCGTGCCACACGCACTACCTGGTCTGCGTCCAATATACCATTTTTTTTACTAAACCAGAGGTGACTGTGATCTCGCGTTTGTCAGAATGCCATCGAGACCACATAAAGTAAGGGCTTTGGGGCCTGACGCTTAGCCCACGAACCAGTCATCTCTCTTTCTCTCTCACACGACTATTCGGTCGTTGGTTTCGACGAGATCCACCGTGTGTTTCGCAGCAGGATGGTGTAGAGGATGATACCTTGCGCTGGATCATAGTGAGAGAACACTTGTACTGCATCCACCCCACTCTCTGTTCCGCTCTCCCACCTGGGTCTGGTATTAAGACAGAGTCAAGAAGAAAGGAGATGGGATGAGGTACTACACACATACACATGAAGTAGTGACCCCGATGACCAATGTATCCAGCTAATTATCCGCCGTAGGGTCCTTCTTTTTAACCATTGTGTGCGGTAACCCTTTCCTTCTTTTTCCGCTTTCGGCTTTGCAGGTCATGCAGTGAGGTGACAAACCTGTGTCTTGCCTGCGACACTGCTGTTATGCGAGTGCCTTCGACCTAGCGTCTCCAACTGCGAAATGGTTCACATCAACAGCCTCCAGCTCATTTTAGGACAACCTTTCTTAAGAATCATAGTCTCCTAGACGCTGCTATATACTCCAATACGAAGACCTCTTTCTTACATTCAGTAGATCCACGCACGGAATCGTTTTAATGTAACCAACAAAAACAGTGAGCCGAAATTTCCGACCAACGAAATTTTATTACCCCTTTTGATTAACAGCTTACACAACGTGGCACAATTCCTGAGCAAATATATATTTTCCCCATTTTTCCCATCCCTACATTTCATCACTTTACTGGCGTTTATTTTACACCAATTCCTCTCTCTTCTCCCTCTTCGCGAAGTTTATATGATACCATTTTAATGAGTATATTGAATTGACTTATGTGAGCATGTGTGCTGCTTCTTTTTTAATGCACAATAGGAACAAGGAGGGGGATTTAGCAACGGATGATGCGTAAGACATTTGCGAGACCCTTCGTGGCCATAATGTTTCGTAGATTTGATGAAAACTCACTTGTCGTGTCCTCAAATAAGCCAGCAGATGACCATTCAGCCCTTGCCGACTTAACAACTGCAAGAAAAATACTGGTGTAGTGACGGTGCATGATCAACATATGCTAACTTAATCAGACTAGGGCTGTCATAAGCCAGAGCCCAACTCTCTTAATTTAAACTGATAATTGTTAGCGGCTTACGCCTTGGGCACAGAATTCAGCGTATTCGTAACCAAGCGTCTAGGAAGGCAGAATTATTGCCTGCCACCCATGGCGTGGACGAATAGTGAACGATAGGTTCAACTGACAGAACTCTTCTTATGCTTAATTTCCTAAGAAATTTAACAAGACGGGATAAAACTTGAGTTCTTCTACCGGAAAACACACGATGGCTTGGGGGCGCACTGCTGAGCTCAACTCCTCTCAACTGTGTCCGGAAGCGGTAAAAGATCGGTGAAACACGCGTGTTTGTGGTTTTAACTAGTGCCTATGCTTTCTGTAGGGAAAATAATTACGAACGGACGGAACTCCTATTAACAGAGTTATTTACATACCGGATACCCGAATGAATTAAAATGTTCGCGTTCCAGGTGTTTGCATAGATAAGGAAGAAAACTTGTAGAGCACCGGATCAATTGGTTTATTGTCCTGAGCTTTCGAACTCATACAGGAGTCCATCTTCAGAGATAAGAAGAAGCAACCAAAAGAAGGATAATTATAGTGGACGTAGGCCAATCAACTGCCAGATGTCATCAGGTTGTCAAGGTGTAAGAAGCAGCAACCAAAAAGGATGTGAGCGGGCAATTGTACTGGCACACGCTAATTTATTATCAGTGAAGTCGGGGGTCGTTCGGAGTCATAAACAGCAATTACTGTAGCATCCTGTCCCCGCGGTAGGAGGTCGTCGTAATCTTGCCTCCTCTTCCGGCCGGTTCGTCATTGGGTCCTCTTCGCTTGTAATTCTTACGGTCGGTTAGGCTTTGTGCTGCCCTCTACTCACATAATGGTGTGAGACTTTGTAGGCTCTTGGAAGGTCTAGATGCCTGTTGACGGAGTTTGCATCTGAGTGTCATGCGTCAAGCTTCAGCCTTTCAGTTTTTGAGGGTCCTCGACCTGCGATGGTCGCTCCTTAAATATCGAGGTCATGGCCAGACTCTCAGATGTGTTCTCCAATCTTCACGTGTTGGTCTAGGCTCAGAGCCGCTAATTTGTGTTCGTGTTGGCGGGTTCGCAATGTTCGGCCTGTTTCTTTAACATAATTACAGTCTCTATCGTCGCAACTTATCTTGTAGACAACTGCAGAGGTTTTGGTTGGGGGCAGTCTGTCTTAAGGTTGCATCACACGGTGGCGTATTGTTGCCTGAGGTCGATGGGCTATGTCTACTCCAGCGGGTTTTAACAGTCGTGAAGCTACTTCGGAGACTCATTTTATGAAGAGAATGACCTCACAGATTTCGGGTTGCTGTTGCGCTGGCCTTCGTCTGTTCACTCAGCGCTTGCTTGGTTCGATAAATGAGTTCATACGCCATTGGCAGAAATGTTCCAGCACGGTCAGAGCTTCATAAATAAGCTAGAGCTGACATGCTAGAAATATTTGCTGTTCCTCTTGGCCTTGGATAAAGTGGTTTGTCTATGAAACCGGCTCCGTGTCTTTTTCTGTCGATCTGCTGGGGTATAACAACCCTCCAAAGAAGACAAAGAAGGGACGAGGACATGGACCGAAGTCAATTTAGACTGACGTTTCAGAAGTACTTTCGGTTCCATCATCAGAGTAAGGTGGAAGTTCTTCCTGTTGGCCGTGACTGCGTAGATTTGACGCCTGCCTGGTATTATATCCGTGATCGGTGCAAGAAATCGGGCCTGCCTGTTTACCGCTAATTAGTGCTGAAGTCGCCGAGATTGACCGCTGGTGGATTAGCACGACTTTTGCCCCCCTTGTGGCCGTCGTAATGGTTGGAAAGTCACTGTGCTTTTTTGCCTGTCCTCGTCAGTCAACGGACTGACGACAGACAAGGTGATAGTGTGTTTTGACGTGATCTCGTGATCTCTATTTTACCCGGTCTGGCTATCGACAATATTGACGGTTTTCTCAAAGAGAAATACGATGAAACCGACCAACAGTGCAAGTGAGTGCACAACATTAAACTCCTGGAACTGTGTCTAAAACATTCTTCGCATTCAATGGCCAAGTTTACGAACAAATTAGACATCAATGCGCTCGCCTGCATCTGGCCAAAGCGGTTTTGCAGAGTCTCGAACTGCTGGTATTCAACTCGTCCTTCCAGAAGTTCTAGGCCAAATAAATCGGTGACATTTTCTTCGTCATCAAAAGGAGCAAAGTGCAGGCTTTCAAGGCACTGTTGAATTCCATCTTTCTTGAAATTCAGTTTTTTATGAAAGAAGAGGTCAACAATTAACTACCCTTCCTCGGTGTTTGTCTCTAGTGTTACATCCGTCGCCGTCTTGCCTCTTCTGGCTTCTCTGCAAGAGACCTAACTGCTTTCGTGATAGGTTTTGATACAAACGCTGCTGACGACATACGGAGATTTTGCAAGCCACCTATAAGATTTATTCAAAACCGCCATGAAGTTGAAGAGCAGAATTTAGATCACTCAACCTATTTCCATGCCAATTAATTGATTTTTGCTGGTTAGCCAAGTGAGTCGACCGTGGTTGGGCTGTAGAGGGCCTTGACCAGCAACAACTCACACTCGTACACACTTTAAGGCTAAACGCACAGATAATTGAGAAAAGTACTTTCACAGATTTTTTACTATGACCGCGTTACCTCAGAATTTATTTTGCTCAAAAATTAAGCAGGCAAAAAATGTTTATGCGGTGCGCGTAAGACACCTGTAACCCCTGCATTCTGTCTTCTGGGGCCGGTAGTTATAGGGGTTTTACGGTTGGGGCATAACGGGGGGCAGTGCAGCATATTAAAAATTTACCTAAAAAAGAGAGAATATCAGGCTAACATATTACTATAATCTAACATGTAGCAATGAAAGCACGTGATGAATGAAAAATAAACATGCAAGCAAGCTGTCAATCCCACCAACACCAGCCCAACGTAGCGCCGTCAAAATCTGAGGCTGAAAGGGGCTAGACTTAATTTCCGTGTGGAGACTGTAATGGACTTTATTGAAATAAGGAACAAATTCAGCTAACAGAATTTGTACAGTTTGACTTTTTATTAGCTAAAAGTAATAGCAGGTCGCTAAATATTTCCGTATGGGGTTTGCATTGGAGTATATGGAAATAACAAATTAGAGCAGCCAAGGGATTCTGTAGAGTTAGTGTGCTTCACGTAAGCCAAAACTAATAGCAGGTCGCTAACGACTTCCGTGTGGGGTGCAATGTGCTAAGGCAAAGTTAACAGGTATGGGACTGCTGTGGAAATAGTCAACTGGTCACACGATAACCAAGCGAGTCAAGGCGAAAAATTGTAACTAAGTGGTTGCGTAGTACCGAAGTTAGTCAAAAGTCTTTGCCGATTAAAGGTTTCCGTGTAGAGATCGCAATGGGCTTAGGCTAAGTAACCCGGTAAAGCGTTAAGAAAAAGTGGACCAACCCTCAGCAATGGCATGAAATGCATTGAATAATAACACGAGGAAACGTAATTAAAATAAAATAAATAGGTATACTACGCCTACTAAAACGTATATAGTAGTTAGTTGGGTATGTTAACGTAAATTTGTAGCATAACCTACTAATTTCGCAACCCTATTACTTAAACTTCGTGAAAGCATAACTGCTTACATTCATTTTTAGTTTTCAGAGGCAGCACAAAAGCGTCAATTTTCACGCAGCAAAATGATGCAGCATATGTGTTTTGTTAGAAATAATATCTCCCTGGGCTACTTTACATGATAGAAAGTTGTAATGCAGCTTAAACTGAATTTTTAATTTCTATTGTTTTTTAAGTACAGCCTGAATTTTCACCCACGTTTTGTAATTCAAATAGCATGTGGGATATTTTTCCTATAATAACTTATGTGCGAAAAAAGAGAACTTCTGATAATCATAGAAATATGCCTTTACGTGGTAAATGGCCATAAATGCAAACGCTTCTTAAAACTGGAACTCGATCTTTGATGAGATCAAGAATAAGATGATGCGATTTCCGATGCACCCGTTACAAGGAAAGAATATTCCGTACGCTGTTCACAAAAAAAAGAATGCAAAACTGTGAGCTAAGTAGGTGGCAAGGCATATGCGCAGTCGGACGCATGGGCACAAATAATGTCGATTGTCTCGTCCAGCGGTACATTTGTAAATAGTGATTCGACATCTAGTGAAATCATAAATTTATCAGTAACTTTTTGAAGCTTGATGTCCTCGATAAATTGAAAAGTGTCCTTCGTAGTGTAAGTGGAGAACCGTTCTCGAATGGGCTTTATTTCCTTTACAAGCCATTGTGCTAATCTATGTTGGGGGAATTGGACATAGAGAGAATTGGTCGTAAATATACATCCTTCTTGTGAGTTTTGAGGAGCCCGTATAGTCTAGGGATATGCGTACCTCAGGCTTTAGGGACAGCGCAGTTAAGGAGTCAATCAGATTATCTTCTGAAAACTGTTTAATCAGTTTCCAGGCAGAGTTTTCTATTGCCTTAGTTTTCTCTTTATCTGACGTCTCTAAACGAAATTTGCTCTGATCGCTTAAAATGGATTCCATTTTTCTTGCACAGTCCTTTCGGTTAAGGATGACCCATGCGTCCGACACATGTCTGTTGCCTGCAATACTGCGCCAATTGCTGTTACTCTGCACCAAAAATGTTCAATTTCTATTTAATGGACAACTTTACAGGCAAATTGACGGAGTAGCAATGGGCAGTCCGCTAGGGCCCACATTTGCGGATGTTTTTATGGGTCATCTAGAAGAAAAAGCATCTTCAAGACTTAACAAGACAATCTTATAAAGAAGATATGCGGATGACATATTCACAATTGTTGATTACAATGAAGAGGCCGATGACCTCCTCAAATTTATGAACACTTTACATCCCAAAATTAAATTTACAATGGACACAGAGCAGCATAACAAGCTCCCCTTCCTAGACGTCCTCATGTTTAGAGAGGATGATGGTTCCATAGGGCGCTCGGTTTTCCACAAAAAGACCTGGAAAGGGCAATATCTACACTTCATGAGCTTCGTGCCAATTCAGTGGAAGCGTAATCTGGTACATAACCTCTTTCAACGACCAAGGAACATTTTCTCTAGTGAGACTCTACCAGAAGAGCTTTCTCGTCTCAACTCAGCCCTACTCAACTGTGGCTACCCGGCAAGCTTTATTCAAAAGTACAGCAATCCCCTACGGCAAAAATGTCTGGAACAGTCAAGTCCAAAAAAGCCCGTCATGATATCCTTACGATTCAAAGGTGACGACATTTCCAACACAATCAAACGACGATTACGCTGTACGATAGAAAGGACCTACAACGCAGCAAAATTAGTCTTCTTAAGTTCTACCAAAAGTATTCCGTTAAAATGGGCAAAGGATGCTGTGACATTGCACGCCACCTCCAAATGTGTTTACGAATTCACATGCAATTGCGGATGCAAATACATTGGGCGCACGCAAATGCAACTCGCAGCCAAGGCCGCTGAGCACTTGCCCAATTGGCTTTTGAAGACAGAATACCAAGGTCCTCCATTACCAAGCATCTATTAGACAGCGGTCATTCTGTCGACGTTAAAACAGCGTTTCGAGTACTTGTTCGGGCTTGAACAAACCGAATCCTGCGCTATTTAGAAGCTGCATACATACGGTGGGAGAAACCTCACCTATGCAAGCAGCTTGATCATCTCATCAACCTCCAACTGCCTTGGTGATTGGCCATTTAATTTAATTTCCCACGTGTTTTTCGTTAACTTCTCCCATCCACTACTCCCCATATGTTGACTTAACGTTCCCGTCCTTTATAGATTAATTTTTAAACTGGCTCAGGTTCCTTGCTGTTACTAGTAATTCTGTGAGATTCACCCCTCCTGTATGTGCCTACGTTAACATTCTTATGCAACGACAAGAAGCAGCTGATGAGCTGTCTCGAAATTTGTTGATATCAATTAATTCTGCTGTTTTTGCCTGTTTTCAAAAGAATGCAAAAGTGTTATCTAAGTAGGTGGCAAGGCCTACGCGCAGTCAACAGCCGCCATCTCAAGGTGATTTAATTAGGAAATATGCTGCCTGCTAGCCTGCGCCGTGTAACAACTTAAGTCTTTTTTCATGAATAGGTAGATCACCTAAACTTCTGTCAACGTTTAAAGAGTTACAGTGCACACCAAATTTTGAAATTAAAATAGTTCTGCAAACAAAAAAATTTTATATAAGACCCGCGTCTTAATATATTTCAAAATTTATTACTTGTGCCCTTCACGAAATGATTGCTATTGTCACTTTAGGCGTCTAATGTGTTTCGTGAATTCAAGATAAATATTTTGTTGGTGCTTTAAACGCTTTCAATAATGTTTCTGTAATAAACCTTATTTCATTCGCAACAGGACGATGTTATAGAAACAAAGTTGATATGAGAAAAATCCTCGAAAATAATATGGCCAGAAGCGCTGCAGGCATAAGAATATTGCAGCAGTTTAATTGATCAAGGCGACCCTGGCCGTTACGACCTTCAGACCAGGTTCCCTATGGGAGTAGAATTTGGACACCAGGTGCGAGGAATAGCGTTTTTTGTATAGAACTAGTGCAAAATGGTTTGAAAGAATTTTGGGGCCGAACGAGCGCACGTGCGAAGTTGCGGGAGTCATCACAGCGCCTCCAGCGAGGTCTTGCGCGAGTCAGCCTTGAAGTTGCTTGACCAGTTAGTAAAGCCTGGATCAACAGTGTGATGAGAGTTCTACACATGCACTTGGAATGGAGCCAAGAGAGTGAGCATTATTTTACAGCCCATCAGAGCCAATAGCCAGCAAGTGAGTCACTTCTAAAGGTGTTTTGTCGGTTACGACTTCCCGGATCGACAGACACTGGTGCGCAAAGGTAAGCAGTCGTCAGAAGTTCGAGATTGGGCGTTAAACGTGGAGTGAGGCAATTGCAAGTATTTTATTCGCAGACTAGAGATCGGGCGAAAAATCCGAACGAAAGAATAAAAGTTGGCTTGAGTGAATGAGATATGTACCGACTGTAGTCCTCTATGCAGCGTGGACGGCTGCAGCTAGCAGTAAGTTCCAGGTGGATGGATGGCTGGGGAAGGCTGGTGGTTGGGTTGGTGAATTGCACGTCCACGACAAATCCAAATGCCTTTTTGGTAATTGTTGAGTTCAGTCAGGGGATACCGCTTACACTATCAGTAAGATGTCAGGTATTGGGAAGGAGGTCCGAGTGCTACAACCCTTAGAGGGACTTCTTTGCAGGATAGGAAAGCAGCCACGGCCTGAACTAGGTAGGCTGAGGGTGATTGATGACCCTCATCTCGCTTCATGGCAGGAGGTCGATACCTGAATTTCCCATATTGTGGTCACCTCAAATGACACAGAAAAAGGTTATTCAAAATTGATGTCCGATATTTGTGATGTTTGGGCTTAGTCACGTCAAGCCGTTTGGTATTCGATCACCTCGAGGTCACCAGTATCGCGACAGCTTAACTTATCAGACAGACTAGTCGCTACGGCCATAAGGCCCGGTCCCGTATGGGAAGGTAAGTCGCGTAATGCAAGTTGGGATGAAAAGCGTCTTCTATCCAGAACTAGTGAAAAATAGGTTGGAAGAAGTTTGGAACGGACGAGTGTGCGTCCGGGACCGCGCGGCCGACGTCCGATGTGTGAGAACGAGGGAATCATCACAGTGCCCCCGTTGAGGTTTTGCGTGAGTCAGCCTTGAAGTTGATTGGCCAGTTAGTACAGCCCGGATCAGCAGTGCGATGAGAGGTCTAGACATGCACTTGGAATGGAGCTAAGAACGTGAGCATTATTTTACAACCCATCAGAGCGATTAGCCAGTAAGTCTGCCAGCAAATCACAGAGTTTGAAGTCCATTTGTGTGATACTTGATGTTCGTCGCCATTGCACTGGTACTTGAGAACATGTGCGGGTTTGAATGCGCTGTTATAAGATTGCTGTTTCGCTTGTTTACGTGCACATCATTTTTATTAATGAACATTATTGATCATAAAGAAATGCTGATTGAGCAGAAAGTCAAAAGCTCGGGGGGTTTTCAAACGAGCTAGGCCTTCCGCTGTCCACATGAAGTTTAAGATACGAAAGTTCGTACGAAATTATCGTTCATCCGTGGAAAACTCGTGGAAATTCGTGACCATTTGCTAGCAGGGTGCTTTCCGGTATGTGTCTCCATGTTCCAGGACGTTTATGGTACAGCAAAATGTCATTATTTTCTTAGAAATCGTTCCTCCATAAATACAAAATTAAGCGATTTACTATTTCTTCACAAAAATCTATAAGAAATGTATAGCGCAAACATAATATTGCTATCTTTTAAAAGTTTTCAGCAATTGCTTCAATACGAATAATATAATGTCCCTGATATACGTGCTCTAGTAAATGTAAACCAATAGTTCCAATCGTAGTTGTCCATTGAGCGACCAGCACCAAAGTTCTTTTTGCCTACTGTTTAAATGGTTCATATTATAAGGGAAAGGTTCCTTGTTAGCAAAGGCAGCAAGTTAGGAAAGAAAGACTTAATAGTGCTCACAGAGCAGATCGCGCAAATACGCATTCGCTAAACTCCGCAGACAGGTTGATAAATTCTATGATCTTTTGGTAGGAGTATGTCGTGGGGTCACCTGGGTGCGGCGCGAAGCGAGACCCTCAGTCTTACGGAGATCTGATTTTAGGGGATAGGATGGTCGGGGTATGTCAGGGGACAGATCAGTTTACAGTAATCCTGAAATATAAAAAAGTTACAAGGGCAGGTTGGAGGATGTGCCCCGACCTCGGGCGAGGACACTCAAGTACATTTTAATATCATCGCTTACCCTACTGGACAAACGACGAGCTCGTGTTTGTCGGGGGAGGGGTGTCCACTGGCCTCGGGCGAGTTCCTTGAGGTTCGTATTTTAGTAGTAGCGTAAACACCAAACAACGGTGAATGAGCGAAGAAGTTGTTAAATTTAAGAAAATCATCCTGATTAAAATTTGTAAGCAAGTGATTATTTCCATGGTTAATTTTAAAAGTCATTTTACTTAATATACTGACTTAACCGGCTATTGTGAATGGTGGCCATGCGAGTATCCCTCCGCATTTCAATTACATAATCCAACCCCTACTGGGTCAACAAACGGCACACCAAAAAGCGAAAATTGTGGGAAATTCAACGTACTTAAAAATTTTAAGTAGATGGGTATAATACATAAGTACCCTTCTGAGGCCCTAATACATTCATTTACAGATTTTTTTATTCTTTTATTTGTGCAGAAAAGTAAAGCCAGTCTAGGCTCAGATTTCAAAAAGGTTTTCTCTTGTAAAGCTGGTTAATACAGGAAAATTCAAAGCTGGTGGAAAATAGTGACTCAGTATTTTCCTGCAAACTAGTTTCAAGCAAACGCAGATCTGTTTGCCGATACAGACGAATCAGGATAATAAGTGTGCCGTCAAAGACTGCTTTGGTAGATCGCTTGGAATTAAAGGTATGTGCATGTACTTTTTGGTTCATAAAAGGCTGCAGCGTGGATCAGCTAGCAGACAATTAATGAAAATTAGCGCTGGTTCTTAATTGAGGCATTTCGATAGGGCTACCACCTGTCACCTATATTCTGTAGACTGGAATGGGAAACAGGCAACGTTAGCAATCTGCTTCACTTAAAGAAACTGTAGTAGACCTTAGCGCCACAGTTGACCCATCAAGCCAACGCTGCGGTTACGCTGTTGGCCGCTTCCGGTCTATCTACCGCTCAAGGTTTGAGCAACTTACGAATACACCCCCTTCGCGCGTGCTCCTAGCTCGCGCAGTCCAACAAGCTTCCAGAAGCGCTCTGGTTCAAACAGCTTCCTAAAAAGCTTTTCGGGTCTCAGTGAATTTCTGCACCGAGAAGGGACATGTGATTTCGCCTTCGCGCGGCGCGGTAGCGGCGACGCCATCCTCTTCCACTGGCCTCACGGTCGGACGCCCTGCAAGACCTTCTTGGAACTTTCTCCTAACTGTTGTGTACACAATACGTTCTTTCTTATACTCTCGCTTTCCCACCGTCTACTCTCACGTCCTAAGGAACCGGGCCTGCAAGATCATAGTTGTCAGGGTTAACTGTCTTAGCCTTACCATCTACAAAACTTCCAAGTTGGGAATCAATGTCTAATACGGAATGCTTACGTAAGAAAATCTAGGAAAGTTTGAACCAGGAGTTCTTTTAAGAATCCTAAGACTAGTACAAGTCAACGATGAGCTCTAACGTGGAGCCCATCAGGAAAGTCTACAAACCACTTAAAACCTCTGCAATCTTGAACCTAGTATTTACTTCTCTAGTAACCTCAAAAAAATTGAGTTAAATAACTTGCGTTATCAACTGTGGGGACATAGGTTGTTAAAGCAAATCTAATAGAAAGAAGAATTTGATGACGTCTAAACTCAAAGTTCTATCATAATAGGAGCTGACTGGGCGGTTTAAAAGTTTGAATGCCGAACGAGAAATGTAAAAGAGCATAAGGTTGACATTAGGCACTCTATCTCCATGCAACTTCAGCGTAGTCCAGCTTTGTATCCTGAAAAACAAGAACGTTACACGTGACCTACCCTTACGAAAACCAAATTGCACATTGGAGAAACAACAGTGGGTTTCACAATAAATCGTCACTTCCTTTTTGATGATATTCTCCATTACCTTGCAGGTATTGCGGTCAGAATGACTGGCCTGTAGTTGTTTACAACAGCACAACTACTGGTTCTGTGAAGCGCTGTAATGTGAACTGTTTTACAAAATGTGGGAAGACTTCCGTTATCGAAAGATTGCTGCCGCATAATCGATAGCGGTTTGGCCAGCTGTCTATTAAGTTCAAGGAGCAGCTTTGCTGGAATCTCATTTGAACCTGGAGATTTACATTCCTTCAAGCCTTTCAGCTTTTAAGCATCGCCTCTTCTCCAAACAGCATGCCCTGAATAATTGGCGCGCTCACGGTCTGGACACTAGGTGGAATCGACCGAAAAGACCGAACGAAGGAACTTAATAAAGTGCTTGGCTTTCTTTTTATGGTCGTATATCTCGAAACATTCATCACTCTTCATGACGGGAATCGGATGCTCATGACGTGCGATTTTTCTGAAGAAGTCGTAGAGCAACTTGGATTTTTTGACTGCTTAATGTAGCAATGCACTGTCAAAGTCCCATCGGCTTCTGAGAAACAATTTTTTTACCTTCCTTCACTTGATTTTACATTCTTTGAAGGCTTCATCATGATTCGTTCCGCAAAACTACTTCCAAAAACTTTCTTTTCTATTGATCTCTATTTTTAGATCTCTCATTAGTCGCTGAGGTCGGTTGGATAACCTCGTTACTGATAGAGGACAGTGACTTTTGCATAAGACACAACAACCGCCCACTAAACAGATTCAAGTCCGCGGTGAGATTCCAGGAAAAAAGAAGATCTCAGTCTATTTGTGGTGATTCAGCTCCCATATGGCAGAAGTCTCCTTGTCATATATTCGACCTCAGTTCGCTTAGTGGAGGAGATATAGAATGTAGATCATAATCCCATAAAAGTACTGCGTGATCAATTCGACCATGTGGAAGGAGCTGAAGCTTTTTTTCTGTTAAACTGTCAACTAGATCTATTACTGTACATAACTTTCATTAGTATCGTACCTTTTAAGTCAGGTTTTTTTTGACTTAAAACAAACTCCTTTTTCGCCCACTATTGACCAAGCACAAAAATAGAACAAAACGAATACTGACTGCAAAAGAGGAAGTTTGTTTGAAGTTTTTTCTCTCTTCCAGGGTTAAGAAGGCGCCCAGGAGGTGCCGGAGGTCCACTAGCAAAATTCAAGAGTTGTTTTGCATGATTGCGGGCGAATAGTGGGCAAATAGCAGCTAGCGTGAAATATTAAGCACAGACGACTAACCACTCATCACCAGGAGTATAAATACCTACCCTGCCAGCACACGCCCAAAACTGGTCGGGGGTGACGACGGGAGGTTCTGGATGTATCCAAAGTTGACGGTTAAGGTATATGTATTATTCCGCAAACCTAAATTTCCAGAATGATTAAGACGGACATAAAAGCAGTCTAACTCATTTTTTGAATATTTTTGAACGAACAGTGCGTTTTTAGGTGACATTAAGTATCATTTTTACGGATAATTTGATAATATGCATACCCTGCGCGTAATTTCGACGGGGAGATCCGGGATGACGACGAGAGTGAGGACGGGGATATGTGGGTTGAAAATCCCATCCTCACCCCCGTCGAATCCCCGTTGTCGCCCCGGATCATCTCCTATCTCCCCGGAACTTCGACGGGGGGATCCGGGGATTTGGCTGGCGGGGCAATTATTCTGCCTGGCTGATTGGCGATGCCAAATGATACGAGCCGTTAGATGGGACAAAATCAAATGGTTTTATTAGCGTTTTCCCCCCGACTTTATCACTGGGATATTTTTTCTTGGTCCAGCCTTCCGACGCACCAATAGAACCATCACTGCAACATTATTAAAAAAACTGAGGAATGCTATGTTAGTTCTGGCTTTTTATGCTATTGATAAAGAAAAATTCAAATTGCGCTTGTCTTCGCCACAAGTTTTAGTGTAACTTTCCAATGTATATAACAAGTTGGGCATAGCGATCTAACGCCTTTGGTACATCATGTTTTCCTCTTTATTCGTAAAAATGTAAGAACTAATGCCTACATTGTTTTATAATTAACGATTTAAGTTAACCTTACCACCGGCTGACTAGCACTTATCGTGTTTTTCATTAAAAACGAGGATGCACTAAGTAGACTATAGTCACATATGATTCATACTGCGAATCATGGTCAGAAACAGCTACAGCTTTTGCTACAGATGGCTACTCTATTCTTTCAGTGCTTTTTAATAAAAACTGTAATGTCTTCCAAAAGGGACCAGAGAACATCGAAGAATTTGAATTCTCGTAACAGTTACTTTCTCAAGTGAGACTTTGTGAACGCGAATCTGAACTTGTTTTAAACACGCGAAATTACAAGCAGGGATTTTTACGAGTCGTTTTGGAGGGATGGCGTCGTCCCACACTTACTCTAGGGTTTATATTGTTGGAGCCAGTATATTTTCAAATTCTTTGTTTTCAGAGTCAATTGAGGTAACAATTAATATTATTTAATGCCCAGGATGTTGGCAAAACCACTGTCGTTGTTTATGTACCTGACGTAGAAAGTTGTCTCGAGAAATTGTCTCAGTTACCTTCCGATTCGCCTGACAGTCGATTGGCGGTCATCCTCCCTGATTTTAAAAGTGCCAGTATTCTGGAGAGTCTGCAGTCCTGCGGCCGAGAAGTCCATTTATATGGTATACCGGGCTTCTGTTCGCTCTTTCACAACCGAGTGAAATGGAGTAAAAATCGTCCCGTTTATTGCTTCTCAATGTCTCGAGCGGTTGTCTCGTTCACTGGGTTTCGAGACCGGGTGCTTGTTGTAAGTCAGACAGTCTATAACTGCACAATTTTCTGCCTCCTGAAAAAATACTTATAACTAGCGCGGAAGCCCAGCTTCGCCTTGGGCTTCTTTACATGTTGTTGTCCCTTTATGCAGGCAAACCGTATATGAGAATGAGAAGATTATGAAGAAGGTGAGTCGGTCGCAATTTTTGAGGTCTTTTTGACTCGATTAATAGTATGTGTGCTCAGAAGGATTAATTGCACAGAAAGTAGCGATGGAAAATCGTATGAACAGTGTGTTTCATAAATCCTTTGCAGTCTATCGTCTCTCCTCCTCAAGACAATATCCCTGATGCCATGCTGCGTATCTGAAATTATTACAGCCACCTCGCTGAATGTGGGAGCATTAAACGTCCGTTGCTGTTCTCCGCGAGGGCGTTTATCGGCATCTATGACAACAGCGAAACCAAAGGAAGCATGCATCTCGAAGGCGGACTTGAAACAGTTAACGTAGCTGTTGCGCTTGTGTAACATGTCTTGAAGGGACAATACTATGTGATGCTTTAAGTGTGGGTACACTCGGGATCGGCTTTGAGCCTGTAGGTTGATGTCTGCTACGAATTATATTTGTAGAAACTTTGGCTCGCCATCACGAGGAGGTAGTAACAATCCAATCCGGTGGCAAACTTGGCTTTCCACCTTAAAGGTAGCCATGAATCCAATCTGACGAACAACGTTGGCACCCAAGGATGTCATTTGAAAAGCCCCGTTGCATTTCCTAATATTCGAAATCAAAATTTTCAAGTCGGTATTGCCAGCAAACAATGTTTGGAGTATTTCTGGTGGTGGAAGGAAGTTATTCAGTAAAGCATCGCCGTTGGAACAGCATATGCCAATTGTCTCACCAGTCCATTTTTTCGCCTGACAATATCAACAAACTTCTACCGTCTTCCGCATAACCAAGACTTGGGTTGTAATTGAGTTAGGCTTTGTTCCACGCATGAGCATTTATGAAAGCAACCAACAGGTCAGAGTCACCAAACCGTATGTGAATTGGTTGCAAACCGGAGTTTCCAGCATCAGTTGGGCGTTAATCCGCTCTCTGTGATGCTTGCATAGCCAGACGTGCACTTTTACTTTGGGGAATTCGTTTTGCCGACGTTGCGAATATCTTAATCTTCCTAGCTCTCTCCTTCGAGGGCTGTGGGTTGGTTGGTAGCCCTTGTTGGATCAAAGGTTCCCGCCGGAGTCCAAACTGAATCTGGTTGGGAGACGGAAAAAAGCCGCGACCTCAGCCGGCTTGAGCCAAAGGTCCACGGGAGTGAGTTCGGGGCCTGACCGGGGACTGCAGGCGAAGAGATGATGGCAGTCATGCGGCGAGACGCAGCAGTCGGGTATGGGGGGGGGGGTCAAGCCAGAGGGCTATCTGGTTAGTGCGTTATTTGGCAGGTGTCGTTTAGCACCTCTGGGCGGAGGCATACCTTCCTATCAGTTTATTATAATTAGGTGATGATGGTGATTGTGATGATCATGATTTAAAAATTTGCGAGAAAAAAGACAGGGTTGAACATCCATCCCGGTTCTTTTAATCAGTTTTTTCCATGAGTGAGGCCGAATTAACCACCATCAAATTAAGCGTGGATGAGATTCTGACCATTGATTCGGTTGCTTTCGTGGAATTTACTGGTCTGCGGGAACTTCTAATGTTCCAAGAACCAAAGTCATGAGGTCCGGATGGAATACCTGCAAAACTGTTAAAAGAGCTGGCCGTAGCGTTGGCAGAACCCCTGCACTTTTCTGATCACGAGATCTAAGTGGCCTCGCCCTTTTTGCTCCTCCACCCCACTACCCGCCCACTCCCCGTGGCAAATTCACATCCGCCTGTCACGTCGGGTGTCAATCGCGAGTCTGAAACAGCTGCCTGCCACCAATGATAAAGGGGACAAACACAGTGACACCGGCACTGTCCCCTGTGTGATCGACGTACAGACTGGCGCGCGAAAGGCAAGTGGGCGGGGCGCATCGCGTGTGACTGAATTACGGACAGGCGCGCATGTGTGTGTGTGTGTGTGTGCCCAAGCTCCGTAATCGACTTACAAATAGCTGCCATCCACCATTAATAGTGGAGACACACAGAGAAAGTCACCACTTTTATTAAGTATCCAGATTTGCATTTTCGTGCTTTTATTTTTTGTACACTAGTGTGTTAGTCCTTATTGGACTGGCTTTGAGGATGGAGTCACTCGGATTTCTTTAAATATTTCTCGATTCCATTAATCAGCAAGACCAGTCTACCCATACATTTCGCTCGTCTTTTTTAAACTTAACGTAATAGTTTTCCTGTTTACAGAATCGCCTGGCCTCTCTTGTTCATTGGATGGGCGGGAGTGTTCGTCGGCGACTAGACACCGATGTGACTCACCTAGTCGCCTATCGCTGCGCCGGTGAAAAAGTTCGTAAGGCGGCTTTGACATCTACAAATATCACCACAATGAACGCGTCATGGATAGAATCTGCGTGGGACTTGCGCACTTCCAATCCATTTTTCGATTCAACAGAAGTCGAGTTTGTGGTATGTTTGCTGCTTGTAGCATTAACTTTTCGGACTTAGGTGGCAAATATTCGTGCTAATTGGCTATCTTGGCGGTGTATCCGTCATCGTTCATATCCTCTACCAAGTTCTTTCACTTCGCAAAGTATTATTTCCTTATGCTTACTTTGTCTTCTCACTTGCATTCTTGAAGTAGTTGACTTATTTCCAAATTCTTATATTCCAGAACAAACATCGGGCTAAAGTTTTTCAATCGTGTTGTATCTTCTTTGTGGGCTTCCCCGTGCATAGCCAAACACTGAATGAGCTAAGGGATCTTGTGCGGGAGCACAATGGTTCCTTGGCAAAAAGTTTATGCGATGAGCGGCTCACGCATGTGATTGTTTCGGACGAATGGACGGCCACACCAGGATCTCCGGTAAACTATACTTCATTCCTTTCAAAGGCCCTTTTTGGTGATTGTTTTCCCTTTGGATTTTATCCACGAAATTCCGCCGCCACTGGATCCTACTTTATGCATAGCTATATCGTCTTAATACACAGGTTCCTAAGTTACATGATATCCCAATATCTGTTGTTTGTTAGTGTCGCACTCTTTGCGTTATTTGGGTTATCCACAGTTTTGGTGGATATGGAGCCCGTCATAGCGCGTATTTTGGCGTAAATAATTACTTGAAGCCCATAAGACGGACTTCGTTAACACAATTCACTGTTTTGACAGGCTGCGCTTTAGGATCTTGGTCTGTAAGCAGAATAAAAAGACGCAAAATATTGTAATAAGCAACAGAATACTTTCTTATGATTAGAATTGTGAAATGCGAACTTGAGGTGTGGATTTAAATGCGTCGCCATAGCTGTATTTTAATCTCCTTTGACATCTATACTGTGCTTGTAAACTGAATCGGTCTAGTACTTACTCATTGGAATGAGAACACTTTATGCGGCCATATTAATTAGCATATCTTAGTGCTTGAAGTACGAAATGTTAACCGTTGAATTATCAGAGTATGAATACCGAGAATGGAAGATTGCAGCATCACTTGACGCATCTATCGACTCAACGACTGAGGTCCTCCGGAGGCTCCTGAAAGGATTTGCCTTATCTGTCCCAAATTAACAATCCCACCTCTATGCCGAAAACAAACGATGCGCAGATTCTTATTTCATTCTGTTTCCTACTGTGTCGGAGTCGTTAATGAAATACCAGCAGCAGATAAGCGTGCTTGTGTCTTTTAGCAGGCAAACATACAACAACACACATTTTCCTGTCGTTAACATATGCCTTATTGCATTATATCCTATTCGTAGATAGCTTACCTACTGTTGACAGCTTCGTAGTTTCATGCGTGGCGCAGTTTGAAGACACTATTAGCAATATAAATGGGCACTTAGGGGCCTAAATTCTACATAAATTCTCTATCCATAGGTTTTGAAGGATATAAGCGACCTACTCGTCAACTCAGCGAATGCAACTGTCCAGGAATTCAGTACCGACGTCACTCAGCAGCTCTGCTCTCAGCTAAGGGAGGTCTCATTGCGTGTGCCTGTCCTGCGCCTGGATTGGTTTTGGAAGTCCCTCCAATGCACTTATATTTGCCACCCGCGTGACTACCTCTGCGTACACGCCGATTCACAGCCTTCAGTCACCTTATCACCGGCGATCCAATCGGCTCCTTTCTTGTCTCCTCGTTCCTCGGTAGACCCCTTCTCAACACCCAGGACAAAGCTTCAAACACGTAACTCTTCTGCTGACGTTTTGCTTCCCGAGGCTGGAAAAGAGAATGTGGATCCATTCCACGAGGAAAACGCACAATTTCGCTGCTGTTTAACGCCCGACGGGCTCCGAGTCACAGGTTTATCCTCATTTTTTCATTTAACCTGTTTATATTCATGTAGTTCTCTGTTAAAATTGCCTGCAGTCAAAGGTCGTCACTTTTAGTCTCCCAAAAGCGGTTTCTCACATGCATCACACTAAGATTCAACAATGGCGTATACCCACAGAGGTGCAAGCAAACTGGTTTTTGCTCCCTTTTGAGTAACTTTTAAATCTCGGACTATGATTTTATACTCTGAAAAATTTTTGCCGAAGCAATTACGGCACCCTTTTCAAGGAGACAGCTGCTTTGGAAAAGCTTCGTTGTTCGAATACTACAAGTTCTGCACGTGTTTAAATGTTAGGCATAAGTTAACGACCCTCGTTATCTTTTTCATCCGTTGCTTTCTTCTAAACTTTTCTGTTAACATTAAGAGAATCTCTGAATTGGAAAATTGGTTCACCTTGCTGAGTCAGTCGTTTACATTTCTTTACTAATGTATCAACTAGTCTTCCAGCTAATATCCTATAGCTGCCTGTTTTTGCTGCCCATAGAAATCATCCGCTTAAAAATGATAAGTATTTACAATGTCAGTTACACTGTTTTATTTCCACAACAAAATGCTTTTTGCTTGCCCTTGAATGTTCTGTTTTGATCGGCATCCTGCTAATTAAGAAGCGAAAAAAAACTTGCATTAGGATTTTCGAATGAAATTAGTTATCGCTCTGCAGTAGATTATATTTGAGCCAACAATATCACCAGCTGTTCGTTACACCAGATTTTTTTAATTTGGTGTATTTTCTATCATCCAAACCCTTTCGTTCATTTCTCTTAACTGACAGTACCTAAGTCGCCTACCAAAATGGTTAACAGTGGACAGTCTTTGATCAGTGATCCAGGCCTTAACCAATGCAGCTGGCGACCCAGTCGCAATCATCTTGTAGCACAGCTGGCTGACCCTCTGAACCTACGCAGCAACCGAGTTCGCTACCAATCCTCGTCCGCTGTTTCTTGTACCCCTACCAGGGAAACCAACTTTCTCTATTCTCTTGAATCTACCAAAAAAGCCCCTCAAAGTGCGCGGACAGCAAGTAGAGCAAGCGAAGACCTGCATTATCTGCTGACCACCAGCCAACTGAGTAACTCTGCCTCTATTCTGGATGCAACATATACCAGCGATGTCAGTTATTCTCGTCGGTGCCTCTCCAGCGGCTTTTCACCGATGTTATTGAATACACAAGCAAATGACAGCAATGGCCTCATCACAGCTACACCAAATGTAACGTCGAGGTCACCGAAACCCAATCTCAGTCGGACACCCCTAGAGGCGTTGAAATCTTCATTTGGTGTGTGCAATTTTTCAAATGTTTCCACCTTGAACTAAAAGTAACAGCTTTTGTGACATTGGAATTTGGAATCGACTTTTTATCACTAGTGGCACATTGGCGATGGTCAGGCTTATGCTTGAAGTTTCTCCAAACTTCCCTAATAATAAGACAAGACAATCTAACGTATACGCGCAGGTTTGAAGGCGATAAAATCGGTACACTTTTCAGGTACCCCCTAGATCTCGGCGCAATAGTTACCCTTTAACCAATGGTCTTGACAGGACAGTTAGAGGGAGAGCGAGAGAGATTATTTCTCTATAGAGACCTCCATCGAATAGTTCGCTCGGGGCAGCCTAAGAGAATCAATAGCGTTTTATTAGTACAATATTGGTGTAATCCTGATTTTGGTGTATAATGGATAGACCTGCCCGGCATTTCCCTCACGCGTCTCACAGCGAGCCGAATAGAGCTGAACATAGGTACGGTGCTTGAAAAAACTGAATTTAGGCCTGTGCGTGTCACCTATGTGTCCGTCTCTTAACACTTTTACAGCGACTCAAAATAGTCTGTTTGCCCCTGGGGCGACATTTTTTAAACCTCCATTACTTTAGGCCTAGACGTGTGCCATATATGGCGCACGTCGCAGTTTGGGACATCACTGCATTTACCACATATGGCGCTCGTCGCAGTCAAAGTGTTAAGCGGGACAAATCAGACTTAGAGGAGAACTACCAACGAGATTTGTCAGAGGTAACATTAAAAAGAGTCCGTCGTGACCGTGCCCCCCACTCGGAGGACATTAATTGGTCAGTTGGAAGTCTTCCAAGCCAGCACGTTTTTGTGTTAAAATTATTAATGAGGAGACCGGACCTTCACCCTTTGCACCTGCCAAGGACTGTACAATTGTTGCTTGTAGTAGGGCTGAGTCGATCGGCGGCTATAAAACAAGCAGTCCGCATAGCCAAACAGTTATCGAGATAATTATGTGGTCTTCGTCTTAAGCCTTCTAGTTATTATTTATCCGTCAATATTTGTGTGTACTGTAGTAATAAACCCTACAGACGCTATTGGTAACGGCTGAATGCATATAAATCATTCTTCTCATTGAGGTCTGCGTTTTCTCTGAAATCAGCCTGTAATTGATTAATATGGGCAGACGTCAATTAGGCTGTGACCCGAAGTCTTCGTGTTAATAACAAAATGTTCAATACTATGAAATATTTTCGTCATAAGATAACCACAAGATTCGAGGATATTATTGCAGTCATATCATGGTCCCAGGTTTAATGCTTATCATTTCAATCCTAAACTTTTTCCTACTTGCTTTCTAGAAAATTCGCCCCTCTGCAAGCACAGTTCACCCAGTGTCGCTACAGAGGGTGGCACGCCTGTCCAAATCCGTTTGGAAAGGAGAAAACATCGTGTGTTCGAGTTTTTCGTCACGGAGCGTAACTACGTAAACGTCCTAGAATATCTCACCCAGACGGCATTCTCAGTGAGTCGGGACTGCTCTCTGCGTCCAACCCAATTTCTTCCATTGTCTGCTTCCTGTTACTTCTTCCTCTACTCTCCATGTTATGCAGTCGTTCCTTCTCACGTTTGTGCTATTTTAAACTCACTTTCAACCTTGGGCTACCTACTCTAAAGGAGGTGGTTAATGAAAACCAGGTCGGTGGTGCGATTCTTCCGCGTGCCGAGGCTGAAATCGTCTTTGGCAAGCTCGTTCCCATATATAGTTTCCACAGACGTCTTCAGGAGTCATTGGAAGTTTTGGAAGTCAATTGGGACAATGAATCTAGCCGACTCGGAGGACTTCTCCTTCCACACATTGAGGAGATGGATAGAGTGAGTCTCTTCTTTGCAGATCTGCAGCGACATCAATCCTCTGTAATATTGATTCCTCTATGTTGCTTTTTGGTTTGTTTGGATAATTGCTTTGATCTCTCTCCTTTGCTCTGCTTACTCAACCAAATGGTTGCTGCGTTTTGTGGAACATTGAAAATTTAGCTGTTTAGGTCACTGTTGAAATGATCAATTTTTGGTCCTAATTAATAATTAGCATTTTAACTCTAACAGTAGGTCCACGCAAGATCGTGCTGGTTGCGTGAATACTTTTATTTTGTATTTTAGGTATACTGTCATTACACGCAGTTCTACAGTGCCCCTCATCTTAAACAGCTCGGTGATCAATACCCTCGCTTCTTGGCCTTCATGCGACAAGTTGAACGCCGTAAGGAGTCCGGACGTCAGAGTCTGTCAGACCTCCTTATTCGACCCGTACAACGGTTGCCATCAATGCTACTTCTAATGCAGGGTATTTGCCTTCTGTGTAGACTATTCTTTTAAAATTACTTGCTTCCCTATTAATATTCCAATCATACAGACCGTATCCCGCTAAGACTCGAGCAGCATGAATGTCAGCTAAAGTCGGAATTGTCCATGCTGCACTTGTGCTATGTACTAAGGCAACACATAATAGAAGATCGTTATCACGCAAACGGATTGTTCTAACCAATAAATATTTTATTTACTATTCTTTTTCTTGTTTTAGTTTCGATACGTTAAATTTAAGAAAAATAAAGCTAAATTATAAGATACTCGTTTATTGCCAATAGGAGTGAATGTGCGAGTTCAAGGAAGCAGTTCAGAAGATGCGACTACTGGAATAAGAGTTTTATTTTCCTGACGTTTCGGATTCTGTCGAGAATCCTTAATCATAGGTAATCGTAAGATAGTTTGAGACACGTGCAGATAGGGGTGATACATGCACAGATTGCACGGTATTTATAGTTCGGAGCAGACATCCTCAGCTCCTGCTGCCACCGCTTATGGTCTTAATTGGTACGATGGTGGCTTGACACTGATTTCGAGTCATTAATTGCCGCGATTTCGTTGTCCATGTCGAGTGCGGGCCTGGTAAGAGCGCGGCAGTTATGCTCGCTCGTCGTAGCTTACCTATGATTAAAGAAACGTCAGGAAAATAAAATTATTGTTCCAGTGGGCGCGCCTTCTTCTGTGCTCGTTTATTTTGATTCTTCGATCTTATTTCGCTCGTGCTATTTCACTTTGGTGACGGTGGCTATTCTGATGGCAACAATCGTATTTTTGTCGGAAAAATCAACTCTATCCATCCGCGTTATACTTTTTTTTTATTTATACGGCATACCTTAGTTCCTTATTTCTGTTTCCAACCCAACCACAAAGACTTGACAATATGTTTTCATTGCCAGGTGACGCGTCACGTACAATGTCCACCGAAACTTCTCGTCATGCCAACATGAGCTCTTCGTCCTTGCACGACATTATCCTGTAGATGACCTGCAAATCCACCCGATTTCTAATGTGACTGTTATCCTCAGATCACGTCAGGATGCCCCATTATGCTTAGCGGCCTCCGAGCTATTTTTTAGTTAAACTTTCTGGTCCGCCTTAGTTTTCAGTGAGATTATACATATCCGATTAAACATCACAAACTCGAGGGTGGCCAATGGTACACAAATCACAAACTTTGTCCAAATGTTGTTTGTTTCCCCCATTTAGTAGATTCCGACTGTTATCACTGGTAAACCAATTGTACCTTGTTTTCCATGAGCGTAAAGCTTAGTTATTTCTTTCCTCCCCTATCTTTTAATTAATCCGCTTTAGGGATGGGTGCTCGTGAATGCTGTTACCTTATAGGTTGGAATCGCGTAAACCAATACTATGAGTTGATCATGTCTATTCCCCTGTTAGTTTTCATACCTTCAAATAATGTCACAATACCTCTTCGTATACACTGTTTAGCGTTCTACTTTGTAGTTGTGGCTGATATTTCCCTTCTTCTCCAACACTTCTCCTTGCCAGGTGTAATGAAATTCACACCCGCTTCTCACCCGGATCACACGGACATCAGGGGCTTTGTGGAGAAGTTGGAAGGTGTGCTAAGCAACATCGATGCCAGATTAAAAAAGAACGATGAACTTATATCCCTTCTCACATTGTATCATAAAATTAACGGCGCTCCGGTGGGTCCCGATTCTTCCTTTTCTTATTTCGTAGTTATTAGAGAAACGTAAAAATGGAATTATTTATGTTCTGATATAAATTGAAAAATCGTTTGACGTGAGCCCGTTGAATTAGCTCACGTCGTTGAGCTGTGACTATTTATTAAAGTATTATAAAGAAACAGGTGCTGCACTAATAAACAAATCATTTTTTACTCATTCCTGGTAGTAAGTTTGCGTGGTCTCCATTGTTCTGGCGATATCCAACGGACGCCTAGATACCATTCCTAAGGTAGGCACAAAGTAGACTAATAGACACTTAGTGTTTTGGAAATAACAATGTAGTCGGTACAGTATCAAGTATAAACTTTAAATATTTTCCGCCAATAGTTAGCAGATAGCTTGGTCACACATATGACGCCTTTAATCATATATCATGAAGCCCATAAATTGTCCATCGTTTTTAAATATTTATCTTTTATAATTCCTGATGACTGTGAAGTAAGCAGTAAGTAAGTGGTCGCAGTCCGTTTCGGCCAACATCTGTTATAATCTCTTGTCTAATTTGCTTTTTATCTACTCGTGCAAATTTATTTTGCGTTAAAACAACTGGGAGCCCGACTCACTAGATTGATTTGAGACGCGCACGAAGAGTTTACGTGAGGACCTGATTTAAGCTGCACAAATAGTCTGCGCATTTGTTGATTTCTAGCGTTAATTCCCAATCGTCTTTTAGTGTCTAACATGGTAACCTTATTCCCAGATTGGTCTATATTTAACTTTTTGCAATTTAGTAGCAAAATTTAATTGCTGCACATTCGTCTACAGTGCATTCCACCACGTTTGGGTTTGCAATTAACGCTTTATGCAAATTTACGGGGGAGATTTGCGAGTCATACGGTTGGTCCAGCGAAGTCTTGAGCGGAAGGGAGAATAAAAGAATGTGACCATCTGCCATGTTTGTAGGATTTGTTTTGCACGGCTTCAAAACCATCGCGCTTAAATTGTGTACATATGACTGTCTATTACTGTAGCCACAGCCTTCGTATGGTGGGAAGCTGTCAATTATTGCCCATTTGAAATATCCCGATCTCTTTGCGTAAAAGCAATTAGCCTTTGCCTCTGAGTCCGATTATCAACCTTTAAGATTATTTTTTTCTGTCTGCTTTAGCCGGAGATGCTCTCCTCTTCACGTAGCCTTATCAGCAGTCTTAGTGTCTTCCAACTAAGTCTGAACGCCTCGGGACAACCATGTTTAGAGCCAGTCACTCTGTTTCTCCTCACTGACTCTCTTGAGGTTGTTCGCCCCAAAAAGCGTCACACTGGGGAGCCGATGGCTCATGCCATTCAGGCCGCTGTGGACGCCGTACAAGGTAGTGAAAACATTTGGAAAATACAGAGAACTTGAGCTTTTTGCTTTTCATTTAGCTTATTCTTTTCGTTGCCTCGGAAATAACCTTTTAAGCATCATTTTTACGAGTTCTGGTGTAAATCGTCTCCTTCATTCTTTGGAACCCTCTTATATATTTCCCGGGCATTATTTTATTATACCACGTATTTTATTTGTCCATGCCAGTTACATTCACTCGTGACAAATATTCGAAAGTTAGATTTTCTGGCGGTTCCGTCATTGTGCTTATCCGTTCAATTGTCACATTGATGGTGTTTTCGCTCTTTGCAGCCGCTTTACGTTGAAGTAAGACCCATTTATTCGCTCTCATTTTCTACCTCAAATAACAAGTAGATTCGCATTTCATGATGCCAAGTAGTTATATTCGAGCTCATTCTCAAACTCATTCTCCTGGCACTTTCATACCTCGCTGGTCGCATCGTATTTTCGTGATCGAGTGATCCACCGTACATTTCTTTCGTCCCCTTTCGTGTAGGTGAGTCGCACGAGCCTGGTGGCCACGAAGACACTTCTAATACACGAATCACCCCGGAGGACTGCACTGGTGGTGGGGACCATGTGTGTACCAGTGTTTCTCGAACCGGATCGGGCGCCTCCAACTCTACCACTGGTTTTGCTCGTGGTAATGGCAAAAAGCGGTACCACTTCACTCATCTATTTATGCTGAAATTGCAGGACATTAAAAGGGTAGGCGGTCATTTAGCCCTTTCCATTAAAGTTATTCATTGTTGTATTCCTTATCCGTACGATCCATTTTTTAAATCCCGAGCCCGCCTAAGCAGCCAATGTATAGGTGTAGCCCTAAAAAGTAGCCTATCAATACATAAAACAAGCATACAGCGCAGTTATTCTTTTTTTCCGTGTCAGACGTTCACCTGCAGTCCAAAGTGGGATGTGCGACCCCATAGGTCGACTAGTTCTAAAGTTTGCTGGTATACGTGTCCCGCGACGAGGCTAAATCAATCCCTAACCGATACTGTCCCTTTAAGCGCTAGCCATTTGATATACATCTTACGGTGAACCCCTTCCTTTATTTTGCAATTTTTCGGCCAGTTGCGATTTATTACCCATATATGCCTGCAAATAGTTTGCTGCATCGCTTAGTTTGTTAATCGCTATCTTTCCTGACACGCCAGGTGTAAGACGCATTTACCATTATACCTTTGATAATAGATGACAGCAGTACTCGTTTCTCTTAACTTACCATTGCATTCGTCAACTACATGGACCCTGCGTGACTGCTAACACGTTGCTGCACAAGCGTATCACATAATTTAGACGGGGGTGATAATGTGCTAACTTATGTATCCGATCTCACCATCAGCCGGGTAATAGACCACTGGGTCGTACAATAATGAGACCCCAGTTTGAACTTCTATCTAATCGCACCCAGCACATCAACAAAATTGGGATGCTAGCGACTGCCTGAAATTGTACTGCCCACAGATAGGTAACTAGCAACAACGGTATCCTTTAAACAGGTGTGGTCTGTTTGTTGTCCTGGCCTCAGCCAGCTTTTTAGCTATATCCTAATTCAGCCACTTGGTCTGCCGAAGCTTTAGCTGAAAATCGGTAATTTATACTACTGCGTGTTCAGTTTAAATTAGTGGTGTCGATCATCGGGTGACAGTGTGGTTTAAGAGACACAGGCAACCGGTTTATGTGCACACCACCGGCAAAATAATATATACTCCAGCATATGGTGCCGAGTCAGTGAAAGTTAAATGAAAACAGAGACGTTTGACTAACTCTCTTACGAGTATCATGTATCAAACTTCATGCTCATGCTTATTTTAACGTATTATAAAGCGTTCACAAGAGCGTTCCATAGTTACTGAACTGTTTGCAGTTCGCAGAACCTTTGAAGTAATCCTACACGTTTCCTATTATATTCAAGTTGGAACACTTTGCTGGCTATCTAATGTCGTAAAGGCTCCTGACATCCTTAACGCTGCGTTGTTACGTATTACGTAACCTACATTAGAAGCCAATCCCTGAGGGATGGCAATGTTAGAAGAGCTACGAACTTCCCCACTAAGGAACAGCGGACTGCTATTTCTCCAGTTTCACACAGCTCATCTATTACCTTGTTCAGTCGATGTACCCACGCCGTTTGCAATTAAAATCCGGACTCGGTCGACACTAACTCTCCTACCGAGACCGTCTTGTTTCACTGCTTTAAACATCATCCACTCCTTCTAATAGTTAAATCAAAGGAGTTTGCGCTCGTCCGTGGCACTTCGAACGAAACCGTTTTGATTGCCATACTACACTGACTTACCGGGACTCACTTGTGAACCAACCGCGTAGGGGCATCCTATAAGGCCGTTGATTAAGTTCTGACAATCCAGCGATTTCTACATTTACGTGCTTTAAGCTAAAACAATAAGTTAAGCCGCGTAGATTGGGAGGTTGCAGCTGCAAAAATAATTCGCTCCTATGCGGAACTGTGGTTGGCTGCAATGTTGGTAAAGTGCGATTCCCAGGTGGTAAGTCCGAGGAAGGAAGAGCGTTCACCGGGAGCGTTTTTTGTGTGTGAAGTTTCGGGTAGTTTTTCGTCTACCCATCTCCAGTGAATAAATATTCCAGCTTTGACTCTAGTTTTTCCTAAATACTACCTTGTGACACTATCTGAAAGTAATCACTCCTTTCCTCGTGTGAAGCGAGGCGTGGGCGTCACGCGTAGATGGACTGTCCAGACTGCCGCTACGTCCGCGTCTACCTGAGGTCATCTTGATCTTGCCTGTCCATCAGAAGGCAGTGGGTGTAGAAAGAAAGAGATATGTTGATGTGGGATAAATTAACTCAGTTGCAAGCAAGTGCTGGCTAGGGCTGTTCCTATTTCGTGGCGCAGTGGTAGATCTCACCGTTTGCGACAACCTAATTATTGTTTGGATGAAAATTTACGATGGACCTTACCTAGGAGGTATTTCCTGTTCAAGGCACTTACGACCGGCCTTTTATTGCCTATAGTCTGATCCACGAATTTGCCTGGGCTGTTTATGTGTTAATTCCAACCTGGTAAGTCTTAGCCCTATTCGCCACTCAACCCCTCCAACACTTTCATAGGTTCTGAACTTGAGCACGCAGTCACCGGAACGCGCTGCCTTTTCGTTGATTGTTCGCGGTTCCTCAGAGCTGCATGACCAGGTGTACACCTTCTGCCTGGCTGCTAGTTTTACCGCCACCGCTGCTGTCGCCTCAGGTCGTTGTCCGGAGGCACTGGAGTCTGTCGTAGCTACCGCCACGGCTGCAGTAACCACTCAACCGGTCTTGCGTCGTGCCTCTGTTAAGGAGGGTGTGTCTTCCTCCATAGCGGGATCTGATCATGCCCGCTCCGCCAGCGTTAACAACGTATCTTACTCTCCCCAGGCGGCGCCAGAGGAGCCGGCAGCTGTTACTTCCTCCGTCGTGGAAAATGATGTCACTGACGCAGTCCTTGTGATAAGCAATCCCGCAGTAGCGACTCTGCAGCATTGTGTGAGCGAAGCAAAGGTGTCTTTCCTGCGACGACTCTGCCACCACATTGTGCAAGTGTCCTGCCTTGTCAACAATCCTGACGAACTCCTCACCGATATTCCACCGGACGAGTTGCTGGATTTTGATCTAGAGACGGTCTTCAATCTTGCCAACGTCTCTCTAAAGTCCAAGAAGTAAGTTCTGGTATAACATTTTTAGTACGCCAGTGCGAATTTTGCTGTACTGGTTTGGTCAGGCAAAGTTGTTTGTAACTCTAGCACCTTATCAACACTACTACATCCAGAATTTTTTTCGCTACCGACAGGAATTGCAAGCGTCACCTGGTCAGGGAACTTATTTCGCTCATGAATTTGGCATTGTATTTGACTCCCACATGTTTTCTTGAATGTCGTTAGCTTAAAGTGTACTTTAAACGTTATGCGTGGAACGGCTCTTCACTTCTGTTATATGCCTAACACTTCGCGTACGTCAGTTCTGAACCACTCTCCTTTTGATTTAGATTTTCACGCCAGCTTGGTCGAGCAATTTCAATGAAGACACCTCGCCGCATCGCAGCCGCTTGGAGCGGTAGCGGTCATCCCGGCGGTCGGAGCAACGCTCTCTCTGTCGATCGTATCGCCGCCTCCAAGTGTGCCAATACGATGACAGCGGTTCAGCACTATTCACCGCTGCTGGAGACAGAGATAGGCGTAAGTAGTCCGCGTGTCTGGAATCTTATGGGCAATAAAGCAGCAACGACCGCGCACACCTAACGTCATCTCGTTTCGCAACCCTTGGTGGTGCTCTCATTGGAGCTGTTCCTGACGTCTTTTTGCTTACGAAACTCTTTTCTAGGCTGGACTAGTCACTAATAACACCCAATAACACCAACTGTTGCCTGTGCCTCGACAAAAGCATGCTGAGCGCAACCCCATAGATTAGTAAGTGCTTTGAATTGTAAGCAATATCAGATTAGGGCAGCCGGAATGTTTAGCGAGTCAGCGGATTTTTGCGTGTAGTAGGTTCGCTCAGTTGGGCGGGGAAAGGGAGGGGTAGATTCAATTATACTATAGTACAAGATCATTACGCCTCGACTCGTAGTGTGGAGAAGGAACGAGGTAGCTTGCTGTTGAAGACCTCTATGATTCGCGTACCGTAATATCTTAAATGTCAAATTGGTTAATGTGGGGAGAGCGTTTTAGAGGTCCGCTTTAGGTTTTCCATGTGAAGCCGACGGGACGATACTGAACTCAGTGCCTGATATGGCGTTAGACCTCCGTCTAACACTTGCCGCGCATTTTCTGGCCAACTTTGACTTCCTCTCAATAGTACAGTTCGTAAGACCCCCTCTACAGGGCCATTGAGCCTTGTTTTTCGTCTAGCATCATGGAGTAACTTGCTTTGAAACCGATAATTTGTAAGCGCAACTCGTCAACTTCTTCCACAACCGCTCACCTACACTTCTTAGATTTTACATGTTTTGCATAAACTGAAAACTTATTTTGTTGTAGCATCATGATTCCCTCCATATGCTGATACTTTTACGGCCCTTCACTCTTTCAGGACTAGAATAGTCTTCTCTAACTAATTAATTACACAAAACAGTCTTTATTGCAATGGCATGGCTAAAAGTAAGGCACTTAGCATATGAGAATGCGACGTCAGTCATTGGTCATTGTTTGTGGTTGTTGTGCGTTAATTCACCCCCTTTGTGGTTGGAAGTCCTACTGTGGAGCATTTAGTCGGTACACCACCGTCATTTCTCCAAAATGGATGACATTTATAATCTGGGAAAATTTTAGGAAATAGCTTATTTGGGTCCGCACATTTCTGCCGGGCGTCAAATAACCGTATATATCACTTAGGGTTTGGCATCTACTGCAATGTTTCAATTCTGTCATTTCTAACTCTCCTGCAGCCCCACCGCGAGACTTCAAACGCACCCTCAACACCGTTGTTATCTGCGAAACCAAATATTGACCCAGAGTCGATGGTTTCGTCGGAAAATGACGCCATCGATCGTCTGACTATGCACCCTTCTTCCTCGTCACCCTCCTCCACACTGCTGGAGAAACAGCCCACTTCAGGCACTTTCCTACAACCCATTGTACCGCCTTTCCCGCCATCACAATCAGTCACCAAGCAGAGCGGCTCCGAGAAACTCTGGTTAGAACATGAGGTTCCTGAATTCGCCTCGGACGCTGAGGATGATACTGTTGACGGTGGAGATGCAGATGAATATGACCTTGTCTCCATTGATTCCTCTTCTAACATGGGTCCATGGCCAGCCTTCCTGCCTAGACCACTGTCCCGGCGCCCAACCAGACTCTGCACTGTTGATACACCCTCCACATCCTCTCTGCGTTCCACATACTCTCTAGATCCACACGCCGTCAGCGACAAACAGGAACATCAAAGCACGTCAGCGACGCTCACCAAATTTAACCGATCCTCCGCTGGTGGTGGACTTGGAGGTGACGGTGCCACACGAAAGAGTATTTGCCGTTCCATGCTAGATGGACTGCGTACCTTGCGACGCTCCCTGGCTGACCCGAAATTTGCTGCTGCAGAGACAGGACTCACCCGTGGCCGGAAATCGGTCTCTGGATATGATCTCACCAGCCGACCTCGCGTCCCTATCGCGGAGACCGAGGTTAATTTACCCTGTGATAATAACAGCAGAAAATTAAAAACTGGGAGCTGGCTCCTGACTCGTCATCGCCTCCCGAGACTGGGTTCGGTTGATGTTCGCCGGGGTAGCCATTCTTATGGCGTGTCTACACCTACACTAGACAAGGTATTGTGCTCTCTGCTCTATCCTTTTTACCTATCCGTTTAGCCATGATGGTTAGACCGCCCGTTAATATGGTTCCACACAAAAGCAACTGTTTCTTTGACCACGAGACTTCCGTGACGTTTACCATTTAACAATCTCATGAAAAGAGTTGAAAGCTAACGACTTTTAAGCAAAGGTAGTTGGGAACCATTCTTATAAGATACTTATACTTACGTTGATAGCGCATTCAAGCTGCAATTGAGGTACCGCTAAAAGCCTTTGTCGTATGAAGTTTTCGATGAGAACAAGATATCCACTTAATCTGTTAATAAGACAAAACGGATCGTTTAACAGATGAAATATATGCGGATATGCACAGTCGATCCGAACCTTGTATACATGACTACGTGCCCTAGCTTCAATACATGTTTTACCTTCAACACCGTAAACCCAGTCGACTTGTGGTCTGTTGGCTTTAAGTCTAGAAGCACTAGGAATATACGACACAGGCTTCGACTTCACTAAAAATATTGCCCCGTTAAGGCGAAGTCAAGGCCTGCAGACTGTGGTGCCGTCGATGAATAAAATAGTTTACCTAGTTTATTCACTGACATTGCGAAACTCGAGCTGTTAGTGAGAGTTATTTGTAAGCAACAGCGAGCACACCTGTGCTAAGGATTCAGCCCTAAAGTTGACCATTTCTATTATCTTCGGCACAGTTTTTGTCGTTTCAGCGTCCAAGCCCCCAACGCTATATCGCAGCGGCCATCAGTATCCTTAGAACTGTTCCTAAGTAGACATTTAACCAACACCCTCTTCCATCTATGATCCTTATGTATATTCCCAATTCTAAATTCTTAGTCATGTGAAATGCCAGTCTCTCCTCCCCCCCCCTTCACAGATCTCATCTTGTGAACCCACCTTTCCCCATGGAAAGATTAAGCTATTGACATAGTTTAATGATGTTACTAAAGCTTAAACAGTAGCAACAGTATATGAAGCGTTTGTGATCACATTTTAATCTGTTAATTTCTTATAAACTGGAACTGTAAAGACAGCACATATGTTGACGAAAAATTAGAGTTCATGGGGTGAGTAGATCCTATAAAACGTACTCCAACTAAGCAGAGGAAAGTAAAAAAAGTTTGGCACTCAGTGGTTTAGCATAGCCAGTCGACACGGTTTACTATCCACCCCAAAACATATGGTTGAATACTTTGTCGGCCGGTATTCCTTGGAGAAAGTGTGTATAGAAGCGGTCCCCGTACAAAGTCGCTACTAAAGTTTTGCTTCCACAAGAGGTAGTAAGTTTGTGTGGAAATTCAATTGCATGCTTTTCCCAATGACGTGAGCACATTGTCGCATGACACCACCACAGTGTGTTCTCTATTCCAACCTCGATATGCTAACTTGTTTATCTTCAACTAATCGATCACCAATTTATTCTATTTCTTTATCCGTTAGTCCATATCAGAGTGCAATTTATCATCAAAAACTAGCGCTCGGAACATATCAACCAGTAGTACCACCTCATTGAAGAACCTCTTCTCTCCTTTCCGAGTGCCCAATGGTCCCTTGCCCCTGATTCGACAGTCCACCGCTACGCCGGGCAACTGTCTCCCTCCGACAACCCACCATCGAGCCGAGCTGCTGGGCAGTAATGGACACCACGAGAGTAGCCCGGACGACTCTGCGTCCTCTCACAGTATCGGTAGCTGGAACAGTTTGATGACTCTTGATGAAGAAGAAGTTGAGGAAGACGAAGACTGTGCCTCAGCCCGCCGCCGACGTTGCGGCCATCTCTCGAAAACGCCAGTAGAAACATGCAGTCTCATCCTACCTTCAAGTTCCTCTGATCACAAGAAACGTTCCCTTGGCTCCCGTACCCGTAGCAGTAAATCGACCAAAAAACGTGGTGTTTTTCTTTTGGGTAGCGCCATTTTTCATAAACCAGTTGGAGCAGAAGGATATCAATCAGATCTGGCGTCTCGCCGCGACAGCTTCTTCAAGCGTGGATTTTTGCGCAAGTGAACGGACGGTTACTGATTACTTTTGTAAATATTCCTTTGTTCGAATGTGTCCTATGAACCTGCGAAAACCTCATTCCTTATCACCATTTTACTTTATATTACATAAGAAGGTGTTTAAGCTCCTTTTTCAATTCTTCTTGCTTCCGGGAGTGGTCTGTAAATGTTGACAATGATAAATAAATGTTGATAATGGTGTGTTGGCTGGACTGGGATGATAATGTTCGCGCATATGTTGCGTTCGTGAGCTGTCTATGTGCATAACCCCAAAGAACACAGCGCATTTTACGTTCAGCAAAAACAGTACCACGTGCATTCGTTAAACATCCGATACATTTTATTTCGCGTCCGGGGGTGGGGTTTGGAGTTCACGCTGCCGATATTACGACGCGAAAATGCGTTTTCTTCCTACTGTAGAAATATACTCTCACTAACTAAAGTATCAGTGCTTTGTTTGCCTCAGCAAAGCAAGATGACATCTGTTATGTAATTGCTACCTGTTGTCCACTAATAGTTAGCTGGACTTTTCATCCCAGAGGCACGGCATAGCAGGTTTGGCCTATCCGAATTTGAGCACTTCGACCTAATGCCGACGTTGAAAAGTACATACAAGCGTCCGGATTGATATTGCAGGTGGCTTCTCCGGATCAGCAAACAGTTTATCTGAAATACCAAAGACCGCGACCTCTTATCATACCACCAGTTTGTTTTCGCTGGACCCAGACGGTTCCTTTCGCGAACAGAAACCGTAGCGTTCGGGACGTTGGTTGAGTTAGTTCTGATCGTGAATCCGTGCACTCGGAACATGGTCACCAAAAACCTCTCAGCTGGATAGCAGACACGGAGGCCATGTTTTGGAAGTGATATCCTGCGTATATCTGTTTGTGTAACCCGTAGTATAGTGTAATTGGTGTAGAATCAATCTTAAACCTGAATCCGTCAAGCTGCAGAGAGATGTCTCAGGATGGATATTTAAGTTTGTGTCCGTTCAGATCCACGTTCTCAGCATAGTCAAGGCCGGACTACATATGCTTCTTGGTTTTAGAAAGTTCCCGATATAGTATGCAGAATCACATGTTCTGTTCTCACACATTACTGATAGCCTTCCTCTAATGTACCGAAGTGAAGCTGGATAGTCCATTCTGATTTGGCCCAATTATTTTATCTTCAACACTTATATGATCTATGCGGGTTGGTAGAAAGATAGAACCGTTGTAAAGGCCTGATGAGAATTATCGAAAACAAACGTATGTTCGCCATTTCATCTTCTGAAAATTTCAATGAGAACTTTCGCAGTTATATGATCCTTTCAAAGTTGTGAAAATTCCCATTAGATAATTCAGAACACAATTTTGGCGAGCGAACGCTTTCAGTAACTTCTCATCAGGCCAAACAGTTACAAAGGAGGTTTCAATTTAAAAATCGATAGTTTGTCTTTCTTCACATGCAGGGTCCAATCAGAGCGCGGAAATGTGCGGCCAGTTAGGAAATCGTTGGCCATGCCAAGTTGGGGGCTCGCACGAGATTCTTTTGTGCACACGAAACCGGTTTCCTCAATCGGATTGCGGTTGCTTCTGCTGCTTAACGCAAAAAGCCGAAAAAATCTGCTCAGCTGACACTATTGAAATGGAGCTCCAGGACGTGCTTCGATAGAACGGATACCCGGGCAGATTCATCATATAGAATATGTTGACCCAATACATTGGGGTTTGTACAGTGACTTTTGTTTTTTGTAATACCTTTTTATGACAACACAGAGTAGCCTTCTGCCTAGTCGCATGCATCTGAGAGGGAGGCTAAAATTCCCCTAAATTTGTCGACTGGACTGTGATATCCACCATTTAAACGAACATAAATCTTGTGTTTACTTCGAGCGCCGTGCGTACTGTGCAGCAATAGGTGGCAGTTGAAGAGCGAACTGCTGCTTTTGCCTAATATACAACCCCGAATTCCTAGCATAGCACAATAAACGGGAGGACCCCCACATCTACATCTAGGACCACAGTGACCCTCCTGATTCACATGTGGACATACTTAAAGCGATTTCGCTGTTAGCATATACTTGTATTTCATGCAAAACGATGCTGGGCTGTGAAATTTCGTAAAAAAAACTTTTTTCAAGAACCTACAGCTTGCTACAAGGCAGAAAATATGCACGGAAATATGTCGCACTAAGTGAGATTGAAAGCAATTTAAATCTACAAACAAGAAACCGGAAATTAACGTCAAGATCCCGAAAGATGTTTGCCGATGCTTACTTTTCTACTCCTATAAAAACCCGGCTCAAGTGCTCGCAAGTTTATTGCCACAAATAATTATAGGGTTAAGCTCGAAACTGAAGCTACGTACTAAGTATGTCACAAGTAGTAGTGTCGAAAAACAAAAGGTTTCCCCAAATCACAAGTTAAGCAAGACGGTGTTGGTAGACAGAAGTTTACTGCCGGAAAATAGACAGTACAAAGGCTGAGTTATGCGCCAGAACCAACTCCGTGTGCACGTTCAGTCAGTACGCGAAAGTGTGTTTTCTGCTGTCTAGCTTTGCCTGCGGAACGTTCTTAGTAAACCGGGCAGCCAGGTAGACAGGCATGCGTCAGTTGGCCGGCACTCACGTGCGTCTTGAGTTGCGAACAGACGGGGTAAGCATAGGGCCACTAGGAGATCGTGGCCTCTCGCAGCGGTTGACAGCGTGGGAGTTTGTCAAGTGCGAGTATATAGCAGCGTGGATCAACACAGCGGCAGACTCCCACAAGTACACACAGTAGGAGCGTCTGAATGTGATATGGAAGGCAGAAGAATAAGTAACAAATGCGGACACCTTGAAAGCAATGGCTGGGAAGACATATAAAATACATAATCTGCGAGTACAACAGAACAAACGATCGTTTGACTTTATTGCACATCAAAACAAAGGGCGAGTGGGCTAGGTCAAAAAAATCTTAAAATTATATGCTCACGTTGTTTTCCAGGTTTGCTCAATAAAATTCCGCAAATTGACTTCTCTTGATGCAAAGACCATTTACAGACTTACCACGGCAAAATCAGGCATATTTATAAGATTTAAGGCTTAAACGATTAACCCTAAAACCTACAATCTTCGACGCCCAGTGTCCTTAGGAGATAGGAGAAGTCTTGGGAAGGCGAGAGTAGAAGGAAGAGTTTATTGTGTACACAGGACGGAGAATAGATGGAAAGAGTGTTGACTCACGGATGCCCGCAGTCCGGCTGCTAGGGCGTCAATTCCGGAGTGACTAGAGCATCAGGAACCGCCGGCGAATGCTTTGTCCCGGGGGCCAATGGGGCTGCTGATGTCTAGCCTAGCGCGTGCGCACGAACTTGAGGTTGGCTAACGCTCGCTAGCCTGAGCGCGCATTCGCGCTGAGGAGTATGTGCGCGTCGGTCAAGGACAGTTAGCGCCTAGCCTAGCAGTGGGCGCGCAGGCAGGCTAAAGGCGCCATGCGTCAGCTATTGGTCTTGGGCTGCAAGTGGCTGCAACAAGGCCACTACATATTTTCCGTGCTCAGTATTCTTGCAGTCAGCATGATTGAAGTGCACTCTTGCCGGTGTTGCTCGTGAGTTTCGGGTAGCGTTTACCGCCAGAAACCCATAAGTATTGTTTTCAGATGAAAAAATTCATCAACGGAAGGTGTATTTTGACCATGGGATGTCTGGGTGGAGCTTCCACACCGTTTTGGTTATGTGGGCTCTGGTTGATTTGTACCACTTTGACTGCCTAACTGCATTTTAGTGCTAGCGTGCAATTATTCAGTATACTCCGAGGCATTGGACGTCACCTGTGATTTTGGGTCTGCTTTCTGCACCACCAGCTGGTCTTGAAATTTTATCATGCAGAGAAGGTGGTCAGTGACATTGTCCGGGGGCTGATGTGTAGGACTGTTGTAAGATTACTAACAACTTATCTGATGTGGACTAATAAAAATTAACATACAGCATACAATAATGAGCAAAAACAACAACAGCTCAAAGGTATGTAAAATATTAACAAACCCTCACAAACCTAGTGTCAAACGCTGAAGTCCAGGTGTCGTGTACACGAGGATAATGTTCCAGCGTTGTGTTCAAAACGTTCAAACAAAAAGATCAGTGAAGAAAAACGGAGGCAAGAATGTTGAAGATCAAATAGTCTGAGACCTCGCCACAGTACCCCTCTAGACCGAAGACGGCATAAAACACAAACGACGCCGAAAGGAATATTTACGGCCAAACAGGTTGAGTAACTAGACGGTTGAGGGAGTGAACATGGCGTCCCCTGCGTATAATTTATAAAGGAGGTGCAGGACAAGAGTGGCTTGTGGTTAGAACCTTGGAAGTTGATGAGGAAGGGATAACCGTCGGTGGCAGTGGAAATGGTCACAGAGGTAGCAGACGGGATGGAGGGATAGAGAGTCGGGGAGCAGGGAAAAGGGGACCATAGAGCTTGTCTGGTGGAGTTTACAGGACAACGCCTTTGAGTCGGGCCAAGTTCACGACCTCCTCGCGAGTAGGACACTGGATTCGGAACTTTTTGTTCCTCGAGAGATTGCAGTGTTCTTTGCCCGCACGATACTTGCCCTTCCTGTCGTGACCTCAATCTGTCTAGACATCAAGGTAGCTGCGGTCGCCATACTTACTGGCGCACGGGACATGGACCATCCACACGCTGTCCAAATAATCACAGGCCGACCTAGCCAATGAACGCTCTCTTACTCTGTCTACTGGCCTGAATGCTCTCGAACTGGCACTTGGATCGCAGCTGGCTCTCCTCCTGGTCGTGTTCTCCCAAGTCAGACTTATTTAATCTTACGAATAGCAGCGAATATGCGTGCCCCAGGTTCTTGTTGTAAAGAAG
>JAYGXS010000003.1:43309616-43331213 GCA_036362985.1 Ligula intestinalis
AGGTCATCCTCAAAGACCTACACAATGCTCATCCTGGTACAGTCCGAATGAAAGCTCTTGCCCGAAGCAATGTTCGGTGGCCCAAAATTGATGCACATATTGAAAATATGGTAAAAGCATGTTATGTGTGTCAAATAACACAGGAAACGCCGCCGAAGGTACCTCTAAGGCCTTGGACATGGCCAGACTCACCCCGGAAGAGGGTACACCTAGATTATTTTGGACCATTCCAAGGACATATGGTCTTGGTGGTGGTCGACGCTCACACTTAATGGATTAAGGCCATTCTGACTGGGAACTCCTGTTCCTCAATTACTACAATCAACAAATTGCGATCTGTTTTTCCTACTTTAGGAATACCCGAAATGGTCATTTAAGACAATGGACCACCCTTTATTAGCAGAGAATTTATAGAATTCATGGAGGGAAACGGAATCAGGCATTTAACCACTGCCCCATACCACGCGGCTTCAAATAGCCTTGCAGAACGCGCAGTTCAGACAGTAAAACACGGACTAGCCAAACAGACAAAAGCAGACTTACCTACGAAGTTGGCGCGATTTTTGTTCAGCTACCGCATAACACCAAACGATTCAACCGGTTCCTAACCTGCAGAATTAATGTTCAAACGGCAGTTGGGCACTCGCCTCGATCAACTGCACCCGTCACTGCAAGATAAAGACATCGAATAACAGATAAAGATGAAAGAGCGATATGATGTACACACTCAACCGCGAATATTTGGGCCAAACGAAAGTGTCTACACATGACTACAATACGAATCGAACTGTTATCCGTCCGTAGTTCAAAGAAACGAGGGACGAATAGTAGAATTAGGGTTAGAAGATAGAAAAATTGTGCGCCGACATCAGGATCAATTTCGCAGCCGCACGGACACGGATAGTGAAGAATTCGAGAAGTTCGAACCGCCAGTAACTCCTGATGTTGATTTCCACGACCGGAACTCAGAATAGGCACTTCCTATTCAGAACACAACGCAACTGGTCGAAAAGTATGTTCCCCATCATTCTACGACCTACGCCAGCACTAGCATCCTGACAGAGGAGGCACCGGCCTTACAAAACGGTGCAGAAGTCGAAAATACCGCCCTGAGAAGGTTGACACGAATCTGCAAACCAGTCCAACGTTTTCAGGACGAGATCCATTATAACAATTGTTAACTCTTCATTTTTATATTCACGGTATTCTCCCCCTTTTAGATGCTGTTAACTTGAGGGTGGAGGAATGCTATGTAAGCCCGCACGGGAATTCGGGATGGTTCGCGCTAGGCAATTATGCATAGCGCGCGTGACGCCTACTCTACTCTGGCGGGCTACCTTTCAGCCAATGACGTTTAAGCCGCACCATAAATCCCCTTGTTTAACATGACTCAGAGGCAAAACTGCTTACATGTCCTACAGCACACTTTCTGCTGACGGACACTTCTGTTTTGCCTATACAACCTTCTGCCTACAAACTGCCTTCTGTTTTGAATACATAACAAGTGCAAGGTCGCTACAACATCTTGGCGCCTGCTTCTGGCTCGCTAACTGCTGCACAACTCACCCAAATGGGCCAACGGTTGATGGAGATTCACGGCTTTATCAAACCACCCTTTGCCGCACTCCCAAATCCTGCAGTTCCTTCTGTGTGTGCTCTCGCCCACCTGAAAACTGAGATTGCAAAACTTTCTGAGCATGTGCTTTCTCTTCAATGGCAATCAACCTCTTCATCTCGCCGTCCACCGAGCTCATCTGCCCGGCATTTCCAGTCTGTTTCCTCAACTCGTCCCAACGCAGCTACCACCTGCTGGTATCATACGACCTTGGGTGCCAGAACCCGTCACTGCATCTCTACCTGCTCCTTCTTCTCTAAGCAGAGCATACGGGTTAAGCCAATCAACGCAAAAGTGAGCGCCACCAATCTGCGTGGCGTCTCCAGCTCTAATTGCACATCTTATGTCTGTGATAGCGTCAGTCACAGACGTTGTCTGGTGGACACCGGAGCTCAGTTATCAGTTGTCCCTCAAAGTCCAGCTGCAAACTGTTCCCCCATCCACTCTTTTGGCAGCCGGTCCCTCACTCTAGACATTGGACTTCGAAGATCGTTTTCCTGGATTTTGGTTATCGCCGATGTTCCCCAGGCCATTCTTGGATCAGATTTTCTTTCCAAATCTGACCTTTGGGTTGACTGTCGCTGTTGTTTTCTTGTTGACCGCCTCAGCGGCTTTTCAATTCACGGCATGTCTCTCTTTACGAACTCTTGCAATTTATCTGTCCTCGATATAGATAGTGCCTGTCCTTTACGGTAGTTACTTCGAAAATACCTTAACATTATTAACTCCCAGTTTCGCACTGGTGATATTCAGCTTGATGTCGTACACCACATCCGCACCTCAGGCCCTCCTGTGTTTGCTCGGCCTCGACGACTTGCTTCGATCCATTTGCAGGCCGCAAACACTTGCTTCAACTCGGCATTATCCGACCATCCCTGTTCTGGCCTTGACCAACAGTGGCGTGACCTCAATCTGTCTGGACATACCTCAAGGTCGTGGTTACCACCAGACATTACTTCAGACCTGGCCCGCCTCGCGGCCGGAAGTATGCTCCGATAGTCAAATGTCTCACAACCTATTCTTCTATCCTTCTGCAGAATAAACTATTCCTAACAATCTTGCTTTCCCACGGTCTTCTCTCCTCACCTTAAACAACCATGGGCCTGGAAGATCGTAGCTGTTAGGGTTAACCCTGTTAGCCTTAACAAATGTCAATACTTGTACACGCCTTTCATCAGATTCCGGTCACCCCTGAGGACGTACCGGAGACTGCCGTTAGCACCCCATTCGACCTCTTCGAGTTCATCCGCATGCCCTTTGGCTTACACAATGCTGCCCAAACGTTTCAGAAGTTTATTGCTCATGTTTTACGTGGCTTGCCATTTATCTATGCCTACATCGATGACCCCTTGGTGACTAGTCGGACTGCTGAAGAATATGTGGACCATATAACCCAGGTCTTCGACCGATTTGAGAAGTTTGGCGTTATACTCAGTCCATCAAATTGCGTGTTTTGTGTGCCATCTCTTGAATTTCTTGGCCACATTGTCAGCTCCAAAGGTTTGCGTCCCTCCCATCTAAGGTTGAGGCCATTCGCGATTTTCCTCCACCAACTTCGAAGCGTCAGTTACAACGCTTTATTAACACGGCCAACTTTTACCGCCGGTTCCTCACGAGCTGTGCTGACCTTATGCTTCCTCTCATCGATCGACTCTCTGGTCCAAAGGGCCCCTTTGAACTTTCTCGTGACAAACTGACTGCTTTCGAGACAATCAAAGCCTCCATTGCAGACGCTACATTACTCACAGACCCCGCTCTCGAAGTTCAGCTGTCATTGATGGTTGATGCTGCGAATGTAGCCGTTGGTGCCGTCTTGCAGCAATATCTGGCTGCTTCAACTCAGCCGTTAGCTTTCTCCAAGAAACTCTCGCCAGCTGAAACCAGATACAACACCTTCGGCCGCGAACTTCTCACCATTTATCTCACTGTCAAACATTTTCGGCACTTTTTGGAAAGATGGGACTTTGTCATATTCACCGACCACAAGCCGCTGACATTTGCCCTGCGATCACACTCTGACAAATATAACCCTAGAGAGATTGGTCATTTGGACTACAGTTCTGAATTCACCACCGACATCCGCCACATTGATGGCACGAAAAATGATGTGGCTGACCTTCTTTCTCGACCTTCCCTATCTGCCCTTCAACTCTCACAGGGGATCGACCTTGGTGCTATGACGGTGGAGCAAAAACGAGTTGGCTGTCCTGGCGACGAAGCTGTCACTGGTCTCCGGCTTGCGGAGGTTCCCTCACCACCAGGACTGGCACCATCCTTTGTGATGTGTCGAATCCTCTTCATCGCCCCTTTGTGCCGCCCCTGATGTGTCGAGCTGTGTTCTAAACTCTTCATGGACTCTCCCATCCTGGGATTCAGACCTCACAAGAGCTCCTCGCGGAAAGGTTTGTCTGGCCTGGTATGAACAAGGACGTCAAATCCTGGGCCCGTTCCTGCCCGAGTTGCCAGCGGAGCAAGGTTCTGTAGCGGCTCGTGCCTGGCTGACTAGCTTGCATCGAAGTGCACTTTCCCAACGGCTCGCCGACGCGGTTTTTGACGTTTCGATCAGCCAATCACGGTCCCCGCATCTACGCTCAAAAACCAGGCGACGAATGGGGAGCTTGCACGCGTGCCCGACGCAAGTTGCCTCTCTGCCCAAAATCTCCAGGCCGACCCAGCCAATGAAAGCTATCTCTCTCTCTGTCTTCTGGCCCGACTACTTAAAGACCTCACTTGGAAATCGGCTCCGAGCGAGACGGGTTGGAGGCCGCGCACTCATGCGCCCTCCGGCCGTACAGCCATGCCGGATGGACTGGCAAATTTCCCATAACTTTTCTGTAAACAATACACTGTTCCGTCTGCTCTCGCCTTTCCACCGTCTTCTCTCCGATCTCCTGAGGAACCAGGGTCTGGAAGATTGTAGGTGTTGAGGCCTTAACCGTCGTAGCCTTAGCTCCTATAGTTCATCGCCACAATAAGTCTCCCCCACCTTTCCCAGCCCCGACGCTCGATTCAGCCATGTCTATCTTGATGTCGTAGGCTCGTCGCCTCCATCCAATGGCTTTATTCATCTTCTTACTTGCGACGACCGCTACATCCGTTGAGCCGAAGGCATCTCTTTGCCGAACCTGCAGGCAGAAACCATAGTCAAGGCCTTTGTCAGTCGTTGGGTCGCCACTTTTGGTGCGCCATCTATCGTTACCACTGATCGCGGCGCCCAGTTCGAGTCTGAAATTTTCAACACCCTTCTTAAATTCCTTGGTTGCACTCACATCCGGGCGACAGCCTACCATCCAGCTGCTAATTGTATGATGGAAAGATTTCATCGGCAACACAAGGCTGCCCTGCGAGCTGCAGAAGATCCAAGCAACTGGTCAGACAACCTGCCTCTTTTCTTCCTCGGAATCCGCTTGGCACTGAAGTAGGACCTTGATTGCAGCGCGATCGAGCTGGTGTTTGGCACAACTCTCCGTTTACCCGACGCGATGGTCAGTCCAACCCCACGCTGTCCCGAAGAGACACCCGCTAACTTTGTGCATCGTCTTCGTCAATTTGTGTGCTTCTTTTCTCCGGTCTAGCCTCTTACTCCAGCAACCGAGCCTTATGTCGAAAAAAGGCCTGGCCCACTGCATACATGTGTTTGTACGCTGCGACCGGGTGCGGAAACCCCTGGAGCCGCCCTACGAGTGACCGTTCCGCGTTCTCTTCCGTAATGAAAAGACCTGCCGGATCCTTCGTGGAGACAAGGAGGACGTGGTCAGCATAGATGGGGTTGTAGTGGGTCGTCGTCTGTCCGATGTCTGGCTTTCTCGTCGTGGCCTCAATCTGTCTATAGGCCAAGGTCGTTACGGTCGCCAGAATTACTAGCGCGCGTCACGTAGACCATCCAACACGCCATCCAACCAACCACAGGCCGACCTAGCGAATTAACGTGCTCTCTCCCTGTCTGCTATCCGGACTGCTCTCAAACAGTCACTTATGATCCGGTCAATCCTCTGAGCGGACGTTTACTTCCAAGTCCGACTTCCTCTGTCTATTCTTCTTTCCGTTGTGTACACAATACATTCTTCCTACTACTCTGGCCTTTAACGACCTCTCTTCTGCATTAAGTGACCATGGTCTGAAGATCGCAGTTGCTGGGTTTGATTCACTTAACCCCCTGCGATATTGGTGACATTCCGACGTGAGATGAACACTCAACTTTTGATGTGGCCTGCCGTCCCTGCGTAGTTGCTGACATCCCGACCTGTTCCAGCGTATTCCCTGCGCATTTGGCGATTTACGGACGTGTCCCTGCGTATTTGGTGATTGGCATTCGCGACTTACTGCCGATAGCCCGTTCAGCCCAGGTCATGGTTACTTCCCAATCCAACAGAGATGACCCCTTATGAGTGCCAGCACTCAGATCTCCTTCCCAATTTCCAACCTTCCTTCTACTGCCAACAATTCTTCTGGTTCAACTTATACTGATATGGCATACTGATTTGCTATTGACGTTTTACCGGACCAGCGGCTTTCTTCAGTCGCCCCTACATCCTGGCTCATTCCAGCCACAGCCGCCCACGCGGTTCTGCAATCTCACCATGGAACCTATCTCTCTCTCTCACTTACCTTAACTATTCTTCCTCCACTCGGATTCTTTCAGTATCTTCGTTACGGTCTTGAGGGGGAGTAATTGTAGTGGATCGTCGCCTGTCTGATGTCTGGCTTTCTCGTCGTGGCCTCAATCTGTCTATAGGCCAAGGTCGTTACGGTCGCCAGAATTACTAGCGCGCGTCACGTAGACCATCCAACACGCCATCCAACCAACCACAGGCCGACCTAGCGAATAAACGTGCTCTTCCCCTGTCTGCTGTCCGGACTGCTCTCAAACAGTCACTTGGGATCCGGTCAATCTTCTGAACGAACGTTTACTCCCAAGTCAGACTTGCTCTGTCTATTCTTCTCTCCTTTGTGTACACAGCACATTATTCCTACTACTTTGGCCTTCCTCGACGCCTCCAGCACTAAGTAACCATGGCCTGAAGATCTCAGTTGCTGTGTTTGACTCACTTAAGCCCCTGCGAGCCAACTCCGCTTTATGTCGTTCGATTCTTTCCAAAGCTTCATTGAGTGACTTGAACTTATTCACCCACATGTCTGAGTCCTCCCGGTCAGCCACTTCTTCGAAATCTCTAACGGATACACCAGGAATATAACTTAGGTTGGCTGTGTTCAGTGAACACTCGGTTGGATGGGTGATGAACTTAAAAGGACGAGTGTGCTCCCGAAATTCCCCAAAGCATGCTTTGAACGACTGTAGGAGACTGGATGTGAAGCCAACTAGCTGGTGGAGATTAAAGTTTTGAGTGGGCTTACTTACTGTGCATGCATCTTTAGATTGTCTCAGTTTTTCAAAAAGTAGTAAACGATCCGTTTCGAGATCTACGATCAAGAGCTCCAGCTTGTTTTCAAAAGCAAGCATGGCTTGTTGAAACGATAACACTGTATTTCCATTGTCTCGCATTTTAAATTGAGTTGGTTCAGTCATATCCACGAGATAGTAAAGCATGAGGAACCACTCAGTTTCGGCTAGCTCAGGATGCTCGTTGCCCTTCATTTCAAGGCAATTCCGGGTTTCGTCCAGGCAAGCAGCGAAAGGGCTAAACACCTTTTTCGTGAAAACCAATGTATATTGCTGTACAAAAGCAGACTGTGAGAGTTATTTTCAACTTCACCCAGCAGTGTTTTATACTGTCGATCATCTAAGGCTCGGGTAAAAATAAAGTTCATCACACGAATGACCAGTGATATCACTTCGCCAAGCTGCCCGTCAAACATCTCAACACAAAGTACCTCCTCGTGTAGAATGCAATGGAAAAGAAGAATAGGTCTATTCTCATGTTCACAGAAAAGTGCCAAAAATCCTTTGTTTTTACCCAACATACACGGAGCACCATCGGTACACACTGAGACAAATTTATCCAGAGATAGCTTTTTTCTTGAGCAAACTCCATTAAAGACTTGAATAAATCCTCACTACATCAATGTGCATTTACTCTTTCACTTGCTCCTATGGAGCGGGATACGTCGGCCGTACAACAAGGCGTCTCGAAAAGAGGGTATGTGAGCACATACCGACCTGGCTAAGTAAAGGTGAAACTAGACCGATCTCCAGTGCTATTCTCGCACATCTAGTCGATAAGAACCATCGAGTCGATACTAACGAAGCCTTTCAGGCGGTCTACAGGACACCATCTAATTTTTCCAAAGGCCTACGCCAACGGATGCTTGCAACAGCCGAAGCAGTAGCTATAAGGCTAGCAAATCCAGTGCTGTGTTCTCAGAAGACTCTGACACAAGCTCTGTCACTTCCATGGCCTAAACCGACACCAGGTGGCGATAGGATTTCGCCTCTACCAACAAGCGACTATCCCTCAACCAACATGCTGACATGGCCTACATGCGCAAACTGACATAGTCCGCGTTGGCCAATCAGCGCCCGTGTTAGATAGTTATTGATCTTTCTACCTATTGAAACTTTTATTGTTATGGACAGCGTTAATTTCCCTTGCAAATGTTTGGTCTGATGAAGAGTTGCTGAAAACAATCGTTTGCATAAAACTGACTTTTAATAAGAACAGCAAGAATTTCTGCGTTCAGTCTATCATCGGCGGCATATCTTGCAATCACACTGAACCGCGCCAAATGGCTTACGTGGTTTGACTTATCCAAAGTCGGGAAAGAGAATGGCGCTGCAGTGTTCTTTCCCTTGCGGATCCTCCACGTGGGTTGTCATCATGATGGTACGCTCATGAACAGTTTTTGCTGACAGAAGCATGTCTTATATCCGTTTGATTATCTTGTCTTTGTTTGGAATATCATCAAAAAGTTTACTGGCTACATCCAGCATGAACGTTTTAGCATACACGCCATCTGTGAATGGTTTTCCGTTCCTTCCTATTACTAAAGATCCAGCAAAGCTAGCGGAGTTATAAACACCTTGCTGGTTTCATGCGCTGAGTTGCTGCTGGCTGGTTTGCATCGTGCCCATTGGCTATTGGCATGCTTTCTTTCGGCTATCTCCCGAAGGGTATTTTGATGCAAAGGTATCATGGCATGTTGTGAAGTGGCGCTTTACATTCGACCATTTTATTGGTGTAATCTTTTAATTGAAAATTCGGCACACGAGATAACCTGCTCTCTCCACAAAAGCGAATGCTTCGTCTTTTTCTTTTCGCCATTTTCTTTGTTGCAGGGGTCAACTTTGGGAAAATGAGAGAGAACGAGTGCAGAGGTCAAGGGTTTTTGCTCTTCTATAACCACTACGTTAAGAGTATTCCGTCTGATGAAAGAAAGCAGTCAAATGTTATGAGCGATTTGTTAGTACACAAGGCAAATTTCCGCGAATCGACTGTTTGCTTGCGTATGATAAATGCGATCGTCTGTGTGACATAAGCACAAAGGACTATAGGTGACAAGGTAGGCTGGCCTATGCGTGTAAGATAGCTTTGTCTGCCAGTGTGACTTTAACTAAGCTGAGGTCAAGTCTGGGGGCTGTCGTGCTTTAGTACAGCGTCTGTTATTTAGCGAGCTTGTCGCGGCTGATGGGACGCAAGAGAAAAGGAAAGCAGTTGCTGTCGGCTAGCTGGAAAGGGAACACTGAAACAACTGCTAGGTCAAACCTAGGGAGGCCGAAACGCCAGAGATTGGGCGAGATTATATCGATTCTAATACGCGTCTCGGCGGCGGTACGTCATTTGAAGAACCGAAATCAGAAAAAGTTTCCAATCCCAATTTTATCTGAGAGAGCCAGACGCAATCAACAAAAGAGCCACACCTGACTCGCGAACCATAGGTTGCCGACCCCGGTACTAGAGGATTTATCACTGGGGGTTGAGTAAGTTAAACCCTAGCAACTGCTATCTTCAGACAATGGTTCCTTAGGAGAGATGAAGTCGGTGGAGGCCAGGATGGTAGGAATAGTTTATTCTGTTTGCAGAGGAATTGAGAATAAGCAGGAAGAAGTTTGACTTCGGAGCGCACGACCAACCAGGAGGTTAGCCGGGTACTAAGCGCGTGAAAAGTTATAAGGGCCCAGAGCGAGCATTGTGTAAGTCAGGTTCAGGATGCTGATTGGCCCGACCAGTCTAAGATGCATTTTGTGCGTCCCGTTCGCGCGAGGACAAAGGTTGCGCGTCGCATGCAGACATCGGGCAGCTCGACTGGGCGACCAAGAATTTCACTGCGAGACCAAGTCTTTGGCGTCTCGCGTTTGGAGGAGTTCGGCTGCAGAACCCCTACAGATGTTTCGAAGACAGCCGTCACCATCCATTTTGGCCTCTTTGAATACTTGCGCATGCCACTGGAACTCCGCAACGCCTACCAAACCTTCCAGAGGTTTGTAGACAGGGTGCCCTGTAGCCTAACCATAGTTTATGCCTACACTGACTACTTGTTGGTGGATAGCTCTACCGCCGAGGAACACACTGCACATCTCACGACGGTGTTTGACCGCCTTCAATAATTTGGCGTTGTCTCTAACCCGTCCAAGTGCGTTTTGGCGTTCCCTCTCTCGAGTTTGTTGGACACCTTGTAGTGACGGCACCACGCCTAAAGACTGTCACGTGACTGTGCTCCTCAATCTGCTTCTTGGACAGTCAATTACAGGTGCTGTAGACTGCTACTGCCCAAACAGTTGATCAAGCGGCCAGTGACTCACTCTCGCATGAAGTTTTTTGCATTTACGCCTATAACACGCCAGCAGACAAGCACGCGCAGGACTTCGTGCCTGCCCGTGTCCGGGCTTCATAGCACCACGGAGTTTCTGTATACAATAAAGAATTTTTACTGGTATTGCCCCTTCTCCTCCTATACGGGAATGGGCGTGATAATTATATGCTCTGAACACACTAACGACGTAGACTCCTACAACCTGGTTGACACCAACGGCATTCATTTTCTCCCTTTAAAATTTGCGGCCATAAGTGATTTCTCGCCTCCTTCTTCCAAGTGTCAACTCCAAAGTTTTTTGGACATAGTTTATTGTTATAGCTGGTTTCTCCCTACCTGTGCTGACACAATTCTGCCCTCACAAATCTCCTTTAGAGTCCCAAAGGTTCGTTTGAGTTATCCGCAGACGTCCTCGCTGCTTTCGAGAAGGTCAAGACTGCCCTGGCTGATGCCATCCTCTTGACGCACCCAGCCCCTGGTGTTCCTACTTCAATAATGGTAGATGGTTCCAATGTCCCAGTCAGCATGTTTCTCCAGCAGCATCTTGTAGGCCAGACCCACCCATTGGCTTTCTTCTCTTAGAAGTTAAAACCTACCAAATCGCGCTACAGAAAATGTTGACGGGAGCTCTTGGCTGCCTACCTCACCGCGAAACAGTTCCGACACTTCCTGGAGAGCAGAGACTTCACTGTGTTCCCTGACCACAAGCCGCCGTCCTTCGCTTCGAAAGCGACCTCCGACAACTGGAACCCACGGTTAATTCGCCAATCAGATTACACTTCCCAGTGCATCTCAGATATCCACCACACCAATGGGTCACAAAATAATGTGGCTGACGCATTGTCCAGGCCTTCTTTTGATCATTTGCAATTCACTACCAAGATTGACATCGCTGAGAAATTTGTCGAACAACGCCGCGTTGTTTCACCCTGTACTCCAACTCCAGAAGTCGCAGCTTATTACTGGCAACGGCACCATTCTTTGTGTTATTTCCACCGCCACTCATCGTGCCTTTGTGCCGCCATCACGACTTCGCAGCAATTTCTCCTCCCAGCAAAATCTTTCCCACAATGGGAGTCGAAACACTGACAAGCTCGTTTCTCATCACTTTTTCTGGCCTCAGACGCACAAAAACCTGAAAACTTGGATTCGGTCTTGCCTCGTTTGCTAACAGAGTAAGCTACAAAGGCACAACACGATACCCATTAGCACTTTTCCCAACCTACGTGCAAAGTTCAGTCACGTTCGCCTGGACGTCGTTGGCCCCTTGCCTCTGTCCAATGGCTGTTCCTACCTGTTCACCTGTGTGGATCGATGCAACTGGTGGCCGGAGCCTGTACCTCTGCCCAATGTGGAAACTTCTACGATCGTCAGAGCTTTCCAAACTCATTGGGTTGCCATTTTTGGAGCTTCCTCTATTATCCCGACTGATTGTGGTGCCCAGTTTGAGTTGTAACTATTTCAGACTTAACTATCCTTTTTATGCTGTACTTGTACCCGCACTACAGCCTATCACTCGGCTGCCAATGGGCTTGTCGAGCGATTCCACAGCCAACGGAAAGCCGCCCTACGCGCCGCCACCGATGCGGAGAAGTGATGGAGAATCTTTCCCTAGTCCTTGTTGGGCATTCATTCCTCTTTCAAACTGGACCTTTACTGTTCCGCCGCTGAAATACTGTTGGGCGCCACTGTCCGACTTCCCGGTGAGCTGATCTCACTAACCCCTCCAAATACAGTTGAGGATCGAACCAACCTCCTGCATCGTCTCTGGCTGTTTACACGGACGCTGTTTCCGGTTCCGTTCAGACCTTCTATCTATGAGTCTTATCTCGAGAAAGGCTTGGAAACATGCTCTAGCGTCTTTTTAAGATGTGATAGAGTGCACCGGTCGCTAGAACCCCTATAGGACGGCCTGTTCCGGGTTGTCTCTTGAGGTTAGAAGACCTTCTGCATCCTTCACGGAACACGTGGGCAGGTCGTGAGCGCGGACCGCTTCAAAGCTGATGTTCCGGACATTCCGCCGGACTAGCCTTGTGGTCCCATTTCCCTGCTACCTGACCGTCTACCTCTCCATCCCATCTACTCTCTCTTACACCCTGTCCACTGCCATTAATGATTTCTCCTCCCTCATCAATCTGCAACATTCCTACCACAGCTCACTCTTGTCCTGCACCTCTGGCATACATTACTTTTACTGGACACCACGTTCATTTCCTCGATCAAATAGTATCTCTCAATTTAGGGAACTGTTTTGCCAAAGAGGGCTCCAGCAAAATCCTGAAGATGGAGCACGAGATACCGATCCAAAATCGCGGCAGTGTTGAGTGCACTATAGTCGCCGCAGGGTCTCCAGCTGCCGGATGTGGCCTTGGGCACCATTCAAAGAGAGGAAACTCAGGGAAACTCAGAGGAAACGGTCGAGTAATGCCGACTTGTAGCATGTATTGCTATTCCACCTTCGCGGCCTGCAAACAGATCGAAGCAAGTCGTCGAGGCCGAGCAAACACAGGAGGGCCTGAGGTGCGGATGTGGTGTACGACATCAAGCTGAACATCACCAGTGCGAAACTGGGAGTTAATAATGTTAAGGTATTTTCGAAGAAACTATCGGAAAGGACAGGCACTATCTATATCGAGGACAGAAAAATTGCAAGAGTTCGTAAAGGGAGACAGGCCGTGAATGGAAAAACCACTGAGGCGGTCAACAAGAAAAGAACGGCGACAGTCAACCAAAATGTCAAATTCGGCAAGAAAATCTGATCCAAGAATCTCTTGGGAAAATTGGTGATAACAAAATTCCAGGAAAACGATCTTTGAAGTCCAATATCTAGAGTGAGGGATTGGCTGCCAAAAGTTGGGATGGGGGAGCAGTTTGCAGCCTGAAAGTGAAGACCAGAACGGTGGGAGGCTCCTAGAAAGGACGCGCAATATATATGTAGAGAGAGTAGGCAAATTGCAATGGTTGGTAAAGGGAGACAGGTCGTGAATGGAAATTCTAGTGAGGCGGTCAATCAAAAGGTCAAACTCGGCAAGGAAGTCTGAACCAAAGGTGGCGTGGGGAACATCGGCTATAACAAAATTCCAAGAAAATGACCTTCGAAAGTCCAGTGTCTAGGGTTAGGGATGGCTGCCAAAAGTTGAGATGGGGTGCAGTTTGCAGACTGAATGTGAAGGCCAAGACTGGGAAATTTACGGTCGGTTGAACTTGCTGGTACTACAGACAGCTGTGCTCTGGTGTCCGCCAAACAACATCTTTGAGTGCACACCCAACTTTCTAGACTTATTCTATTTTTTCGCAATCCTGTAACTTGCAGTTATTGCTGTTTGTTTAAGTTGGTGTACAAATGTTTACGAGCTACACTCAACTGATTTGCATAACGTATCATTAGTGGACGTCTTGCTCCTGCTATTGTTCTTAAATGGACGGTGTGGGGAGTCGAAATCGTCGTAACCAAGGTATTGGGCTTGGATTATATTTACGTGTTCTTAGGGTTCGGTATAAGCACCAACAGGCGATTGGAAGCTGAAGATGGGGGTACCCTTAAAATAACAGAGAAGTGACACGATCACGGAGACGAAGTTGCCTGTACTCAAATAGAAAGTCGGAAGCGGCCAAATTGTCTGCACCAAGGATAACGGTTGGAATATCAGCAACCGTAAATATCCAAGGAAAGATTCACCGGAGACCAATATCAAGAGAAAGTGAATGGAACCCAAAGGTAGTGATAGGGGAAGAGTTGACGGCCTGGAAAAAATCTAAGTCTGGGCAACGTCGGCCGGTTAGAGAAGGAGTCATGACGTTTATTTGAGAGCCAGTGTCAACGAAGAAACGTCTACCACATTTGCTGCCGCAGACGTAAAACCATACGACAGGTAGAGGTGCCAGAGAGCTCGATCACGTTTACTTTTCAGCCAAGGGGTTTCTCGAGGACGGCTTGAACGAAAAAAGTGGAATACAGTCCTTTGCCTTCGTGCCGAAATTGGTACGGTACCAACAAAAATCACTCGCTCTCGAGCGAGAGGGGGACGAGGTCGGTTGCACTGGAGGCGACGACGATGAGCGCGGCTGATGGAACTTGCTGCCATCAGAGCACTGTAAAGAAACAATCCATAGGGCAACTTGTAAGTTGCATTAGATCAGACGTTCGTTTAAAATAATTCCCCCATGATCTTTTTGATAAGATCTTCGGCGTCTTCGTGAGAACAGATTTACATTACAGACTACCAAGTTGGACACCGTGGCTGAAGAAATATGTCAACCTCCTCGAAAAGGTTCAGCGGAAAGCAACAAAGATAGTCGCCGGTCTTAGGACTTACCGTACCAGGACAGATAGGAAAAACCGGACTTCTTTTCCATGTCTTACAGGCACTTACAATGGAGCCTGCTCTGGACATTGCGGATAATCCGTGGTCATGGTCCCTGCTTCAAACCGGAGGATGTCTTCGAGTTTGTATATACTATTTACCCGCGCGGTCATCCTTAAAAGGTCACAAGCGATTGCACTCTATTGAACCGCAGGTTTTTCTTTAGCTAAAGAGTGGTACGACCTTGGCCCTCGTTACCAAACGAGATTGTTACCACCGACACCATACCTGATTTTAAAAGAAGATTTGATGGCACTATATTTGACAAAAGGCCACTCTCACAACATGAATTCGTAATGCCAGCCTTATAAAATGTTCTTGGTTCTGTGTTTTATATTTTATGACGCTATAACTCATTCAAAGCTGTGTTTTCATTTGAATCCACATTGGAAATGTCTACAACTGTATATTGACTGTAAATATACATATATACATTACTAATAGAAGCGAAGATACGCGTCCCTGGACATAAATGAGACGATAAGGCGATCTCGGCAACCATTGTTTTATCGTCCAGACGTTTCAAAAGCGTACAGGCTTCCGGCAGCAGAGGTGGTTACTGTACCGCGCCTCACAGTATTTATAGGTGTTGGCAGTTGAGGTCAATAGGGGTTCAACCAATGCAGGGGAAGGGGGGGTTAGGAGGGATGCTCAATCATCTTGCCCTGTGAAGCGTAATAACCTCAGTCAAGGGGTCTCCTGCCAGCTTCCAGTATTCGCGCATGTGCAGCTGTCATTGGTCAAAGCCATCGTCCCAGGACGGGAATCCTGCTGGCGTTCTTACTTTCATCCGGTTTCACAATTGCAGGCTGACTGGGTGAGCTGGATGAGCTGATGATTGCTATTTCCGGTTGTAGTTCAGCTATGTGTGTGTCCACAATTGGCTCACGAACTGCCACCGAACGAAGCTGTCGCCCCAGGCTGGAAATCCTATTTGCGTTCAAACGTCCATCCAGCTTTACACTCGGAGACTGAACGGATGAGCTGGCTGAGCTGATGATTGCTATGTCCGCTTGTAGTTCAGCTACGTGTGTGTCCACCATTGGTTCGTAAGTATGGGGATTCGCGTTCCATCTATGTTCTCATTTGCTCTTTTCTTCATTGAGCTGCGTTTGTACAACTTGGTAGGCTGTGGGAAGCGCAACACAATGGTTGATTGAGATTTTCCCCATGTCTCAGGCCTCGATTGCTTCCCTGACTACGCGGTCATTTCCTCGAGCCAAAATTTCGGCATTCTGGGAGGCGAATGTGTGTCTGGAATTTGCGCAGTGTTCCGCCACCAACGATAGTCGGTCCATTGTCCTTACTACCCTGCTGTGTTCTGCCATTCGGGTCTACAACCACTTGCCAGTCTCTCCGACATAGTCGACCGCGCACGAATCGCATTTGACCCGGTAAATGACGTTTGCGGTTTCACCTCGAGGCAGGAGGTCCTTCGGCCGCATGACCAGATGTCGTATTGTTGCCTGTGGTCAGTGGGCGATGCGACACCTAGTCGTTTCATTATACGGGAGACTGGCATCAAGGTAAGACAGCGCACGTCATAATTTTGATTGGTCGGTTGCTGGACTTCGGTTCGGTCGAGACTGCCTGCCGCGTTCGATAAAGTTTCGAGGGTAACCGTTGGCCGTGAAGAGGCGCTGGAGGTATTGCATTCAGATTTCCGGTCATGCGGCTCACTGCGATGTGTTTCTGCCCGTTTGTACAGCGTTCGCACACAACTGCGTTTGTGGCATGATGGGTGCTTGCTGTGGTTACTCAGGATTTGGCGCGTATTGGTAGCCTTCCTATACAGCGTTGTTCTGAGGTTCCCGTTGGGTTTTCGACGCGCAAGTACGTCTAGAGACGGCAGTTGATTGTCGTTTCCGGTATCCATCGTGAACTGGATATCAGGAAACACAGAGTTTAGGAGATCATGGAATTCCCGGACCATTTTCTGCTCAACGATGACTAAGGTATCCTCAATATACCGAGTCCAAAATGTTAGCCTATAGTTTGCAAACATGAGAGCTTCTAATTTTTGGAGCACTGTCTCTGCAATGAAACTTGAGAGCAGCAATCCCATCGGCGACCCCTTGATCTGTTCATATGTCGCCCCTCGAAGGCGAAGAATATCTTGAGGGCAGAATTTTAGGAGTTGAACGCGATGTCTCCGTTTCAACGTCTCGCTCGTCTCGTCGTTTTGGTTCTCGAGTAGTTCGCGGACCGTGTCGACTGCCAGGTCTTGTGGTATCGACGTAAAAATGGAGGTGACGTCGAATGACAACATGACCTCGTCTTTGGCGATTTTCTTGCCCGTGAGACGCTTCAGGAATTGGGCGGCCAAACAGACCGTCGTGGCCGCATCCGACGTCAATGACCTCAGATTTCGGAATAGCCCTTTAGCCTGATTAAATGTTGGTGCACTGCGTAATGACAAGATTGGTCGGAGGGGAACATTGGCTTTTTGTACCTTTGGCAGTCCTTAAAACCTCGCTGCGAGTGCGTCGGTTGCTTTAATGGCCAGTCATACCCTCCTGCTGATCGCATTGCTGGTCTGCATTTCGGCGAGCATATTGTCCAGTTGAGTCACTAGCTTCCTCGTCGGTGCGTCGTCACACGGGACGTAAGCTTGCCGGTCCTGCAGTAGGGCTTTCACTTTCTGAATGTAGTCGGCCTTATCCAACACGACTGTAGAACTCCCTTTGTCTGCTGGGAGGCCCACTATAGTGGTGTCAACCCTCAGTGTCTTGAGCACATTCTCCTCTGCTCTGGTAACGATTGCGCGTGATTTGTGCACCATCACCAAGGTGGCAACCTGTTGCTGAATGAGCTGTTTGGTCTCCTCAGGTTCCCTGGATTGTTTCAGAATCGATTCGACTATGGCCAGAAGATTGATTGGGTTGGCATCTGTGGTCTTGAAGGAGGCTTCATGGCTCAGTACTTTCAGCGTTAGCTATTTGGAAGACATGTTGTATACTACGACGTCGTTCGTTTCTTGTGATGAGAAGAATAAATTTTTCAGCTTATCACCCAACTCGACGTCTCTTCTTGCCCGTAGGTCTCTGGCTCGCTTGGTGATCACCTGTCACCACAGCATCACTCCTTTTCGTTCCCCGATTAGTGTGGTGCACTTTGAAACTGCTTCGCTCAAAACCACATTGTATTTGTACACTCAAAGATGGCAGAATTGAAGGAGTGCTCGAACCATCTGTCTGCAATGTTCTGCCACCCATCGTTTTGCCAGACTTGTGTTTACCGGCGGCCTCTAGGATAAGCTCTTCGGCAGCACATGGGTGTCGAGGCATCTGTGGAGGAATTAGATTTGCGCGTACGTTGAAGACAAACGATGGGCAAATACTTCCCAACGTCGCGCCCAAAAATATTGCTAATTGAAGCGAAGATGCGCGTCCCCTGTATCTGATCGGTGTTCGCCTATCTACTAATGTATAGTCCCAATCAACAACCATCAAGATGTCAGGCCTGATGGCTCGATGGTTAGGACTTTCGCCTCTGACCGGAGAGACGCCAGTTCGAAACTCAAGGGTGGCGGCAATTTCCGCTGCTACACTAGAGTAGAGTATATCCAGCTGGCGACGCCTTATGAGGCGGAAATGGCCATTCTGGATACTCTGTCTTACGGTAAAATATCCTTAATGTATATAATAAGTTGGTTTGGCAGATTTGCTTAATTTGAGTCGACCCAAGTGTGAAAAACTCTAGGCGTTTGGCGGGATTTGAACCCACGCATCAGAGAAAGCCTTTGCTGGAGGCTAATGCTCTACCGCTAAGTTTCAAACGCTCCCGTATTGGCGGATTCCATATGAGCGAAAAGTTGAGCGGGCAATATCGATCAAAAGGTGATTAAACTCATGGCGTGAAGTTGGCGTTTGTAGCTTAGCGGTAGAGCATTAGCCTCCGGCAAAGGCTTTCTCTGATGCGCGGGTTCGAGTCCCGCCAAACGCCTAGAGTTTTTAACACTTGGGTCAACTCAAATTAAATGTTTATAATCATAAAGGCACCTTTTCTTCTTCATCTTCTTTTGGGGATGGGGAACGGGATACATATTTACATACATAATATGTATAATAATAATATAATAGGGTCATCAAGGGCACTTCCTGCCTGTAACCCTTGAAATATTCATAAATAGTATACCCAAGGCAGTTAAATCTCCCATAATTGCATTTATTCTGAAGCTGAGTGATTAAAATGCAGGTGTTTAGTTTATAGACCTTTTCATGTACATTGGGCGAGAAATATATCTTCTGGGCACAATTATTGTGCCCCTAAGATAGACCACGCTGTAAATGCGCTAGATCAACACAGGAGCTTTATGAGGGCACGGCAGCCATAATTGGAAACGCAGACCCATAAAAATGCCACACGCGATGAGGGCGGTGGTAGGTGCGCCTTTCTGTCGCGTCAGCCACCAGAGCCTTCGCCTGCCTCCAGTTTTCTTGGCTTTGTCATGACACAGGGGTCAGGTAGGGGAGGGGAAGAGAGTGTGGTAGACGTTGCAGAATTTTACTATCATTATAGACTAACTCACACACAGCTCATCCCCCTTGCGTCCATCGTGCTGTGGTGTACGCGGTGGTCAACGTTGGAAACATTCGGGCAAAGCCCTTGTTATGCATTTCTTGTACCAACATTTGCATAAGTAATGCATGCTTGGCTGCGCTTGTGAGGTTTCCCGATTTTTGAAGTCATATATATATCAATTTTACTCTATCAGATCAGGCCATGACCTTACAAAAGTGGCGATACGTGCGATATTTTTCAATTGAGCATTATGAATGGAGGCGTCGATAAGAGAACCTTTATAGTTGGCATTTCGTCCAGAACAGTAAGGAGAGTACATATCTGACATGATGACATATCTGACATATCTGACATGATGAAACTCATCTGTTATGAAGTTCTCTCAGTTTGAAGATGATTGAAGTTTTCAATAAGTATATTTTTAGAAATCTTTTTGAGACCTCCCGATGTTTATCATTCCCTTAAACATGCTCTAGGATCTTGGAAAGAGAGGTACACCGCAATACGGGACACTGAATTTGCGGATAAAGGAACAACAATATATTCCTTTTGTGGGAATTACTTTCATCGGCCGCTCGGGACTACAGAACCTAGAAAGTGCGTCAGTTTTCCATGGACCTAAGCTGCGGGCAATGTAAGAATAGGAAACTAATGCAGGACGGCGAATAAGCCACAAATCAGAATTCTAGTCGCTCTCGCTTTTGTTGGCAGCATATATAAATTATAATTTATGCTTCCTGTCACTTCAGCAGGGCTGAGGGCCTGGGAACTGTGATCAGTGTAATCGGCTTTGTTCCAAAATATGTGTGTTCGTTGCATATACACTGCACTATTGCAGGTCTTTTTGTACCCTCGGTTCTAAGTCCATGGAACAAGAGGTTGTCTCTTAGTCCCCGGGCGCGCGTTTGGAGGCGTCTCAAAGGTCATGACTGGAAGGTTTGGGAGTCTGCTGGCTTTGAACGGGTTGTAGTCGAGTCAACACTGTGTTACACTGTCAGCACTGTGATGCACACATTGTTTGCTTTTTTTCTGCGCTTGTAGTTCAGTGTTGTCGTTTGATCTGCAAAGGGGCAAAGCGATCCTGACCAACGTTGGTGCGCAATGTGAAGGCCAACGTGTCTTTTTTCCTGCGCAGGTCAACAGCATCAGAAAGACTTTAAAATGTTTGTCCCCATTTATTTATTTAAACGGCCATTCAGAAAAATGTTTTCCCAGATTTATTCTGAAGCACATTTACACCTGCAAGGCCTTTTACAAAGTCCGTGGGCATGGTCAGGTCTCAGCAATTGGGAAGGACGCCAAGGTGTGGTAAAAAAAGCCGAAACTTCAATTATGTGTTTTAATTTACTTAACTGTGCATACTTTTCGAGCCGATTTAAACAATATACATAAACGTCCTCCACAATCGCTCATAATTTCACAGATTACGCACAAAATGAATGCTGTTTTGGGGAGCAAGTAAAACCATTGAAAATGGTACTATCAAAGTAATTTGTCTGTATGCAAGTGTGATTGAAGAGGCAACTAAGCATGAGCAGTCAAATACTTTTTCATTAGAAAATGCCATAGGTCGCTTTGGAGAGGAAGGTAGTATGATGTTTTGGTCTTTTATTTTATCAGCAGTTCACTAACCTCCCACGGCAGCAATTGCACTAGCTGAGGAAATTTTATTTTCAGGATATAATTTGTTGCTATATATATGTTAGTTGTTTAAGCAGCTACGCTGAATAAGAAGCCATTCCACCTGGCTTCTCCACCGCGGAAGCAGATACAACGCAGACTGCTGACCACTATTTACTATGGTTTTAAATTCATTGACCTATTATCATTCTGAAAATTTTCTACATGACTCTTGAACTAAAAAAACCTGGATTGTTTCATACTTTGTCGAATTTTTCAGCTGGAAGTTGAAAGTATCATTAGTTAGGGCAGTATTTTAAGCCGTACTCGTCAATTACTCTAAGGACCCAAGCAACCTATTTTTTTTCAAATAACTTGTTTTTTATTTTATTAGAAAAATGTACAATTTGAAGGCTTTTGTCATTCCTAAAATATCTCTCGGAATTGACGATCAAGCGAGGGTTGCTCAAAAAGTGTTTGTTCAGCTGTTACCTGTCTCCACGCTGCTACTCATCACTGTAATCAACAATGAGACCTCCAAATAAGCAATGTTGTTTTGTTAGACACAGATGGTCACAAACGCGCATTGCACTCAGGGAACGAGGGCTCCACATAGAAGATGAAGGAAAAAGGGGTGTTTATTGGGGTATTTATTGAGAATACACAACCTTTCCAAAGGACAACACATTTAAGCAATGTTTTCGGCCTATTCCAGGCAGTTAGAGGTCTTTAACAGGGGATTTAACTCGGTCCCACTCGGAACGG
>JAYGXS010000003.1:43331223-43382838 GCA_036362985.1 Ligula intestinalis
ATCCAGGAATCTAAGATAGAAGTATTCCAACAGTTACAAACTAGTAAATAAGAACAAACACATTGGCAGCAAATAGTAACATGCTTATTTAGCGTCCTATTCAAAGTTGTGTCAAGTTATTTACGATGCATATTTAACTGATTAAAACGAAAAGCTGTTTAATTTCAATGAAATACTCCTCCTTCTAGGAGAACGGAGTTAAAAACAACAATATTAAAAAGAGGGAAAAGTGGGAGCGTTTAGCATAGAGTAAAATTTCGTAACGGTCGGGGAAACGGAAATTATGGTCACCACGTAAGGAGAGGAGCTTGTGGGGATAGGTAAAGGCACAGGGCTAGTTGGTGTAAAGGGAGTCCGGAAGTGGCAATGTGCTGTGTCAGGAAAATAAACTCACAGTTGCTCCCCCGTAAAAAGGTTAGTAAGTGGTTGTTTCGTCTCTTGAATTCTCCGAATGTTGGCGAGGGAACGCTTTCAGTAACTTCTCATCAGGCCAAACATTTACAAAGGAGGTTTCAATTTAACACGGTGAGGGTAAGAATAAGCTGCCAACTCAGACCACTTCTATGTGTATCTACTCATTGACTTGCTCTTGTGGAGCTGGTTATATCGGTCGCACGAGTAGGCGCTTATCTAAAAGAATACGGGAACACCTCCCGGAATGGATAGCCAGAGGCGAGATTAAAAGCATAAAAAGTTCTATCCTCGCATACATGGTTGACACCGGACATCGTGTGGACCCAAGCGAAGCCTTTAAGGTAATTTACAGGGTCCCACCAAACTACCCAAAGTCCCTGGGTCAACGTCTGCTGGCAACAGCAGAAGCAACCGCAATCCGATTGAGGAAACCGGTTTTGTGTGCACAAAAGCATCTCTTGCAAGCCCCCAACTTGGCATGGCCAACGATTACCTAACTGGCTGCACATTTCCGCGCTCTGATTGGACCCTGCATGTAAAGAAAGACAAACTATCGATTTTTAAATTTAAACCTCCTTTGTAACTGTCTGGACTGATGAGAAGTTATTGAAAGCGTTCGCTCGCCAAAATTGTGTTCTGAATTATCTAATGGGAATTTTTGCAACTTCGAAACAGTCCAAGGATCCCGCGGTTTTAAAGGCACTCAATGGGTACCTAAGATTCAACACCAAACTTGCAGAGGCGAAAGTACTGGTCAACTTTATTGGAGACTGCATAGAGAGAAATGAATATCCGAAGGAATATTGGAAAGCTTTACGAAGGAACCATAAAGTTATCAACGCAGAAACTCTTAGAAGATACGCCAAGAACCAAATGGAAAGCACACGAGTAAAGATTGATGAACTGGAGCGTCACGTGAGTCAACGCGCTGCCGTTCTAGGCACTTTGACCGAGGAAGAACAACAGGAATTCAGCAACTATTCGCATATTATAGGAATAAAACGTGGGGATGCCAAGAGATCGTCACTCCTTCAGAAGGTACAAGAAATCAAATCACAGTCAAGATTCCCCAAAAATCCACAGCGCTATGTCCACAACTACTCTTCTCTAACAATTGATACAACTCTACTCGAAGCATTATCACTGGGTTCAAAATTCTGCATACCTAGGCGAAAAGTTATTCAGTTAGAACTAGAAACCCAGTTTGAGAATCTCTACAATCAAGTTTATGACCTCAAGCCGATCTCCGCTGATAGTGTCCAGCACTTCAAATCAACACTGGTGAATTGTAGTTACCAGTACTTGAACCGGAGGCTAATAAATCGCGGAATACTGACAAAAGCACACATAGACAAGTTAAAACAACTGAGAGCAAACAAGGAGATATTGGTTACTAAACCAGACAAAGGAACAGGCGTCGTTCTAACGAACAGATCGGACTATGTTACCAAGATGCAGACCATACTGTCAGATCCGACGAAATTTAAGAAGGTAGACAAAGAAAAAGATTGTACGGATGAAGTAGAGGTACACCTGACCGGCTGCTTAAGAAGACTACACACGGCAGGATTTCTAAGTGACCGAGACCTCGAAAATTTACGACCAGTAGGCACGCACATTCCCCGTTTATATGGTCTACCTAAGATCCACAAGAATGGGCTGCCAGTTCGCCCGATTTTAGACATGAGAAACTCGCCGTATCATGCAATAGCGAAGTGGTTGGTAGAGAAACTCAAGCCCATACAGCAACAGCTGGCACCACATAGCTATCAAGATACGTTCCAATTTATCGATGGCATCAAGGACATGAACTTGAACGGCATGATGATGATCTCCCTAGACGTCTCATCACTGTTTACAAACGTTCCAGTAACAGAAACAGTCGACTATATCTGCGACTTCGTAGTGGCAAATCAAATAGCCGTAGGACTACCATCTGACGTATTAAGGGAACTATTACTCAAATGCACATTAAATGTGCAATTCCTTTTTGACAACCAACTATGCAGACAAATAGACGGCGTCGCTATGGGCTCGCCTCTCGGGCCTCTCTTGGCCAACATCTTCATGGGCAAACTGGAAAAATTTCAACTCAACAAGCAGATCCATGAGTTAAAACACTATGGCCGATATTTCGATGATATCTTCGCCATCGCCCCAGCAGATACTGATGTAAATGCACTTCTACATACTGTTAATCAAGCACACCCCTCCATTAAATTCACCTTGGAGGTGGAGACGGCAGGTTCGCTTCCTTTCTTGGATGTCCTCCTAAGTCGAAGACCTGACGGTAGCATTCAAAGGAGCGTTTACCGAAAGAAAACCTGGTCCGGACAGTATACAAACTTTAACAGTTTTGTACCTATCCAACAGAAGCGTAACTTAGTCCGCTGCTTAATGCAAAGAGCCAGAAAAATTTGCTCAGCTGACACTATTGAAATGGAGCTCCAGAAACTCCAGGACATGCTTCGAGAGAACGGATATCCAGACAGATTCATCATAAAGAATATGATGGAGAAAGGAACAAAGCCCACCACACCCACGGTGGAAAAGAAGACGCTATTCCTCAAAGTCCCTTTTCAAGGGGATGCAGCAGGCGAACTCTTAAGCAGACGCCTCAAGCAAGCCGTAGCACAAACCTTCCCAGCAGCGAAAATTCAGGTGTTATTTTCAACCAACCCGATACTGCACGGTGAAGGTAAGGATAAGCTGCCAACTCAGACCACTTCTATGTGTATCTACTCATTGACTTGCTCCTGTTGAGCTGGTTATATCGGTCGCACGAGTAGGCGCTTATCTAAAAGAATACGGGAACACCTCCCGGCATGGCTAGCCAGAGGCGAGATTAAAAGCATAAAAAGTTCTATCCTCGCACACATGGTTGACACCGGACATCGTGTGGACCCAAGCGAAGCCTTTAAGGTAATTTACAAGGTCCCACCATACTACCCAAAGTCCCTGGGTCAACGTCTACTGGCAACAGCAGAAGCAAACGCAATCCGATTGAGGAAACCGGTTTTGTGTGCACAAAAGAATCTCGTGCAATCCCCCAACTTGGCATGGCCAACGATTACCTAACTGGCTGCACATTTCCGTGCTCTGATTGGACCCTGCATGTAAAGAAAGACAAACTATCGATTTTAAATTTAAACCTCCTTTGTAACTGTTTGGCCTGATGAGAAGTTACTGAAAGCGTTCGCTCGCCAAAATTGTGTTCTGAATTATCTAATGGGAATTTTTGCCACTTTTTCTCCGAATGTATCCAGCAGCCACGCGTACGTCAAAACCAGTGATAACAACTATCAAGGTGGTATGGTACTATTAAGCAAAAATAGTAAAGGATAAATTGTGTCCAAACGTCAACAATGGACACACCAAGTCAAGAGCGAAGGGAGTCTATACAAGGAAACGATACAAGCTCAAGAATAACGCCACGCAGTCTTGAGAATCCTTGTGCGTGTTAGTGAGAGAGAAGGGTGGCTCCGCTTTTATATGATTCACGTAGCATCAGGATTGGTGTCAAACAGCAGCGTGAACGGGGGGGGGTCATGAATAGAGGCCATATGAAAGCGTCAGCACGGGGGGTAGCTGGACGATTGGTTCTCGGAGTAGCTGCGGTAGCTGGGTCAAGAAGGGGGAACGGACAACTGGCATGCCACTTCGCGGTGATCACAATGGGAAAGGTGACAATGTGTAATGTGAAAGTTTACAATGTGAAAATCGAAAGAAGGGGCCAAGGGGGGAGTATTCAGTTATGTACAGTCAGTCAGTCATGGGCGGCCAGCATTCCAGGGTGAAGGGGGCAGCCTTCGAAAGAGGTAAACAATCATTTTGCAGGTCGGGCGGGAGTTTTGTTGGAGAAGAGATGGGGAGAATTCCAAACTTGTTCAGCCAGCAATAACACCGCCCGCTGATTCTCCACGTACTGTCCACGTCGGCTCTGTTAATTCACCTACACTCAGCTCATGCAAAGTACATAACTAGTTGCTATTGAAATAGTTTTATATCCTCTCCTGTCACTAGCCCCAGTTCAACTACTTCCCTTTGACTGGCTACCCTCTAGCTTATCTTTAAATCGTACTTCTTCACGTGTATCCGTCACTCCTAGCAGCCATATTATAAGGAAATCCCTTCAACCGCCCCCTTTTTGGACGCCACCCGCCTTTAGCATCATACAATGATTCCTAATGGCCAACTGCCACACGTTCAGCCCCCTATACGCTTGAAGCCACTTAGTACCTAGTGGTAGTGTCGGAAAGGATTCTTTCGTCCAACGACAACAATAAACACTTGCCAAATAACGTGCTTATTTGGCTCCCACCTCATAATGCTTAACTAAGTCGACAATGCTGGACAACTCCCAGCAGATTCGCATCCATTCCAAACTGTCTGCTGAAAGTGGCATGATCCAAACCTCTTAAAAATGGACTTGCTTCAACGATTGTTGCGCGCTGGCTCCTCGAATCGAAGACCAGTCCTGCTTCTATGCAGACTGGAGAGCATTCCCAAAATCTGGAGTTGGACTTAGGATGGTCGTGATTATGTCTGACTGTATAGCAATATCTTGATCGCGTCTACCAAGTGACCTGATCGGTGTGACATTCTTGGCTTCCCTTTTGTGCACAGAGGATGAACGCGTAATAGCCAGTGCATGTGCATTTTCTATCGAGTGACTCTCGGTCGTTGCCGAAGTGTCCGAGAACTTGGAGTCGTACAACGGTTTAATGTGCTCCGTCCCATCACTCTCCCTGTTGGCAACACGGTGATCGAGAGCATGCTGCAATATTCTGTCATATGTACATTCAAGCAATGTTTCTACGGCAAATGGTCTCCCTGTTTTATTCAGGCGCTGGCCTTTTATCCAATGAGCCTCCCCGATAACAGTTTCCATGGGTGTGCCGACTTTACAATCGGTGAGCTCGTCCTGGCTTAGTCCGTTCAAGTGTGACCAAGAAGATGTCAATTTCGTGGGGGATTCTTCCACGCACAGTGTTGAGTCTTGGACTGCTAAAGCCTTTTCAATTTCATCTGACTCAGGCTCAGCCAAGGCAACTGAAAAAACAGGGGGTGAAAGTTGAGAACACATAACAGTCGGTGGAGGTAAGCCTGCACTAAAGGCGAAATAAGAACGGTGATCGATGTCTTCCCGACAGGCGGGGTTAGTGTAACCCGACCGTAACTGAGTGTCAACAACAAACACGTGCGCAAAATGAACCAAGGGTAAAGAAAAACTAGGTAGGTCAATAGAACCTGGTACAGGGTAGGGTGACGAAAACACAGGAGCATGAACAACAACCTCGGGAGGGGGAGTATTCCGTTATGTGCAGTCAGTCGGACATGGGTGGCCAGCATTCCACGGGGGAAGGTGGCGGCCTTCAAAAGAGGTAAGCAATAATTTTGCTGGTCGGGCGGGAGTTTTGTTGGAGAAGAGATGGGGAGAATTCCAAACTTGTTCAGCCGGAAATAACAGTGATAACATCAGTTGAGCGCGATGAAGCATGAAACGTCAATAGAATTTGAACTGGGGGCAGGAAACTCGCGAGTAAAAGGCGATGCGATCACTGGAATAAGAGATTTTTTTGACGTTTCGGATTCTGTCGAGAATCCTCAATCATAAGTTATCGTAGGATAGTCTGGGATATGCGCAGACTATCGGAACTGCTTTCTGGAATTCACATATTCACTTCTATTGGAAACTCGCAAATCGCTGAAACTGTGGCACATATGGGAAAACAACCAAATTTATCTACGCGATATCCTAGAAAAAGCAGCAGCGATACAACAAAAATGAATTGAGTAGCATCAATAAAAACACAAAATTGGCCCCATCGCTCACGAACGAGGCGTAGATGTTCGTATTCACTGGAACTTTCTACTAGAACATCATCGACATAAAAGAAACCATAAAGTAAGTCACACAGGATTTCGCAGATCAAACATTGAAAAACTTGAGCGCAGTTGCCTTGTCCAAAAGGCACCCTGACAGCCTACAACGGACCAAATTGTGTTTAAATCACCGTTTTTGGAATATCTTCCGAAGCAAAGGGAATCTGATGGAAAGCTTTGACTATGTCCATACTGGAGTGTTGGCATGTGTTTTGTTAGAGTTTTACTGTGAGAGATTTTATCACCCATAATTACGCTCATCCAGGAGATATGATGACGGGGCCAGATCCTCCAGGACTTCAAGGACGCCACAATTGTCCGCCCTAATAAGCGAAAGAGAACCGCCAACTCTGTGACAATCATCGTGGAATCTCGTTGCATCCTTTTGCCGGCAGAATCTTCACGCGTGTTCTTAACAACCGCCTGGAACAAGAACTCCTGCCGGAATGCCAGCGAGGTTTTCGTCGTCATCACAGCATCTCTGACGTGAGCAGAAGAAGTGCCAGGAGATGCACACTCACGTATACACTACTTTTGTTGACCTAACGAAAGCATTCGACACGCTAAATCGCAATGGGTTATGAAATTTCATGCAGGACTTCGGCTTCCCTGAGCACTTCGTCCACATGGTACGTCAGCACCGCAGCGGAATGATAGTACGCGTCAAAGACAACGGTTTCTGAAGGCTTCGCAGTGACTAATGGAGTGAACCAGGACTGTTTCCTCGCGTCTACACTCTTCAGTCTCATGATCCCTGTCTTGCTGCTGGCTGCCTATCGTGACGAGCGTCCCGGGATCCACATCCTCTACATAACGGATGGGCACCTCCCCAACATCCGACATGCGCAGACCCTGTGCGCGTCTCCACGACCACAGTTCATGACCTGCTTGACACGAACGACTGCGCTCCCAGCATCACAACAGAAGTGCACATGCAAATGAATATGGAACTCTTCGCCGCAGTTTGTGCAAACTTCAGTCTTACTATCAACACGGATAAAATGGTGGACATGCATCAATCGCCACCCAATGCTGATTACAATGCTCCACGTATCAGTGTCATTGGCACCGAGCTAAAACGCGTGAACAACTTTGCCTCTCTTGGAAGCACGCTATCCCGCAACACTAGAATCAACGACGAGGTTACTTGCCGGATTTCCAAAGCTATCTAAGCCTTCAGCCGGCTTCAAACTTCCGTGTTGAACGTCCATGGTGTCCAGCTCTTCACAAAACTGAAGAGGTGCAAGGCTGTCGTCCTCAAGACACCCTTGTATGGAGCGGGATTTAGATTGTCTACGTCAACCAAACTCGGAAACTTAACCACTTCCATCTCAGCTGTCTCCGCCAAATATCAAAGCTGAAATGGTAGTACAGGTTCCCGGACACGTAAAACCAGGAGAAAACGGGAATTCCCAGCATCCAGACCATACTGAGGCAGATTCAACTGCGCTGGAGCGACCATCTAGTACGGATGGACGAGCAGCAACTACCCAGGCGACTTTTATACGGTGATATCGCTGAGGGTGCTCGCTGCAGTTGAGGACAAAAGAGGCGCTACAAGAACACTCTGAAGAAACCCCTGAAGCGCCTACAAATCAACACGGCAACCTGGGAGGAACACGCGCAGGACCAATCTACTTGGCCAAGAACGGTAAAAACTGACGGAGCTACCTACGAAGATGGTAAGGTCACCGCCACCATGGCGAAAAAGACGACTCGCACGTCCCAAACTCAACGGACGAACGCTGTCAATGCCCACGTGCTTCCACTCTGCCCGCGCTGTCAATGCACCTTCCGTGCACGTGTCGGCTTGGTCTGTTATTTCCGACGGCATCCATTTCCACAGCGTCAAAAAATTCAACATTCCCTTCTGTGTCTAGCACTTCGCCGACGACCACCCTCCCCATAGAGGCTCAACTTCCCGATTCCCCGCTGCCCTCTTCGTCGACGTCACTCTCCCTAGTGCGACCCCTTCACTCTCCACAACATTGACCACCAAGGACACCACAGCTCTAACTCTCTTTACCCCCTCCGATGCATAACCTCCCACCAACACCCTCATAACCACATCTAACCGCTCTACTAGTACTGGGGGATCGAACCTTATCTTCCCTCACTGCCCACGAATCAATGTCATCGGTGCCGAACTAAAATACGTGGACAACTTCGCCTGTTTTGGCAGCACGCTATCCTGCAAAACCAGAATCGACGATGAGGTTACTGGCAGGATTTCAAAAGACATCTAAGCTTTCGGCCGGCTTCAGACCTGCGTGTGGACTAACCATGGTCTCTAGCTCTTAATGAAACTGAAGATGTGAAGACCGTCATTTTCACGACACTCTTGTATGACCCAGCTAAGGGCCATATAACATAACATATAACATCGATTCAGCAAAACATTATGTTCACAGCCGGCCTACTTGCGGTCATTATTCATGATTTAAGTACTGGGGGATCGAATCTAATCTGCCCTCACTGCAATTTCAGTTTCACGTCACACATCGGCCTGATCGATCACTTGCGAATCCATCGCACACAGACTGTGGCACCAGTGCCTGGAGTACCAACCAATAAAAAGACCTCTGTCTTCACTGCCCACTTTGCCCTCACCCATTCACTCATCGCATGGTCCTGACAGGTTACGTGCACATACACGACAGCGTCAGTCACCGCGATGTTGACGCACCCAGCACATCGTACGCCAGTTCTAGCTCACCCCATTCAACCGGAATAACCACCGCCAACACCTGCTTTGTAACCCTAGCCTCCATCGATCTATCCTGTCCTCACTGCAACTGAAAATTTATCTCATGCACCAGCCTGATCGGTCACTTGGGAATATATCACACAAAGACCGGGAATCAGTGCCTGGTGTCCCGACATACAGTCGCGGCACTCGCCTTCACTGCCACACTGCCCTTATGTATTCACGCATCGCATGGGCCTGCTAGATCACATGCGTATACACGAAAACCTGCGGCAAAATGCCGCTGGCTACACCACATCGTTATGCTGCTCCTCACTAGTACCCTCATCAACCACAGGCTCGCCAACATAAACTTACACAACACACTGCCATTACACCTTTTAGAAGTTACCTACGCCTGTCGAAGATCAGCCATGCACGCTCCCACTGACTTAGCTGATGCACGGTCGGACCGACCATCATCTCGCTATCTGCATAATAAGGCTCCACCTTCATCCACACAGCCGACGTCAAGGTAAGTGCCCTCCCCCCAGGTAAGTTGGTTACTGTTTCGTTGAACTCTTCTGCGTATCATCTACATTATTGTTTTTGAATTACGGTGTATTTTTGAGTACTAATAAATATTATTATCAGTATTAGCAGCCCTAGTATTGGAATATTATTTCAGTCAGCCGCAACTTAGCCTTAGCTTTTTAGCAATATCAGCCTTTTCATTCGCCATTTGTTGTCATTTTTAGTACAATTTATCGTATTGGCGTTAGTATTACAAACACTACTAGCTGCAGTCATTATTGTAAGAGTCGCACCTTCGAATCACTTTCTGGCACCAAAAAAAAACTTTCCTTCCGAAAGCTTTGAGTGCTCCCAAATGAATCTGCACTGAAAGGTAAGCCACATTCACGTTTTTTCTCTCTCCCCTCGTTCTCTCTCACTCTCTCTCCTTCTCTTCTTCTTGTATAACCTGCTTTACAACGCTCAACTTCAGCTTTTTTTCCTTTTCAGGCTTACCAACTGACGCATTTACCAGTGTGTGTTGTCAGTGAAGTGGCTGCATAGTGGACTGGGAGTCAGGGGGCACCGGCTCCTTCTTATGTCCTGGTTATGTGAATCCTGGTGTGTGTCAAAGGGGGCCAGGTTGTGCTGTGGCGCGCGCAGATGGGTTCGCCGGTCCTGTCAGCCACTGCAGCTATCCAATCTCAGGTGACCGATCAGCTAGGCGGTGGCTTGTTGCTGGCGGTGGGGGGAAGAATGAGTTCGTTCCTCAACGCATTTCTTACCTCAATGTAATAAATCTTTCAAACTTGAAACTGTCACGGTGCGTTAAAAGCCGCGGCTTGGAGGGTTGCCAACTGACGGGATAACCCGGACCGCGCAGTCAGTCCAGTGTATATCTTATTGCTTGGAGTAGCTGACTGGCGGGATGCAAGTCAGGCTGCAATGGTCCCTTTTTAATGTGGCTTTTACAACGCTCCCATGCACGCAGGAGCCTACAGTTGATTACATATCTGATGAAAAGTTGGGGATTGGAGGATTTAACGCACACTTGAGGTTGTTTATTTAGTTCATTGGGTTGAATTGAGGCGCAAAATGTTGTTAACTAGAATTCACTTCCGTTCAGATCAGAATAATGGGAGAAAATAGAGGCGAAAATGAGCAAAATCCAGCGTTTCTTGCTATCCGAGGAATTTCCTACGCTATTAACGCTGCGGAAAAGAACTTATTGTGTGTGCATGTTGCGCTATGAAAGAACTTTCATGAAGAGCAGAAACTTTTTATAATATCTGTTCACAAAACGGAAAATATTGTTTTGCGTCCATGAAATAGAGGTCAGTGTAGTATGGAGATGTCGCATTAATTTTGGAAGAAGAAGAGCGAAATAAGTTTAAAAGATTGCATTTTGCAAGTCTGCCAAGTTTGGTGCCATTAAATTGAGTAATAAACTTTTAAAGTTGTTCTTTGCTATACTCCATATTAAATTTATTTTTTTATTTGAGGGGTTACAGGCAAGGAATGCGTTTGAGAACATTATTAGTAAATGGCAATCAAATTAATTGTACAATCGATATGAAGTTGGTGACAGTTAGCATAACAAACATTTGACACAGTTGTCACGGGACATTGCGAAACGTTTTTTTCAAAAATCACCGTTGATCGTATTGCCACTCTGCTTTGCATTTGTTATTTTAGAACTTAGTCTGGAAGTAACCAAATATGCTGAAAGCTGTTCTGTTTTAGATAAAACATTTAGCTCTTTCATTTATAACAGAAGAGATATCCCTAATTGTTAGGGAAATCAATCCACTGGCCAAAATTTCTCATTCTGATCTTGACTTAATCATCAAAAAAATAAAGTACGCAGACATCAGACGCCAAAATATATACGTAAAGCTTTTTTAAGGGTTTACTTTTTGTAGCATTTTTCTAAATCAATCTTAAGCATATTCATTAGCGACTTTTGTAGTGTACATTCATTTATCTGGGCAATGAGTTCACATGATTGGATGGTTCTGAAACTATGACACACTAAGACAGCTGAATAAGAAAAAAATGTTTAAAAGCTGGTCCTTTACGTAAAAGCTCTTCAGATATATCTTTTTTGAAGTTTTTGGTAAGCACATAGAATATGATCATTATTTATGGTCAATTGACTGAAGCCAGGGAAAATTGTAGTCGTAATTAAAACTTCAAGGAAAATCTAGACCTCTTTGAAATTGAAGTCCTAAAATAATTTTAAAAAATATTTGGTGAAAGGCAATTACTCTTAGTGTACAAAAAATGGCACGTTTGTAATCGCAGATGGCAATTAAATTTAAATTTATTATTCACTAACCGACAAGTCCGCACGTTAGCTTACGAAATATATTACTCCTGTGATCTTCCAATGGGCCAAGTCAAGCGTAGTTGTGGTTGTCCAACGAAACCCAGGCAATACATAAACGAAAGAAAAAAACTAGAAATTCTCATGAAATTTGAGTTGACCCAAGTGTGAAAAACTCTAGGCGTTTGGCGGGATTTGAACCCGCGCATCAAAGAAAGCCTTTACCGGAGGCTAATGCTCTACCGCTAAGCTACAAACGCCCGCTTCACGCCATGAGTTTAATCACACTTGGATCAATATTACCCGCTGAACTTTTCGCTCATATGGAATCCACCAATATGGGAGCAAGTTGACTGCCCAAGCAGGATTTCCATGAAATTGAGGTCAGTGTAATATGGAGATGTCGCATTAATTTTGGAAGAAGAAGAGCGAAATAAGTTTTAAAGATTGCATTTTGCAAGTCTGCCAAGTTTGGTGCCATTAAATTTAGGAAATCCTGCTTGGGCAGTCAACTTGCTCCCATATTGGTGGATTCCATATGAGCGAAAAGTTGAGCGGGTAATATCGATCCAAGTGTGATTAAACTCATGGCGTGAAGCGGGCGTTTGTAGCTTAGCGGTAGAGCATTAGCCTCCGGTAAAGGCTTTCTCTGATGCGCGGGTTCAAATCCCGCCAAACGCCTAGAGTTTTTTACCTTTGGGTCAACTCAAATTAAGCAAATCTGCCAAACCAACTTAATAATTCTCATGAAAACTTATTGTAATATATACTCGAAATTCGGGCTGTTCGGCAACATCCAGAGATTTTATACCGCATAATATGGGAGCATATATATACGAAAACTTTACGAAATGATTATTTTCCAACGTAATTTTGCTTTTCCTGTTATATTCACTCTTTGGTTTTGTATAAACAGGTATCCTCTACAAGTAGAACTTAAGTAAACCTAGTACACCCGATTTCCACATTTTCGGAATTTTCCACTTCGCTAAAAAAGCTTGTATTTCTGTTAGACGTTAGATTCCTTCAGAAATCATAACATGCCCTATTGTGAAGAATGACCATTAGTTTATTGTTGTAAGACTTTTGGGGCCGGAGCTTCGGTTGCGTTTGAGTAACAGGGAGTTACTTGTAAAAATCCTTGGATTTCATGAGTGAGTGCACCTACTGTACTTAGCAGGGTGTGATGCTGGTACGTGCATTGGAATGTTAGCCGGATCAGCCACCTGCGCCCTCCCCCATCTCCAGCCTTCTCGACTCTTGTCTTAACATCGGATACGGCTATGGGAATGATGAGAGAGTGGGATAGATCCTGCAAGTCTACGTTCACTATAATCAAGCTATAATCACCGCGTCTGCCTTCAGCTTGCTGAACCCTTCAGCTTGCTGAAGCTTGTGGTGGACATCGTCAAGAGCGACAGTCGCACTGTTGTGTGTGTGCGAGAGAGGTAGACATTTCAAGAAGCTTCCTCTCCGTCTTCCGAATTATGCCCATGTTGCCGCTGTTTCTTAGGACATGACTGCTTGTCTCGGAGTACGAAATCCGTGCTGTAGTAGATATAATGTTCACAGAAGCTCAGAACCACCATTTATGATCCCCATACGCAGTAAACATTCCTGTTTTTTCCAATTTATGTAATATTCAAATATGATTTGAAAATTTAATATTCTAAAATAGGAGATACTTAAAACAAATAAGAACTGTCTCTTATCACTGCCTGGAGGGGATACGGAAGGGCACCTGGGAGAACTGCTCACAACCATAATTAAAGGACTTGTGTGTCGTGTGGTGAACCATATTTTTATCAGTTGCTTGTACGATGAACAGTTACGTTATTATGATATTTAGCTATCAAATAAATAAATAATAAGTAAAAAAATAATCAGTCCGGTTAAATACCATTGAAAAACTGACTATAAGGCTAAACTCGAGAGGCCGCTTCGAAAGTAAACATAATCCTCAAACTTTACTAAGCAAACATATTGAAAGCAAGTATGGATACTTGAGGGAATCCTCGATCCAGGTCATGTGTCAGTCCTAAAATTTCGAAAAAACATATCCACAGTGTGCTCCACGGATTAAGCACAGAATTGACGACTCATGCGTGAAGTTGTTTAAAAAGAAAGCGAACTTTAAAAGTATTTATCATAGACTCTCTAACTGATGTACGATATTTTTCTAAAATGTCAACGCTTGTGAGTGAGCATTTTACTTTCGCTAAGAAACGCCTATATGCTCCCTTCATGTTTTAATCTTGCTACACGTCATAATAATTGCCATCCAACAACGCCTCAATCGAATCCCCAAAGGAAAAATCAACTGCCAAGGGTGGAAGAATGGAATGGTATTCTCGGTTTCTAAAAGCGTACTTTATAGAGTCAAGTAAGACGCGCACTACCTTGTACAAAATCGGCCTGCAATCGGACCAAGCAGATAGTGCACGGGTAGCAGCTCTGATGGCTTTCTGACTCATCCTACTGGGGGCGCAAATTCCTAATCCTGGCTGCATCGGTAGTGTGGCGTAAAAGCGAGTTGTCAGGGCGGCGTGCTAGCGATTCGGTTAGGGTGGTTCCTAACACTTAAGACTGGACCTTCAAACAAGGACTACCCTTAATACAGGTGACCTGACCATATATTATCAGGAAGTTAAGATAAAGGTTAAGGTCAAGGTTAGATTCAGGTTAAGTGCAAGATAAGGGTTAAGCTTTGGAGCAAGGGTATCGCAGGAGGTTAAGTAAGTTAAACCCTAGCAACTGCGATCTTAAGACCATGGTTACTTAGTAGAGAAGAAGTCTTGGAAAGGCCGAAGTACAGGAACAGTATATTGTGTACACAGAAGAAAGAAGAATAGATGGAAAAAGTCTGACTTGGGAGAACATGACCAGCGAGGATGCCAGCCGTGGTAATAGTGCTGGTTTGACAGCAGTCAGGTCTGAAGACAGAGAGAGAGCGTTCATTGGCTGGGTCGGCCTTTAGGTTTTTGGTCAGGCAGATAGGTGGCGTCGGGAACGCGTGAAAGCTTGCTATTCGTCGCCAGTGTCAAACAGCATTTATGCGGGAACTGTGATTGGCTGATCCAGGCGTCGAGACTAGCGTCTGTGAGCCTTCAGGAAAGTTCACTTCGACTCGAGCTAGTCACAAGAAGGGTACCCTTATGACTGAGTAGAGGGCTACGATAAAAAGGAAGGTTAGCATTGGAAATAGGACACTGGATTACATACCATCTCTTGACACATGCAAAAGTCTACTGGGATTACATGAACGTGGAAGAAGGGGGTTGAAAATAGGAGCAATTCCATCCAGACTCTCCAGCATTCGTATTCAACTGCAGACACAGTGGTCACGTGAGCGGCTATCGTTCTGCGGTGAAAACGCCCACCTTTTGAGTACAAGGCACCTTCCGTTCCTTGCTACCACATTTTGACAATGAGACAAAAGAATCTATTGGTGTTGGGGCTGAAGTTGCTATAGCTGACTAAAGTTGGCAAATATGGGAAGCAATACTTATGAATATTAAGAAAAATATGCTAGTTGGGCGTTCACGGATCCAGTTAGGAAATATACTCGTTCCGTGATGCATCGAAGCTCGATCTAAAGTCTTCCCAGGCAGGCGCATAACGACTCTAATTTTAGGATGGAATGAAACCTACAAAACAAAGGAAACCGGAATGGCCCTTTCTGGCTTACTTGATGTCAGCAGCCAGTTGAGATTGAGCTCCAATGTACAGTGGGACGAGCATGTTCCTTAACAGATCCGTGAGTGCCCTACTTCCATCATATTACGACTGGAAATCAACAAACAACAACGAGCCCGTAGCTCAATGCTAGAATGATACACTTCATGACCAAAGGGTTGCGAGTTCGAATTTTGGATGATCCAAACCTAGAATTAAGTATGACTGGCTGATACCGGTTAATAAGCCAGAAATGTCCACTCCGTTCTCGATTGCCTTAATTGGTTCCGCTTCATAATAGGTCCAATATATTCAATACATAGGCCTTCTTCGGAAAGTGTACATTACATTCGTAAACATCATAATCAACCTGCCAACTAGGAAGAATCAAGAACAAGGAAATATCAATAACTATCGGTTGGGCGTTACTTACTATTCTGGATCTAGAGATTATAGGATAGCAAGATAAGCACAACATGTAACATTGGCCGCAATGTTCAATTTCGACTTCCTGGCCGTACCCGTCACCGATTAATAGGTCACAGTGGCTTTAAGATCCCATTTTATGGTCCAGAAAATTTTGCAGCTAACAAGTTTTTCACAGTCTGCAGCGCTTATGGGCCAAACTTCCAAGATGAAGAAAACTACTCTGTGTTCCGTTCTCCTCTATCTGCGATTACTTCATTTACTTCAGTGAATTCTTGCTATTTGGACAAAAACCATTTTCAAGAAATATTGTTTCTGGAGGACATTTTTAAATAATAGAATAACAGGATAAAGCAGGGTTCAGCGGGTTAACTGATATGTGAAAAAGATACACTGCTGGACAAAAGGTAAGTATGGAATACGTGTGTGTGAGTTCGATCACCGTAACCGGTGATGTCCACTATGTTATTACGGAGGCCCAGGCCAAGATATCACCTCGCCAAATTGTTGTAGCGGAAGCCCAGGCCAAAATATTCGCCGTCTTATTATGCCTCATATGAGACTCCAAAGAGAGAACACGACAGGAAGTGTGCAGAAGTGGAAGTCTTTGAGTGTTCTATGTACAACAAACGTTTGTCAACGATGTCCCTTGCGCCAATAATATTCTCTCCCGAGGTAGTGGCTAGTCCCATTGGCTCTTGACTCAGTGAGTGAATGTAGCTAAAAATTCAAATAATCGATTGATTGTCTAACTCGGAGTGGTAGCTCGCGCATAGGCCGATCGATAGCCTATTGTGGACGTGGCTATGGTTTGCAAACTACTGTTTGCGAAGGCTGTTGTTAGGCCGCCCTAATACAACATATGCCCGAGAACAGAGACGGTGACTGTGGCCAATTAAAGTGAAAGTAGACGCGCCGCTATCTACCCCACTCTAAACCCTCATCCGCTTTAAGCGGTGACAATACAAAGTCGGGATGACCTAGCAAGAAGTAGGCGTAAGCCGCTTTACTCAGATGCAGCCAGAAACACCGCCTAACTTAATATTTAGTGACAGTAGACTTTGCGCGGTTAATACTGCAATGTCTATCCTCGCTCACCTATAGTAGGTGTCTGCCCGATTCTAATAAGCTAGGGCTCGTTCTGCTAACAACCACAACTGCTATTTATAATATTACTATGAGGGTGCAGCTGAGTGATATGTTCGCTGGCACTATTTCAGTCTGTATTGTAAATCAGAAGTGACGCTGGTGAAAGTCAGCACATGGTTCATATCCCCTCAATCTCAACAAGAAGTGTAGTAGTACTGATGCAAGCATTGATGCCACCATTATTTAGCATTAACGCTGACTAAACCTTCGCTAGGGCTCATATACCCTTGATCTGAACAATGAAGGTTAATGGGGGTTTAACTATTTCGGGTAAGTACAGTTGTCGTTAAAGACTAGGCAAATTTCATAATTTTGTATAAGTTTGATCATTACTACAATACAATTGTGGATGCATTAAGGAAAACATAGGAATTATAATGGACAGCATTAGGCATATAAAGTACTTTAAAAAACGATAGGAAGTACTAAGTATTTGTAAAGAAAAAAAATTTGTCGATAATCCCGGGCTTGTGGAGACATAACAAGAGCTATAAATTAGAAAAATACATTTGGATATTTTGTTAAGTTGAAAACATGGAGAAACCACTTTCTTTATATAGAAGGAAATTTTCTTCAGTAAAAATATTCTGTACATTTTACCGTTATTATATAAGTATTTATTGAATGTCATGGAAAAAAGTGTCACCATTTTCTTCTTTTTCGCTGATAAATTGATAAATTTCGCGTCCGTTCGACATTTACACCAAAACCTTTAAACTACGATAAACATAAAGAGCATTTACCAAAAGAAAGTGTTTGCCAATATTAGTTTTAATGAGCATGGCAACTTTGGTGACATGAAGAAATGCCTCAAAACAGCAAATCGACAGTGGATCGTGTCCGCAGTGGAGTTCTGAAACTACTATTCCTAAGATTAATAAAAAACTTTTCATAAAAGGTTACCTCTTTGAAAGTGTTTTGATTAGATATTTGGCTGACAAACTTCTGCGTACAGTAGTCGCCACAGGCCATGCAATTTTCATAACTTTGTATAAGTTTGATCATTACTCGAATACCAATGTGAATGCATTTAGAAAGATTTAGAAATTATAATGAACTGCATTAGGCATATAAGGTACTTAAAAGAACTATAGGAATTACTAAGCGTTTGTAAAATAAAATAAAATTTTCTCGATAATCCCGGAGTTGTGGAGACATAAAAAAGAGCTATAAATTAGAACAATAAATTTAGGTATTTTGTTAAATAAAAAAATTGAAGCAACCACTTTCTATATATAGAAAGATTTTTTCTTACGTCAAGGCATTCTGCCAACTTTAATCCTACTGGATAAGCATTTATTGAATGTCATCAACAAAAGTGTGTCATAATTTTCCTTGTTTTTACTGTTTTCTTTGATAAATTTATAACTTCTGCATTTGTTCGACGCTTACCTCAAAACCTTTTCAATAAGATAGATGTAAAGAGCATTTACCGAACTAAAGTGTTTTTACTATATTAGTTTTAATGAATATGGCAACGTTTTTGATATACAGAAATGCCTCAAAACAGCAAAACACTTTGTCGAGGGTAAATCTTGTCCGCACTGGAGTTGTGAAACTACTATTCCTAAGAGTAATCAAACAACCTTTCCATAAAAGGTTACCTCTTAGAAATTGCTTTGATTAGGTATTCGGCTGCCGAACTTCTGCGCATATTAACTTTTTCTAACATAATGTTACAATGAAATTTGATACTTTTGAGAATTTATTTAAGTTTCCTGAAGATAAAAGATTCAATTTGACTGAAGATGAAAGAAATTTCTTTTCTCTTTATAATGGATTACCTTCCGTGTGAGTAGATTAATTCTACATTCAGTTATCAATTGGCAAATTTCAACAACTGGCAATATACATTGCCATTTTTAACTTCTTTTTATTCTTTCGTCTGCTCCGTTTCTAAGTAAAGCAGAAAGGGAACGTAAAGTATACAAAAAACTATATTTCTTCACGACTTATATTGAATAAGGCATTCTTTGTCTTAAATTCGGGAGAAAATGTCAGACGTTTGGTTTTTAGTGAAGAACATTCGAGGTTCATTGGTGCTTTCAAACAAATAATCTTCTGTTTCTGCATTTTGTGCAAAAACCTTCACAGGAGGGCTTAACCTAATTTAAAAAAATACAAATCTTCACTGTTACTGCAAATAAAGTTGATTACTTTGACTTGGCTTCACTTGAATCTGAACAATTTTGGACAAACTTTTCCAGTTCTGAAAGGGATATATTTTATGCCTACTTTACTTATTTTGGAGTTTTTTCATAGTATAATCAACATTAACTTGCAGTTTGGTTCTCTCTTTCGTAATAGCATAGGAAATTCGTTCGATATGAGAATACTCCCAATTTCCCCAAAATAAATGGCTATTTCTCTTGATAAACCTAACTAAAATGACGATTTAACTAACTAAAAGGCTTTCACAGAATTCAATAAACTAAATGAATCAAAATAACGTTACTAAATATACGCTAAAGTACCTAGTCAAATTTCATCATGAAAGTTGCATGGTCTTTGGCGATTACGGTACATGCTTGGGGTCCTGAGCAAAACTGCATTTGCCTTGGGTCCCGTACTCTCAACTCGATCCATCGAGCTGTACGGACTAAGATGATGCTGATATAGCTAGGTGCCTATGCTAGAACTGCTAATTCCTGTTATCCTGCTTACAAAGGCTAGTACTTAGTATACTATAAGGTCTGCCTGTGAATGCTTTTTAAGGAGTCGCACCCAGTATGCACTCGCAATCTTTGAGGTAATAGTGGTTAGCATTTGGATAATAATATTGCGTTTATAGAGTAGTGCGCAAGTCCTACCATGCTCTTTTGTCGAGCATTTTGCCGTCTATAGACTACATTTAGGCGTAATACAGTGTATGTCTGTAGTAGTACGACAGGACAGTATCAGGTAGGTAAAGTAGGACAGTCCAAGTCAGTGTAACAGGAATAGGGCGATTGCAGTGATGCTGTTAGCATTAGTGATAATGGTAATATTAGCCCATCAGGACTTTCCTTGCTATTTGTCCTCTCAACTCTATTCACTAGGCTGTGTCATCTTATTGGTTGACTAAAAGTTATTAAGAAGTCGTATTGTCAAACAATTGTTTTTGGTCATTCATCATCAAGCCGGTACAGGATATGGGGAATAAAATTGGTCAGTTAATTACAGCATTTATATAATCGTCAGGTTGGGGGAGGGGGGAAGAGGGTGAACGTAATTAAGCAACTGGGTTTTCCCTCGTATCCTGAATGCGGACGCCTGCGTGGGTAGGACGCTAGTTGTGATGCGCCGAGGAGACAGAGGGGATGTTCTCGCGATCAGCGGGTTGAGCTCTGTATGTCAGCCGCGCAGCTTGCAGTTGACTATTCTCTGTGGCTTCGTTTTGTGTATTTTTGGATGACGTGGCTTCAAGAGATGTGGAATTTCTGCATGCAGTCGGCCAAGGGAGACATATTGCTTGTACCAACGCTTTTTGACAATAAAGAGTGGGTTTTGCTTGCCGGATTGCCACTGCCTCTGTTGTGGCTAACATTTGTTTGCACAGGACTTTGGAGTAGTGTGTTGGCGTGCGGTACATGACCCGAAAGGCTTCTCTCGCGTCCTTTTGGTGGTTTGTGTCAATTAGGTGGGCGAGGATTGAGCTTGAGATCGGCTATTCTCCCCTCTGCTGAGTTAGGCTGGTATGTCCTCGCGTATTCTCTTCTCCAAACGTCACGTTGTTCGGCAAATACAGCCAGCTCCACATGAACAGGTGAACGACTACATGTACATCGATATGGCCTGAAACGGTAGTCTGTCTTTACCGCCCATTCGTGGAAGGGGAGGGTGAGTGAAGAGTACGCGTAAGTTTGCCGCCGGGAAGGCACCCGTGACTGCTGTCTTTAGGCGTCTTCTTACCAGTTTACTTGCTGCTTCTCCCATAAAAAGCAGTCTTATGAATAGATCTTTCTTTTTTAGCCATTGCAACTGCGGCCTTTGTGACACGGTCCTTGATGTTCCGAAAGATGGACCTTTCTGGATAACCGTTTTCATGGAGTGTGTTTTTTAGCTGCTGCAATTGTACTTCCCCTATTTCAAGAGAGCAGATACGGCATATTCTGGCTGCCATTCCCTGGACTAAATTCCGCTTGACGTTAAGGGGTACGAAGCTGTGAAAATTAACGTACTGCCCCGTCCAAGTTTTCTTTCTAAATATTTGACGTTGTATTGAGCCGTCCTCTTGTCTGTGTAAGAGGACGTCTAGGAAAGCGAGTTCGTTGTTTCCTCTGTTTCCACTGTAAATGTTAGCGGTGCGTGAATCTTATTGAATTTTGAACTAGACCATCGATTTCAGTGGTCTGATTTGTCAGGCAAAATATATCATCCACGTATCGACCATATAACTTCAGGTCATCGATAGTGTCTTTGAGCCTTGTTTCTTAGAGCTTGCCCATGAAGACATTTGAGAGGAATAGTCCAAGTGGTGAGCCCATTACCACTCCATCTTTTTGCCTGTAGAGCTGGCCATTGCAACGAAACTGTAAGTTTTGTGTACAGCACGTCAATAGCTCTTTCAGCATCTCCACGGTCATCCCTATCTGGTAGTTTTAATTTTTAACGGCATTGAAATTTGAGGGAAAAATTAGTATTACTCAACTCGTCATTATATTTCGGGGTATAGTCATTCCGGGCAGCCAAGAATAAATCCACTCATAATCTGGTATCCTAGTGTGTCCGAAATATTCGGCAATCATGTCACACAACGATAAATCTCACAACCACACGTAAGTAATCCTTCGAAATCAATCAGAAATTCAGAATTTTGGTTAACATTTCATGAGCTTCGTCATGACGGGGTCTACACTGCGAATCCTAGGGGATAGAGGATCAGGTAATTTATGTGAAACGGCATAAGACAATCAGAATACTACTGATGAGCTCTATGGGAATATTCGGACAAATGTTGTCACTGGCGACGGAATGTCGTGCTGAACTGTCTAGAATAAAAGGTGTTTCAACCTACTTGTCTTATTCTTTTCGATTAGTTCAAATAAAAGACAGGATTTGAAGCCGCAACTTCATTGTGGTGCTCACTTAATGCATTTCTAGGCAACCCCAACAAGTAGTTGCAACTTCAAGTCTCTCTTAGACTCTAGCACTAACATTGCAACGATAGCCACAAACAGCAGTGGGAAAACCGGCCAACCAGAATAGGAATAGTCAATGGCGTAATAGCTGTGTTAGTAAATTAGCCTTCTGAAAAATGATTAATCATGCTCCCTTATGGGCAACGCCCACTTTTCTTATGTTCCGTGGTTCGTCTCATGCTCAATGGGAGTGTCTTCACTAACTACTACCAACAAGTTTGTCCTAAGTAAAAAGGCCGACATCGCAACGACGTGGTCTGTTTGCGTATGTCCTTAAGCAAGCAGTAATCGGGCAGGAAAATTCACGAATCGACAGTATAGACAAAAGTTTATCTTGAAGCGAAAAATTACCACCCAAGTAAACATAAATGCTCGAAGGGTTTAGAGGTTTTACCGTACAGCAGTTTGCAATATTCGAAATATTCCTCCACCGGAACGAATTGTCATTTTTTGAAAGTCAGCTGGAAGAAAAGCGATTTTTTAACACATGGCACTGGAAATCAAGACTGGCGTGTTAATTTGATAATACTTCGAACTCAATGGGACTTACTCTGTCAAATAACTACCCATTTCTCGACTCGGCGCTTTAGGTAATCTGTCATACCTTACAGTGCGAACCGTTATCTTAAGCAAAGTGCTGGAATAAGAATTAGGCACCAAATCAGAGCCCATCTGCTGTCTGCGTGGGGTCCTCTTCTTTGATAATTTGCCTCAATTGACAGACAATTCCGAAAATGTTTAAGGGACTAATTGGGCATTACGGCCATTAATGTAAGTCTGCAGAGTGACTGACTGGAGTATTGTTAATCACTTCCAACGACTCCATCTTAAAGTGGCCTCTGTGGCACTCGCATTTCACCGCAAAAAAGCCCGGTACGCACTGTGTGAGCCGTTTAGGTTTGTTAGTCACTGCGCCCGATCCCGCTTTTTGTCGTCTCGAAGGACGGACGAGATAAAGGAGAAGTCAATGTGATAGATGCAGCACGAGGCTGCTTCACTATAAAATTATGTACTGCCCTGCACCCGCTGCCCAGGTCGCACCCGGTGGAACTCTTTGCTAGCAATGGTCGAACGGTCGCCAAAGCACTCAATTCAACTGTCTTGCTCTTGCTACCAAGAAGTTTACGTATTAGGCTCAGCCTACTAGATGCCAGCACTGACGTGAAATTTTATCATACAGTTTTGGGTGTTTTAGCAGTACAGCGGTGCACGTCGTAATCATTATATTTAGACGTAAAAATATGCAGTTCAGGGTCCGCAGCATTTGTCTCATAATTATTTATTATCATAATTAGTTCCCAAATCGCATTATTGTCTGCACCGAAATGATGGCGTCTCATTGCACACACCAGTATAACAACAAGTTTAGGACTTGTCACGAAATACCGCGTCATGAAATAAGTGCATGAGTTTTCAATATCGGGATAAGTAGATGTGTCAGGGCAAGAATCAGTCCTCTGTTTGAAGGTGACTGAAAGGAACTGAGAAAGATGGAGCAGTCATTCGTCTCTTTCTCCATCTAAATGCTCCGCATCTTCCAGTTTCTATTTTTGACAGTTGCAGAAAGCTAAAAAATGTCTCAAAATAAGCGAGTGTAGGTTTTTCATTTAAATGGATCTTCATGTCTGTTATACGTGTCCTCTGCATAATTACTGAAGCGCATTTTGATTACGCCTCTACATCAACCGCCGTCTCGCTAGCCAGCCTCTTTAAAAAATAACCTACACGCCTTCTTTTCTCAGAGCGTACGCAAGAAAATATTGACAAAACTGCATATAGAAAAGAAGCAGATGCGATTGTTGTCAGGAGATATTGTAGTGATTAGATCACAAGCTTGGTATTCAGTACAAATCCCGTCAACTCAGTCATTATTCCAGTGGTTGCATCTGTTTCTTCTCAATTACTTCCCGACATTCACATTTTCGTTCATACTATCAAAACTGCATATCATAATAGCCACACTGAAAAGTGGCAACTGTAACTTGACATGCAGTCCTCGACAAAGCGGAGTTATTCCATTAGTTTAATCTCGCGCCCCCCTAAACTAGGATTGATAGAGCTCTCTGATAGTTTCATAGGTATTTAATTTATTATAGACAGTACTGTGTCGCAATGCTGTGAGTAGGTATGTAGTGACCCCCTCCGCGCGGACGCTCACGTGGTTGCAGTCTCGGCCTGCCTCTGGGACAAACAAGCACAGGTGCCGAAAACTCCGCCTCGCACGGCAGCCACTAGCATGCGTGCACTCGCAGGCTGATCCCAACCCTTCTGGCCAATCATCTTTCAAGGTTGTCTAATACAAATGCCACTTTGAGGACGCTGAGACGACTGAAAGGCTCAGACACTTCGGACACTGCCCAGCTCCGGTGCAAACATCTGCTCTTCCGAAAGTCAAATTTCTCCTGCATATTCTCCACTTCCTTCTGTACAGAATAAACCAGTCCTTCCACTAAGGCCTCTTCATTCTTTTCTTCCCCTACGAACCTGGACCCGTAGACCACTGCGGCAAGAGTTTCCCATATTACCTCAAGCCACTGCGATAGGCACTGTCCAGATATCGACCTCAGTCCTTTTCCGTTCTATCATGTGCCAGTAATTTGGCTTGACTGAAGCGGTTAAACACCCCACCTCCTTCAAACTCGAGACGCCACTGACGTGTTCTCGCAGGGTAAATCTTGGTTGCCCAATCGCGTCTCTCCTAGTGCGATGGCGCATACCGCACCGAGGCGCGACCTTTGCCCTCGCACTACCGGGGCGCATAAACGCCTCCCAAACTGGTCAACCTATCAGCGTCCCGAAGCGCTCGTGGCCAATCAGCTTCATGAAGCACTCTCCAGTCCTCAGTCAATTCCTGCACCGACGGACACTTGACAATCCGCTCTGAGCGGGACGCGCGTGAGGCCGCGCACTCAGGCGGCTCTCACAGCCATGCCGGGCCGATTGGCCATTTCTCTTAACTGTTGTGTGCACAATACATTCTTCCTTCTATTCTGGCCTTCCCCAGACTTCTCTCCTTTCCTAAGAAACCGGGCCTGGAAGATCGTAGGTGTTAGGGTTAACCTTCTTAGCCTTAACTCTCATATGACTTCGCAAATGGCTAGTCACAAGATTGGATGCAAAGGACGTGGAGGAGATCAGGGCCCAGCGCGTGACTTTTTATGCATAGCGATAATTTAAGAAAACACACGGGCTTAGCACAGGCCGAGTAGTACAGTTTCTGAATCAATGTGGTTCTTGAAACAACCTTGTTGGTGGATCAAAAATTGCTGAATAGGAAATTCCACATGTCTGTCACTTCAAACTTATGCCCAGCAAGCCTGCTACCGGTTTAGAAATGAGGAACTTATATATTTCAGTTACATATATCGACGAAAAATAAACGGCAAGTGCATAGCAAAAATCGATTTTCGAAGGTAAAGGTGAGTAGATTATCATATAGTTTTCACTCAAAATCATTCTCGATGCCGATTGAAGACCTATATAATTCTTGTCTGTAAAAAAACTCGTGGAAGGTGAACTGTAATTCATTTTATCCACTAAAATTTCAAACCTTAGAAGTTCAACGGAAATCAGAGTGATTATATGGCTACATGAACCGCACTCTCTTGGCTTCTCTTCTATAAAAAATTACCGATTCAATGTCTTTTTTGTAATTCACATAATGAGGAGTCGTTGTTGATGAGAGATATTCAAGAATGTACTGTATTCCTTTCTCCCATTCAACATCTTTGGAACTGTCAGAAAGCGCGAGCAGGTGGTTGACAAAGAGAAAGTTATTGAAGCATCACCAGAAGCTTAGGTTGAACCTGCTAATCAGAACATCATGGAATTAGGCGCAATGAGCCTATATCTAAGCCGTGACAATCCTACGCAACACAGTAAAATAGAGCTCATTTAGATTCAAAAAAGCCAGAATCTTACAGTTAATGAGCAAAAGTGACCCCTTTATGGCCAAAGTAACATGAGCGCAACCTTTTTGGGCTCTCCACATAAGTGTCCATTCTCCGATGAAAGCGAAATGTCGCCTATATGCCACATCAGAACAGAGTCCAGCAATGAAAGGCCAACTACAAAAAAAAGCATTAAACTTTTGGGTGAAACGAAGGTCAAAGGATGTTTGCTCGTTGATTGTTCGTATGCTAGAATGATTAAATTTATGCTAAACATCTAAACCACCGCATGACCCAGCTGCAAGGGGTTTGGCTCATCAGCGGGTCCCCCAGTGTTACCCAGCGTTCCACAAAAACGAATCACTATCCCCTCGCAGCTGTATCACGCAGCGCCAGAAAATAGGCGAAACACGTTTCTGGGCCCATACTAACAGTGGTTTATGAATGTTATGTGGTTATCCCGATGTGGTTGACAGACAGCTGCCCAAGTATTCATATTAAATTTGGATTACGCCTATAAAGTTAAATGCTGACTGAGTTGATAAATCTTAATCTTTTGAGAAGATAAAAATTTAGCCTTGCCTATGTCCGCTTCGATAGGTTTGTAGCGACCCCTTATTCTTAGTTATGCTTTCCTCGGACGCCGCGGGGAAAAGCCATGTCTGGCGTGACCACCGCGCGGACGCTAGACACAACAGTAAAAGCCTTTACTCAAGGTCGAGACTTGTCTGGCCAATCACTTCTCAAGATGAAACCAGTGCACAAGATGCGGGGGAGTAGTTTACGCTCAGACACACCCAGACCCGACGATCTACTGTTCGGTTGCAGACGTTCCGGGCCCGGTGATCTACTTGCCGGACTGCGTCTCTGGACTCCGGCCCATTCATGGCTAGACTGCACTTGTCTGGGAGTCACCTGCATGTTACTTACATTCTACGCTTGTTCCACCTTAGTAAATTCTCCATGCCACTATGGCCTTCCATGCCTTATCATATTCAATAGCTTATAAATGTTGGGATACGTTCTGTAGCCTATTACCTTCTTGGACCATATCGTATCCCATATTGTTGACCCCGAAATTCAATTAACTCCATATTCCACAGGTTTAGGCTGAATTTACAGACAGCTCTGTGCTTCCTCTTCGCCGGCTGTCTTTCTAATTGCGTGCACCTTTGCTTTTAGACGCAGACGTTCATCTCAAATGAGTGCATTCATGTGCGTGCACATGCGACGCCACCAAGCATACATGCAACATAGGCTTTAGTGCTCAGGCATGGGGTGGAAATAGATGTGTAAGAAAGAATAGAAGATAATCCCCTGAATATGATCTCAAAACAGGTATTGGATTGCCCAGCGCATCGAAGTATGTTTGAAGAGATGCAGATGGGCTAGGAAAACATGGGCTCACTAATAAGTGAAGCAGCCGTTCTGTTCGTAAAATGTCACTGCACTTTTTACTTCAACGGGCAAATCTTAACCTCAAAGACCACATCAGTCATCTTATTTTTAACCAGTAAGAATGGCATCTTCGGAGTTGTAGCAACGCTGGTGTCAGTACCAGTTAAGCATCGGAGATGTTTGACAAAAGCTTAAGTGTACAATGATGGAGGATTGACCTCAAAGTTTTAGGGGTCAAACAGACACCCCCACATGAATCTGTATTCCGGCATACACTCTAACTCAGGAAACACAACGTACAACTAGGGATCGGAAACCCGTTTGAATGCTTCGATTCCTTTAATGGCGGGCAGATTTTCGTATACATATTATTACGCACTTTTACATAACACTTAACACGTTTGCACTTTTTACGTTTGTACGTGCATTTATTTCGAAAAAAATTTAAGAAATTCACTTTTTTGGACTTAAGAACACACAAGGAATCATATGGCAACGCTGGCTTACTCAACAATTAGCCAAATCCCTTATACAGTTGCATCCGGCGGTCGTACAAACATTGGCGAAACAGCTGCCTGGATAGTCAGCTAGTACCGATGCTATCAAAATGGATTTAAAGTGCAAAGGATTACTCTGCTGTAATGAGCATACTTCTTACAAATGACTTACTTCCAATTATGAATAATGACCGCTGGTCTTACATTTCTTATATTAGGCAAGTAGGCTGGCTGTGAACATCATGTTTTGCTGAATCTATGTTATATGTTATGTTATATGGCCCTTAGCCGGGTCATACAAGAGTGTCGTGAGGATAACGGTCTTCACATCTTCAGTTTCGTTAAGAGCTGGAGACCATGGTCAGTCCACACGCAGGTCTGAAGCCGGCCGAAAGCTTAGATGGCTTTTGAAATCCGGCCAGTAACCTCATCGTCGATTCTGGTTTTGCAGGATAGCGTGCTGCCAAGACCGGGAAGTTGTCCACGCGTTTAAGTTCGGCACCGATGACATTGATTCGTGGGCAGTGAGGGAAGGTAAGGTTCGATCCCCCAGTACTAGTAGAGCGGTTAGATGTGGTTATGAGGGTGTTGGTGGGAGGTTATGCATCGGAGAGGGTAAAAAGAGTTAGAGCTGTGGTGTCCTTGGTGGTCAATTTTGTGGAGAGTGAAGGGGTCGCACTAGGGAGAGTGACGTCGACGGGTGAGGGCAGCGGAGAATCGGGAAGTTGAGCTTCTATGGGGAGGGTGGTCGTCGGCGAAGTGCTAGACACGGAAGGGACTGTTGAATTTTTCGACGCTGTGGGAGTGGATGCCGTCGGAAATAACAGACCAAGCCGACACGTGCACGGAAGGTGCATTGACAGCGCGGGCAGAGTGGAAGCACGTGGGCATTGACAGCGTTCGTCCGTTGAGTTTGGGACGTGCGAGTCGTCTTTTTCGCCATGGTGGCGGGACCTAACCATCTCCGTAGGTAGCTCCGTCAGTTTCTTGGCCAAGTAGATTGGTCCTGCGCGTATTCCTCCCAGGTTGCCGCATTGATTTGTAGGCGCTTCAGGGGTTTCTTCAGAGTGTTCTTGTAGCGCCTCTTTTGTCCTCAACTGCAGCGAGCACCCTCAGCGATATCACCGTATAAAAGTCGCCTGGGTAGTTGTTGGTCGTCCATCCGTACTATATGGTCGCTCCAGCGCAGTTGAATCTGCCTCAGTATGGTCTGGATGCTGAGAAATCCCGTTTTCTCCTGGTTTTCCGTGTCTGGGAACCTGTACTACCATTTCAGCTTTGATATGTGGCGGAGACAGCTGAGATGGAAGTGGTTAAGTTTCCGAGTTTGGTTGACGTAGACAATCTAAATCCCGCTCCATACAAGGGTGTCTTGAGGACGACAGCCTTGCACCTCTTCAGTTTTGTGAAGAGCTGGACACCATGGACGTTCAACACGGAAGTTTGAAGCCGGCTGAAGGCTTAGATAGCTTTGGAAATCCGGCAAGTAACCTCGTCATTGATTCTAGTGTTGCGGGATAGCGTGCTGCCAAGACAGACAAAGTTGTTCACGCGTTTTAGCTCAGTGCCGATGACACTGATACGTGGAGCATTGTAATCAGCATCGGGTGGCGATTGATGCATGTCCACCATTTTATCCGTGTTGGAAGTAAGACTGAAGTTTGCACAAACTGCGGCGAAGAGTTCCATATTCATTTGCATGTGCACTTCTGTTGTGATGTTGGGAGCGCAGTCGTTCGTGACAAGCAGGTCATGAACTGTGGTCGTGGAGACGCGCACAGGGTCTGCTCATGTCGGATTTCGGGGAGGTGCCCATCCGTTATGTAGAGGATGTGGATCCCGGGACGCTCGTCACGATAGGCAGCCAGCAGCAGGACAGGGACCATGAGACTGGAGAGTGTAGACGCGAGGAAACAGTCCTGGTTCACTCCATTAGTCACTGCGAAGCCTTCAGAAACCGTTGTCTTTGACGCGCACCATAATTCCGTCGTGGTGCTGACGTACCATGTGGACGAAGTGCTCAGGGAAGCCCAAGTCCTGCATGACTTTTCATAGTCTAACGCGATTCAGCATGTCGAATGCTTTCGTTAGGTCAACAAAAGTAGTGTAGATATGAGTGTGCATATCCTGGCACTTCTTCTGCTCACATCAGAGATGCTGTGATTACGACAAGAACCTCGCTGGCATTCCGGCAGGAGTTCTTGTTCCAGTTGGTTGTTAAGAGCACGCGTGAAGATTCTGCCGGCAAAAGGACGCAACGAGATTCTACGATGATTGTCACAGAGTTGGTGGTTCTCTTTCGCTTGTTAGGGCGGATAATTGTGGCGTCCTTGAAGTCCTGGAGGATCTGGCTTCGTCATCATATCTCCTGGATGAGCGTAATAATGGGTGATATAATCTCTCACAGTAACACTCTAACAAAACACACATTTAGACACTCTCGCGCACGACATCAGTCCTGGCTTCGCCGATGGCCAATGCTGCCTTAGACAGCAACTTAGCGTTTTGTGCACAATATAACTCTTCACCTCTTGACTGTTCTCTCTTACTTTCAATCTGGGATTCAACTTGATGACTGTACTGATCCGGGCACAACAACTGCTTAGACAACTACAATGTTACCTTCTCGCTGATCCAAATAACGTTATACAGTAGTCACAGGTTATTAAGCCCACGGTCAATAGGCCCAGCCGCGTATTAAGCCCAAATCAGCTAGGAATGGAATTTTACATAGAAAAATCCACCGGTTAATAAACCCAGTCGCCGGCTACAAAGCCCAGTTTGCCAACAGGATAGAGTGAGATTCGCATCTCCTGCGTGCGCAACGCGGTCTATAGGCATCATATTTCACAAAATTCGACTATTTCTGGGGCCTGGATAAGGACATTAAAGAGCATTTGCGATTGAAGTTTCCTTCAAAACAACTGAAGCTAGACCGCTTTTTTAAACGTGTCGCAAATCATTTCTTGCTTTTTCCATTACGTAAAATGCAGACAAACAATTTCTTTTCTTCTACATAACCAAGTTCTACACATAATACAGTACGTATGCAATGTATAGTGCCTATCCTGCGTTTGCTAATCAAGAACAAGGACTCTCCGGTCATTGCACCCGCCACCTATCAAGCCAAATTTTGTCTGGGCCCGACGTTGGGCTTAATAGCCGGTGACTACTGTACTGGAAGCTATTTTAAATGACGTGGTAACCATTTTCGAGGTCTAAACTATAGACTATGCATGCATTTTTCGCGTTACCACGCGTGTATTGCGGTTGAAGTGATGTATTCTTCTTCTTCTTCGGAGTGGTATTAGGAAATCTAACTTCCATCATTGGAGAAAGCGGCCAACGCTGGATCTCATCTTGGTCTTCTTGACCCTGGGTGATTGTTCAGAGTGCGATAGACACTTGCAAAGCCTAAGGTTACTTAAATCTAATTTCTGTCAACAGTGGCCTTCTTTTCAGAAACATATGTAGAACAGATGGTGAACCTTATCTAAATTAATGGTCAATAAATCATCTAAGCTGAACGATTCAAACTCTCCTCCCTGAGACCAGTTTCCCGGCAGTTTAGGGGCACAGGTGAGTCCTAACTTTTGCAAAGGTTAACACGAAAATTTTAGATTATTAAATGCCAATCAGTTCGGGGTCTAGATATGTTATCGCGTACATCGTCGACTTAAAAATGAGACCTGTCTGTTTTTAGGCTTTTCTGACATGTTCAAACACACTGTAGCGACGACAGTGGGAAAGCTGGAGGAGATGAAGTACTTACATGCCCTTTTTAAAGCCAACGGTTATGCGAAGTCCTTCATCCGGAAGTGCCTCAAGAAGCCTCGCGTTCATCGGTCGAGTGAAGAAGAAAAGCCGAAATTCGGGCTCACCATCCCCTATGTGAAAAACGTTTCAGAGGCGACTGCACGAATCTTAGAACCCTTTGAGATTGGAGTGGCACATAGACCAGATTTTACAATCAGACGACAAATCATGAAGCCCAAAGACCCGCTGCCAGCAACTGAGCAATCAGCCGTAGTCTACCGCCTACGAGGCGAGGTGTGTTGGAGAGACGGGCAAACGCCTGGGCACAAGATTGCACGAACAGTAACTTGCAATCAATCGCAAGGACAAGTTGTCTTTAGAGTAGGGCCATGTGCAACAGCTCAAATACGAATTCGCCTTTGAGAAAGCGAGGGTGATCAGCAGGGTCAATGAGAAAATGGCCAGGCTAGTGCTGGAAAGTTGGTCCTCCACTGGCACAATCAACAGAACTATCGACCTGAACCTTGCCTACCAAGCGCCTCGCACAAGGCTCGAATCTAGTCGGCCAGAGCCAGTAGGGCAAACGAGTACGCAGGACTGAGAGCCAACGCCCGCGGAAAATATGGGTGGAGGTCGGAGGTCACGCGACCAACATCAAACACTGTCTCAACGTCGGAATCGCGAGGCAAAGATCAACCCAAGTGAACAGCAACGAGTGATCAGTCCTCCGGGTGACGTGGGGGAGGCCAGTACGCATACTGACTCGCCTACAACTACGCTGACCGCAGAGGGGACGAAGGTCACGCCAGTCCACCAGCAGCCAACCTCCGGGAGATCAAATGGGTTTGGAAACGAACGTGCAGGTCAAAGTTCACACGTCCAACACCGATATAATTTGAGGCAAACGGCAAGGCGGACTAAATCAAGACCACCAGACTCAACTACCACTAAACTCTGACGATAGAAGTGAGTTGGTTTTCGAAACGTCAGTTAAAATATAATTTGGTCCATGGACCCGCCCCCTTTTCTTTTTCCTTACCTTTAGGTGATGTTGAAAGAGATTGTTAAATGTAAAATTTCCTCAAGCACTTGGACCAGTGTCCTGTTGCTACCATATAGGGTTTCGAGGAGGAACACTCAGACTAGGCTCAGCTCTTTCCACTCAGGTACCGTGAATAAGACTTAGATTTACGAGGTAAAGTAAAAGGTTAGAAAAGTGTGTGGCCTCTTGGCTGAATACAAACTCTTCTGGGCCGTTGTTTCCTGTTAACTTTAGATCGAGTTTTATGCCAAATGATTCAAAAGCCACGGACATCCCATTTGATATAACGTGTGGTTTTCAAACTTCGCCGGTATAGTGCAGTTTGGGGTATCTTGACGACATTATCGTAGTTGAGAGGGACTTCAAAGTCCATTTGCATCAGCTGCCTGTGGTATTTGGCAGCCTAAAAACAGACAGGTCTCATTTTTAAGCCGACAAAGTGCACACTTTCTACCAGACAAGGCTTACATTCTTAGGGCATGTCGTCCCCACATCCGGCACCGAGATCGATAGGGAAAAGGTCATAGAAGTCCGCAAGTAACCAGTGCGACTGAGGTCAGAAATTTCCCTGGTGTCATTCCCTACTATAGGGAGCTCATAAAGGACTATATCCATGCAACCACACACAGAAACAAGCTATCCCAAAAAGGAAATGAGGATAAACGTAGATAACGCGTATTTTGGTGATTGGCACTGGAGGGGCTGCCCTGCGTTCCGGTGAAAAATCTGCTAGTCTGCCCCCCCCCCCTACAGAGATAGAGTGCTCGTTCAAACCGCTCCAATACAATCTGGGCGCTTATATGATTACCTCAGCTGAGTATGAGGAAGCTCGTAAGTGTATATTCGTATCTGATGTGATTATTTCAAAGATAGCGTACATGTCTTATTACCCAGCTATTGATACAATTGTAGCAAATATCATATTGCCAGGCTTGGTACCAATACTACTATTACTCATCTGCATTGCTAGGTAGCAGAAGGCGTAGTAGGAAAAAACCATGAACTGACTTTGCAACTATAAAAAACCTGAACAGACTCGTACACAGCAGGTCAAATGTTCTTCCCCGTTCAGTACTTTGATGCAGTCTATTGAGTTTATTCGGAGCGCAATCGTACAAAGTTCAGAGTCAAATTCATCACAGTGCCTGGAATTGAAGAACGCAAAATTAATGCGAGAGGTGGTAGGTTTGTTTCTGGACTTGCACTTAAAGGCTTGGAACTACGTTGCTCACCCAACGGTGCTTTCTGTGTGAACGGCTTAACATCATTCAACCGACTTTGTTTTTCATTGGTAGTCGAGGCAACGCACTTAGTGATAGGAACCAATCAGAAATAGGCTGTGTATGCCAATGAACATGAGGCACCACGTTCGAACTGTCGGCGCAATGCGACAGCACGATTAGCATAAATTGAACCTTCAACGCTCATTTTACCCTTCATCGTTCAGTCTCTATGCAATGCTCTTTTTAGGAGACGCTGCTGATGCCCATTAGCTTTCCTGTTCTTTGCAGTTTCTTTATCAGACAGCTACCGATCGTTCTTTTAACGGCACTGAAGGACCTTAATTTTACTCCGGCCTCTTCCAAATGTCGGTTATAGACCATCAAAGAACATTATCGGCCAGCAGACGAAACAAGCTTAATTTCTTCACGCTGCGCTCTTCGAGGAATTCTAGGAGCTCCGAGCGTCCTTCTATTTTGAACGTGTTCCCCGACACTGAAACTGAGCTCTCATTGGTGGACTTCAACAAAAGTAATGATGCTGACGGTCGCTGTCTGCGCATATTTTGTGAGAAGATAAAGGAAGGAACATACTTTAAAACTATATGTATCAAGGACAAAACCACTGTTGGCGAATGTATCGATGACCTGACCCGCTTGCTTTTTGAGCCTTCCGAAATTCATAAGTTAATGAACCCAGAAAGCTTAGTCATGTTTGAAGCAGTCGGCAGGATTAAGCAAAACCCAGGAACGGCCAGTCAGAGCAGTGCTGGGGAGCTGGTTGTGAATACTGAATTCACGGAAATCAGCTCACACCCTTTGGTCCCTAACCAACGTGTAATGGATGTCTTCTCCCTTATGAAACCTGCTTCTGGTCTGTCTAGGAGGCTGGAACTGAGACCAAAACAGCCGCCAGCACGTAGTCCGACTGCCATAAAGTCCGATAGACTTTCCCCTGAAATGACCTGCTTTGGTCAGGACGGAATCACTCAATTACCCCATTCGAATGGTGCTGACATGTCCCCGGATATTCACCTACTGCGCAATAAGTATTCTCCAACAAAGCTAGCCAACCAGCCTCACTTATTACTTCTCAAGGGCAGTCGTCCGGACAGGGATTTCCTGATGCACGACTTAAGCCCCCTCTTTAACGGTTCCAAGAATAAGCTCTCTATCGGCCTGTCATCCAAGGACGATATTCGACTCTATCTTCCGCCTGGTTCAAACAGAAACAAGTCGGGCACTGGCACTGCTTCGCCTGTCAGTTTGTGTATCCGCGAGGTGGGGACGAGGAGCAGTCTCTGCCTCGTTATTCCAACTCAGTGGAATTTACCACAATGTGGAGATGTAATAACCGTTTTTCACAATTGGTTTGATGTGAGCAGGGAGATTCCAGTGGAGCGTTACCTACAGCCTGGTGATCTCCTTCGGCTAGAGGCCAGACAACTTGCTTATATTTTCCTCTTTAAGGATCCGTCCTCGATCCCCGAGCATGAACTGAAGTTGGGTTTCCTTTCACTCCCACCGACGAGTTCTGTTTCTGAATCGCCGATAGGTACGCCCAGCAGTAATCGGTCAGCCCTGCGGACAGCTCGAATTTCCGCCAGTCGGGACGCCAAAGCCGGGGACCACCCTCCCCCTCAACGTGCCCCTCCCTCTTCCTCGACTACAGCCTGCACAGCAAACAGTGCAGGTAGTTGTCCTTCAGTTGACGTGTTTCCCTCTACCGACAGCGTGAACCATGTGCTACAGATGCTCTTTCCTGACGGCGACGGTGCTGGATGGATGACCGACGATTCCGTCACCTTCATCATGACCAAACCGTGGCCTGGCCTGCCGAACGTCACAGTTGCTGCAGCCTGCTACGCGCACTTGACTCGTTCCATAGCTATCGCCTACGCAGCCGTGCACAGATCCGAAAAACAAGTACAACGAACGCTGGAGTACCTACTGGGTGCCGTTGGTAGCACCCTGACTAGTGAAATTGACGCTCTTGAGTCGGTGAGTTGGACTCTATTTTTTGTGTGCACAAGGCCGAGAGGCAAAAGGTTTTATGTGCTCAGCCGACTCTGTAGTACGACCGAATAAGTTCTGGACCAAAAAGCAATCAGTGGAGAACCATCGATCATTCTAATAGTGTCAATAGGTCTCTGAGAGATGAATGCACACACTCACGTCTGGGACATCCGCTAAAATCGGCATTTACGCATTACGTTTTTTGACTTGTAGTCATTTCGCTATGGATGAAGTTTTAGAGAATTTGAAAGCATATTGGTTTCACGAAGCCCCCAAAGACATCAATAACTCTCAGCTGAGACAATATACGGGGAATTAATTGTGGTTGTCGCACAGTTAACAACTGCATCTAATATTGAATATTAAGATTTCTTGAACTATGTTGGTAGTCTTGAGGAAGTCAAGTTAAGCGAACGAACGTTTTCGATTAATTCATCATCAGGCAATACAGTAATATAAGGGAGGGTAGAGTTAACGAAAGTTTTAGGCAAACCAATCAGTAGTAACAAGGGGGAGAGAGGGGGGAGAGGTGTTAAAGGATCAAGGGGGATCAAGGGGATCAGATTCTAGTCCTAATTGGGGACAGAGAAATGGGATGGGGGGAGAGGGGAAGGGGAAGGTGTCAGACAATTAGTTCATGTCATCCAGTGGTCCTCGTCTCGGATTTTTTTTTTTGGGTTGTGAGGACGCAAGGTGTCAACGTCTTGAGACTGTGTCGGTGGCCTTTGGATGCTTGATGCCGCTGTCTCATCATTGTTTCTCGGCGTAGTAAGAGGCGTGAGGGCAGATTTTGAAAAGGCTTTTGGCCACGGGAGCCTTAGGGCCGCTACAAATGCTTTCTGCACACATAAAATTGGGTTTGTGAGGCGAATGGCGACTGCTTCTGCCGTCGCAAGTATCCGCTGACGCAGGAACTTAGAGTGTTTAGCCGGAACTTTGTAGACGACTCTAAATGCTTGGTTGACGTCTACCCGATGACCGCTGTCTACCAAGTGAGCCAGAATTGCGCTTGATATTGACTTAGTTTCGCCTCTGTTTAGCCACGCAGGGTGATGCTCTCTCATGCGCTTGGATAGACGTCTAATCGTTCGACCAATGTAACTTGCCCCACAGGAGCATGTAAAGTTGTAGATACACATTGATGTGGTCTGGAACGGCAGTCTATCCTTGCCTTCAAGGCGAAGAAGTGGAGTGCTTGAGAACAATAATCTTAACTTTGCTGCTGGATATGTACGCGCGATTGCAGCGTTCAGACGAAGCTGTAGAAGTTCGCTTGCTGGATCACCTTGAAAAGGCAGTGTAAGAAATACGATTTTCTTCTCAGCCGTCGGTACCTCCGGTCTTGGTGGACGTTCCTCCATAAACTTATCGATGAACTTATCGGGGAACCCATTTTCTTGTAAGGTATTTTTTTTTAAGCAGTGCGAGTTCGTCCTCCAGTGTCTCTGTTGGTAGTCATCCACATACCTTGAAACAGCGATTGCTAAACCTTGCGGTATTACTTGCAACTCTCAGTCACTAAAAAGCCTGGTATAATAGTAAGCAACTGCGCAGTTTTGGATATGCAGCTGCAATTAACAAAAATGGTAGTCCGTCCTAAAAAATGTGGAACTAAATTACTTGGACCCATGCGTTAGGGTTTCATTGTAACGTTCCGAGAGTTTAAACCGGGATTACCTTCCTAGCCATGTTAACTGAAAATAAACAATATGTTGCAACTTGTTTTTCTACATAGCAGTCGAAATGACTTCGTATAGTTTCGCTCCATTCCCTGCGCTTGTGTATGCTTTGTACTTTTTGTTTCGATTTTTCGACAAAAGAAAAGGCTGAGAAGGATATCTAAGGGCTTCAAGTCGCAGACAGTTTTCAAAAAAATTGATAAACTTTGTTCCAAACAAACAAAAGGCCTGCTTAAAACTGTCATGTAAAGTCACACTGTTAATTTATCGAGTCTTGACTTTTTTAATGGTATGGTTAGTGTAGTGCTCATCGGGATCTCTTTATGAGGAAGGATATAGACCAAAGTATAATACTAGAGGAACGCTTGAGTTGAGTAAACGTTTTGTTTTACTGAGTTTTGCGACTTTATGATGCGGAATTTAAATTTTCTGCCCTCGTTTCGAAAGGAAGAGGTAATCCTCCTTTGCTGAACTCGTCAAGCCATTTTCCTGAATTAAATACGGCAGCTGCCGATGCAGCCTGGAGATCTAAGTATTCCCAGTGCTTTAGTAGAACAATTATTGGAAAAAGGCTGACCAGGAAGGGCCATTTGATTGGACACTGGAATAGGTAACCCCGAAGTACAAGTGGCCTTGCGCCGAATTACAAGGAAACTAAGGTTATGGTTAAGTTTAGGGCGAGGGTTAAGGTTAGGGTCAGGGTTGAGGATAAAATTAATCACGAAGGGAGGCAAATGATGAAATTGTTCCTGTGATCAAACAGTCTTCCCCTTTCATACTGATAGGGTTAGTATTACTGTTAGGGTCGATGTTGAAAGCTGGTAATGATGAGTATTAGTGCTGGGTTTAGGACATGGAAATAGGTACGGCTTGGAATTTATCGAAATAGCACCTACCAGTTTTTTGATTTCTTAGTAATTCACCTAATCGGCTTCTTTATCTCACTATGTATTTTGACTGGATAAAAACCTTACAGGAAAACCGCACACTTCCGAAGAACAGATAGCGATTCTTCTCCGAACGGGTGTCCTTAGAAGTGTGCATTTGACTTGCGTACTTGCCTGTTGAAAGTTGTAACACTGGTCTTTCGTTGCCATGGCATGTTTGGCCATCACCGAATCCCACCAATCCGGCATTTCTGTTCTCGATCAATAATAATAATTTGCGTTTGTGCCTTCATTTGTCGAAAACCAACTCGGCAGTTGGCTAATACCCTTTCAACTCCCACCCAGTCGCCGTGAAGAAATTGACTTACCAAAAGAATGATCTGTTTTCTGCAAAAAAATCACTCAGACTTCGGTTTTTAACTGGTTTAATATGAAAATTTAGTTTTTTCCTATTCTTTCGCATCCTTATTTGACTACAGTGGATTTTTTAAAAATAAATATGCTTGCTTAAGTCACTAGAACAGTAGAACTGTTTACAATTATTAATGGGAGAATATGATTCAACGATGATGCTAACTCTTCGGCAGATAGCGTGCCGCATAGCTGTCCGTTCTGTTTACAGGATATAGGAAATGGGGGCTAGATGCCTTACAAAGCCTTATTTCGTAGTTATGATATGTTAACTGGCAGTTTGGATTAGCTTGGATTACACATCTTCACTTTGAAAATTTTATCTCACTGCAGATTAGGTGTTGATATGGTATAGTAGTTGTCTATGTCAAAATGATTTCCTATGTCAGAGTGAAAGCATTGAAGCATCATGGTAAGAGCTGGGATTCCAGTTTCGAAATATATTTTTTCATAATGCTCTACGCCCCTTCGAAGCACTAACCTGTATATGTTAGTTGCTAGGACTGTACAACCTTATGTCCATTAAACGATCGCATCAGATAGGGTATGAATAGCGAACCATAATCGGATCAGATGAACGCTGTTTCGCAGATACAAGACCGAGACAGCATCAGAAGGGAGACCAATTACTTGCGAAATTTTCTGTATTAAACGGCAAACACTACAGAAGTACTTTAATAAACAGTACTGGAGTATGCAAACGTCAGCACTTGAATACACTGCTGGATTTCAAGTGACCTTTTTGCAAAATGACTTGAAGTAAAATACTAAAGACCATTGAAGATGCGATTGGAACTGTCAAAATTTGACAGCAGTGTCGTAATTTTACAGTAATATGCCCTTCTGCCAAAGTTCACGGCAAGAATAAAGGTCTAAAGGAGCACGCAAATGAAAATTACACGCACCTGAACAAAAAACATTATATTCACACCAATTCACAACAATTATCTCAGCTCAACGGTTGGATACTACCTATGCGTAAATCTCGGAGTTTGAGATGGGCAAATCCTGCAATATGACTTCGTTTGGCAGTGACCCAGACTATTCAGAAGAAAACAAGCATGAAGCGCAGTTACAATGGAGATCTAAGGTAAAAATCGATTACTTGGAACAATTTTGGTCCTTGCATTTCAAACAGTGAAATCAGAAATATGTTGCATATCGCTCAAGTCAATAATTCGAGTTCCAGGAAACATTTGCTCACCAGTTCTTTCAACAAATAATTGGAGCGTTAATCTATCTAACTTGCTACACATTCTTGCTTTCCTAAGTATACAAGTTTCTGAATTGTTTGATCAACCAAAAATATGAGAATCAGCATACCTCCGGAACAGAAATTTTCCAAAGGCAGACAAACGCGAAATAAGCCAACGCAAGGAGGCAAATGGTAATGCGGCTTTTAGCTTAAATTATCATTTGTTGGGAAATATATGTAGGCTTTATGGGTGAAGATCTCTTTAGGAATGCCGCTGGTTGAACATATTGGAGTTAAGTGTAGCAGTAAAAGGATCGATCCATGAAGCGTTTGTGCAAAGTAATATTGTAGAGGAGGCTGAGGCGTTCGATTGCTATCTTTTTTCTGAATGAAATGAATAAGCGCGCGTTTCTAACTGAGGCACAGGTAAATGTAACTAAACAACCCAGTGCTTATATAAAATAACAGCCTAAATGGACGTCATGGGTAAGCAGTACTTCGAATCATAGGCGTTTGTTGAAAACGGAAGAGACATGCTGTCGAGCCGCCGTAATGTGCGTGAAAACTCGTTATAGTTATGCAGTTCAAGGCAGAGTCGTTTGATTGATAAGTTTAATGAAAATGAAGTATACTTGCTTCCAGGAACTTTCAGAAATAGATATACTCTGAGCAACTGAAAAAGTACAATCATTGTAATACTTTGAAGCATAATGTTCCCGGTGCAATAATTGACATTAACCGCTGTTCATTTAAAATCGGAAGACAAATAAATTTTTCCAAATGTTGTGCTGCCATGTAAGACCGTGGCAACAGTAATTTACGAAGTGCACCTCATTAATCCCTAGTCCCAGGATTTTGTCTTGTGAAAACGGTGGTTAGAAGGTTTTATAGGTGGGAAATTAGGATAGGCAGTGGAATATACTTTAATAGCTGCTATGTGCGTTTTCATTTTATTGTATTTAGTAATGTTGTTGATTTATACCTTTAGATCTTCCTAATCTCTATTATCATTTTACGTATTGCGCACAAACCCGATTATCAAACTGCAGGTTTTTTGAAATTCCTGAAAAAAATTAATGACGGTTAGGAGGTCGTATGGTTCAACTTACCTGTGGCCCAACTTACCGTCCTGGAGTTAGATAAGTAAAGTTGCGCACACCTTCAAGCTGCATGCGGAACAACTTACTCACAGTAGCCGCGAGCAACAAATTTGACTGCATGTTTTTTTTGTTAAACCTTCTAAAAGTTTCCTTCTATGCGTAACCTATTAAACTACCCCTAAAAGCCCTGTAAACACCGTTTGCGTAGGAAAATATGCTGAGATTAAGGGTATGTAAAGTGCATTACATACTACTTTTGACAAGACCGTTGCCAACTAATGGTACGGTGCATGATTTGGCTCTCGATTGCAGTTCCCGCTCTTGAATTCCAATGTTCGCATTCAGAGACAAACTGGTTCAATAAGATAGTGCTCTATATTTTTGCTGATATTTAAACTCTATTTTAAGCCCTATCATTGTGCCTCGATAGAATGGCTTTCGGAGCATGCGAGCGTAGCTATCAAGTGTTGCCCTCGATCCTGAACCCTTGATTGCAATTTAAATTCATGCACGCTACTTTGTCTCCTAAGAATTTGTAGGATACGGTATGAGCTGCATAAAATTCCTTCGTCAACAGGCAAGTAATAACAAACCGATTAAGGACAGTCAATAGAAGAATGTTTTGCTGTTTGTTCTCCTAGAGCATGTGCATGTCTTTTTTGCTCAATTTATTTTAGCTTAACAAAAAGACTAAAGGCGTGCGAATCCCCATTAAGAATCGGTATGCTCCAGGACAGTGAATAGCTTAGGCAAATTTCTAAATCAAAATTGAAGTCTGTGTAAGAGCCATGCAATATCTAAGTCTGATTGCAATCTAATACCTTAGATGAAATGAAAAGAAACCTTCACCTTTTCGTCTCTATTGGCCGGTTTGATTAGATATGAAACGAGTTCCGGATTCGAGTACGGACAATGACGAGGGAGGATGTAATGACCAAAGGGTCCTAAAACACGGAGTTTTGTTATGTTCGTATGAGGACGGTCTATAAGTCAAAACTGGCCCTCAACTCAGTCCCCCTTGCTTTTGCTGGTTTTCCCCCTCCCCCAGTATTAGTACCCGACGCTATGTGACGGCAGGCAATAGATAAAGATTGAGAGCCAATGCGCAACGGACCAGTAGATCTCGCAGACAGATCAGTAAACGTCCTTCCTGCGATATTAAACGAATAATCAAAGAAAACGAAATATATTCAAATTTTCGCCCTTCCTCGTAATGAAAGATTGGAATGCTTGATCCAAAGTGAGTGGGGGTGGGGGATTGTAGATAATTTCTATTAATCGGACTGCTTTGGGTCTTGAATCTCCTGTCATTTCCTATTTCAATTACAGTAATTTTCGTTAAGCATCATTAATGGGCGATGCACATGCAATCGTGAAGGTTTCATACTTTCGCTTTACTTCAGTGGGGCACGTTACTGATCAAATATTAAGAATTTTTGAAAACCGGACGCATTCTCGATGTAGAACACTATAATTTTTGACAAGTAAGCTTTGACTGCCATAGTATTTTTTTAACTGTCCTACAGGTAGAGACTGAAAGCAGTATTTTCCGAGAGGGATTAAAAGCAGTTGTTTTGTTCAACAAATGGAGTAATTTATTTACGCTACTAAGTCCCTTTACATAACAGAAAAATGCGCTTAACCTTCAGTTGGACTTATTTTCGCAATTTATGAAAAAAGATAGATATGAATTGAATAAAAGCCACGAAAGCGATCTCACTTGTATTGTCCTGAAAATATTTCGCTGCGTGAGAACTTGGAAGTGTTCACCGGAACAGAATAGCATCCTTGCTTACGTTTTGAAGAGCTTGGCCGGTTGTCTATATTCAAAGCGTTTACTGCCAAATTTCGGTTGACATTTTGAATGACTGACCAAACCAATCGGTCCTGGACTAATCGATTTTCTTCTCTTGCACAGTCTCGGCCTTTGGGTGGATGTTTGTGTAGCAAGACGGCCGCTGACGTTGCTTATCGTCAACTCGATGGAGGATACTTGTAAGCCTACATCCTCCTCCGATGGGTTCGTAACAGGACCATATTTGTTCGCATATCTTAGGTTCGGTGTGACCTGTCTACCCTGGTTTTTATGCGCGTAATGACGTAAGATTTTATAGACCAAAGGAAACGCTAGATGCCTGCTGATAGTGTTGGCATCTAAATACCACGTCTCAAGCGTCAGTCGTTACGCTTTTGAGGTGCCCCGGTCTAAGATGATCGTTCATTAACTGTCAAAGTTATGGCAAGTGTCTTCAATATTGGTTGCAACCGGTGAGTTTGGGTCTAGTCAAAGAGCCGCCAATTTGTGGTAATGTAGGTGGTTCTACAATGTTTGTACATTTTCAATGACTTATTTAAATCTCCATCTTCGCAAATAAATAGAGAGGTTTCAGAGAGGGTAGTCTATCCTCGAGCTGCATCACATGGCAACGAATTGCTTATAATGACAACTATGCCTACTTTGGCGTGTTGTAACAGTCGAGAGACTGCTTCGGAGAACCCTCGGAGAATGGCTCTCTAGACTTCGGGTTTCTGGTCTTTTGTTTCTCCTCTGTTCACTCGTAACCTTTTTTGATAAACTAACTTTAGTACGCATTAACTTGGAAGATACCATAATTTTATCGGCGTTCAGTTATTTTGTAAGCTGACGTGCTGCAACGCGTTTCAACCCTTTGGAATATAGTCCGGATGCAGCCACATTTATGACACAGAGGGTTGTTGCTGTTGAAGGGTAGTATGTGCTTTGTGTTCTTTCAGTAAGCAGAGTACAAATCGAAACTGCATATCGGCAACATGAGACAATGCACAATTTTTCACGAGTCTGCTCAGTTGTGGAAAACTCGTTAGGAAAAGTCCTTACTGTCAAATTGGCAAATGTGCAATCAATCCACTTGTTTTTAGCATCTGAAACAGGGGTACTTGACAGGAATGCGGAATTTGCTTATCTTTGCAATTACGCATAAAATCAGGACACCAACTGAATGCGTCTTGCTCTAATATAATAAATTCTTATTAATTACACTGTGGCATACACTTATTTGTGGGCACAACAAAATTCAGAATGTTGGGTGCGTTCATGTTGCGGCCGTCCGAGATATTTCCACCGAAATCCACAGGACCTCAAGGCAGCAATTTTCTGCATAGCTGTCATTAACCTTTTAGTATATAGTTCAGATGAGAATTTCACTTTTATTATCGTATCTTTCTCTTGCGTTATGAATGGTTACTCTCAGGCAATATGGACAGTCAGAGAGAATACCGCCCAACACCTGATGCGTGTTGTGATCCTTCTTTCATTTTAAGGAATATAACGAGGCTGCCAGACACAGAAAACCAGACATTTTGAGAAATATGTAGGAGTTGATGGAGAATGTTCGTGAATTTTATCCCAGGGGAATCTGTGTTGTCCTACTCTGTAGTATGCATGTGGCCTGGATGAAGTACACAGTCGTCACCACTCTTCCAAAAAGTCTAGTTGAGTATTGTGTCATAAATGCCTTCAGTCATCAATGGATCGATTCCTAGGTCTATGCAGCCGTCACCTGTGTGATTAATATTCAGATGACCTAGATGGACGTGGTTATCCACACCCAAACATCGGCTTACGGCACAGATTGAGAGTCTTGTATGGAATTGCAAATATTTTCACATATTGAAGGAACACTTCTCGTGAGGACGTTTGTGAGGTTCATTCCTATGGGAGTGCGTCCCAATAAAAGTTGCTGGTGGTTTTTTTGTCAGAATTAACTGCTGAGGCTCGCTGACTCCCCTCCCCCAAGCAATTCACATTTGTGCATTAATCCCAAATATGCGTGTTAATCATCCCAGCATGTTGCGCTATGTAAATTAGCGAGACTAGTTTGAAGTATTCACATGTTGCTGCAGCAGAAAGTGAGTTATTCGAACGTCACAAGTGACACTTTCCATCGGCGGGGTAGTGACTCATTATCCCGCTAAAACTCAACCTGCACTTAGCAAACGATATCAATTTGAAAGATGATGCTGCAAGTCACATCCGCCATAGCTGAAATTAAAACAATTTGACTGAAAGATAAAGTTGTTATGCGTTCATATGCCTCGGATTAGGTTAAGACGGTTATTGCACCTTATTTCAAAGTTTAAGAATAATAAGGATCATATAAATTTCTATGGCTGAACTCGAACACTTAATCATGCGTTTTATATAACTAGCTTATTAAAAGCTGAAATGAAAGAGTCGAAAGTTGCGAATGCAAATGAACATACATGACAGTTGTCAGCATCGGATGTTAACCAGCACAATTCCGTCCTACTACTGGGTCAGTTTCCAGAAATTCAATTAGCCTAAACCTTTTAGCTTAAAGTAGGCCGTTTGAAAAGTAACATATGGAAACATAATTTGAAGAACAACTGTGGGCCTCTTTTAATTGGCAGTTTTAATTTACTTAAGAAAGATGCTCACTTTCCAGTTCAATATATATATATATATATATATATATATATATATATATATGAGAAGTTAAGGCGATCTCGGGAACCAAAGATTTATCGTCCTGACGTTTTGGAATCATGAAAGCTTTCATTGTCAAAGGTAATATTCGCACGAATTTTCACAGTATTTATGGGTAAAATCAGATAGGCAGGCCAATGTCTGTTGGTGTCATGTGGCTGTGGGCTCGTCTCAGTAGGGGGTGGTGGTGGCGTCGGGGTGATAACGATCATTGATCGGGTTCTCATGGCCCGTTGGTTGGGTTCACCCCTCCTCCTGCTGTGTTGACAACTTCCTGCAAACGTGCGAACGGTGGTTGCCGTGTCCGTGTTCACATGTCGGTTGCTGCCGGGCTGGTGATCATCGTTGTCTGGTCCCAGCGTGCGCTCGCGTCTGTCTGCATTGTTCTTGTTGTCATGTGTCAGTGGGCTAGTCTGGTCGGGGGGCGGTGGTGGCATCGGGGTGATAACGGCCATTGATCTAGTTCGCGTGCTTGGTTTGTTGGGCTCACCCGTTGTCCTGCTGTGTTGAGTATCTCCCGCAAACGTACGAAGGGTTGTTGCCACGTCTCCGTCTCGGTTGCTGCTGGGCTGGCGATCATCCTCGCTGTTGTCTAGTCTCAGCGCGTGCTCGCGTTCGTCTGCGTTTACATCAGGTTGCCGGTCCCACGGGCCTGTAGACGCCATGGCTTGCCCTCCGTTTGCGACTGAATCTGACGGTTTGTGCTGTTAGTTGGTGCGGCTGGTCGGCAAACCTCTCCGTGGTCATGGTGTTTGTGCGTAGCCCGTAAAGCTTGGTAGGCTGCCGGCAGCGTCACACAGTGGTTGATAGAATTGGATGTGGTGTGCCAGGCTTCGAGTGTCTCCCTAGCTGTTTGGTCACTTCCTCGCCCCAGGACCTCAGCGTCTTGAAAAGCGAACGTATGCCTACCAAGCCTTGGGGTTCAAACTACAACCGTTGCAGGCAGTCCACTAGCCACTACGTAGTATACGTAGGCGGAGTGGTATTGACTAAGGTAAGAAGGACCGTAATTGTCATTGCTGGTTCGAGTAAATACTTTTGGACATAAACTAACAACAGTAAGCGTTTCAAAAATATTTCATAAGTTTTATTAAGTATAACAATTATTGGATAAGTGAAGTAAGTTGCATTCCGAGATGATATGATGAAAAGAAAGAAGATCTTCGGAAAATCGAGTAGTACTCGTGAATTTTCGAACAAGTATCACGTGTTCGTCGTCAGACTAAATTAAAAGTGAGGGCTGGGAATGTCGCACTAGATGTTTTGGAGGCAGAGGTTACAACGGACGGGGGAGGGAAAGGTGGGGATTGGGTGGAAGGGTTATGGTGACGTGATACCCGCGGCGATAGGTTGTGCTAGTGAGGGGAGGGGGGTGTTAGCGTTTGGACTATGGGCCGCGTGTTCGGGGGAAGGGGGGGGGCTGGTAAAGAGTCAGAGAAATTCCACTTGACCGGACACAGAGAGCCAGTTGTTGTTTCAGGCTGGTTAAGAGTTAGAGAAATTCCACTTGACCGGGCACAGAGAGCCAGTTGTTGTTTCAGGCTGTGTCCAAATTAGTAGACCATGCACGAAACCCGGTATAGTGTGAGTCAAGCTCTACGTGCCTGTTTATACTAGCCGGATTCGAGTGCCAAGCTTCAAGGAATTCTCTCGCTTGTCGCGTATTAGCCATTGCGATCACGTCGGTGGCATCCCAATTGAAGCGGTGATCACACTCAATGGAGTGTGCAAATACGAGTGATAAGTGGTTCCGTAGGCGAACGGCTGACTTGTGTTCGTTAATGCGAGTCTCAAGGCGTCGGCCTGTTTGACCAATATAAACGCAAGGGCAACCAGCACACGGTATACGATAAACGACGTTACTTAGTTGTCCTACGGGAAGGGCGTCCTTTACTCGACATAAGCTTGTGCGCAGTGAGGTTGCGGGCTTGTGGGCAACGGTGATGCCAAAGCGACTTAGTTGCCGAGAGATGGTTTCAGATACTCCATTCATGTAGGGTAGAGAATAAAATTTTCGTGGCAATGTAACATTGTTGGGAGGGAAGTTTTGTGCTTGACCCCGATGTCTAAGGCAATTCTTGACAAAGCTTGTCGGATATCCATTGGCCCGGAAAAATTTGTACAAGTACGTTAGTTCTCTCTTGAGCAAAGCATCGTTACTGCAATAACGGTGGGCCCGTTGGAAAAGAGTGCGGACACAGCTTCTTTTATGGGCCGCAGGGTGGTTACTCCTATAGTTAAGGATGATTTCTGCAGTGGAGTCCTTTCGGTAGACGCTTGTTGCGAGTTTGCCATCTGCGAGTCTTTGTATCCTCACGTCAAGGAATGGGAAGGTGTCTCCTGTTGCCTCTTCGCGGGTAAATTGTATTTCTGAGAAGACAATTATTGTTGTGAGAACAATTAGACGCAATCGCTGGGCAAACTATCGTTTTTAGTGGCAAGTACTGTTGTGTTTTTCTGCATCGCTCTATTTTTATCAGTAACACAGTTTACAACAGAAAACTGTGGACAATCAAATATATATAATGGAAAAGTATTGGAACGAGTTCCAGGTGAATGGCCAGACTTCCCGGATCAGAACACCTTGATCCCATAATTTTCACCAGCGCAGCTTTTGTTTCATTTACTAATTTCCCATACACGTATGTCAGTAGCACCTTGGTCCCAACTGTCGTTTCTCAGATAACGCTCCACAGCAAGTGGCATCTAAGGCTAGCTGACACGCAAGTCTTGCATATTATCATCACTTTCTTCAAAACTGTTTAGTTGCAAGTCTTGAAAGAGATGAACGTATATTTGTGCTACTCGACGAAAATAAAACAATGAAAAACAAAGGGGCACAATCAATGAATCAATCACTTCACTCTCATGCAAACTTTCCCAACCTTTGCTTACATATAGTAGTTCGGTAAACAAAGAAAATCTCCTGGTATGTGGATCACTTTTCCGCGTTCATTTCAATGCTTATATTGTCCCACTCCTCCGATACTCCCCGACTGACGACAGCGCCTTCTCATCGGGCTTGGCCCTCGTCGTCACCGCAGCGTGCCGTCACTCGTCCACGTGCGCAGGAGTGTGCGTAAACTCGCGTTCTGTGTGCTGCCTGCCGTCAGTCTTTCTAGTGCAGCTCCGACAAACTTCCAGCTCACCGTCAGGGAGTGGGCATCGGGGACAATTTCGGGGTCGTCACAGCAGCCGCCTACCATTACTGCTGCCGTAGCCCACGTAGTCATAAACTGTGTCCTCACGGCGCTGGAACCGGAGCGGCGAGAAGGAGACTTGGTCTGTTAAAAGGCGAAACTGGGGGGGCGAGTGCAGGGGAGGGCGGGAGGTAGTAGTTTTGTGGACCCTGGTGAATAAGAAGAGGACGAGGCGAGTTTGATGGCCAACGTGTTGACCTCGAACCACTAGAAAAAGCAAGTTAGATACTATGAATCTAGGACGGAGCACATTTAGATGAAAGTGTGATGGACGAGGGAGGGAAGCGGTGGTTAACCGCACGAAAAAATGTCAAAGCGCCAAATCTTCCTCTTTTTGGCAGGTCCAGTTTTTAAAAAAGAAAAAAATGTGAGCGCCAGTAAGAGAAGTTTATTGGCATGCCACTTCAGAGGTATTAGTCACGCGAAGGGGAGAGGACGGCCAGCAATCCAACTGGTCGAGTAATGATCACAACGACAGAAACAAACAAACGAGTTCCAGGAAGCAGTTCAGAAAGAAAAGTTGCGACCACTGGAACAAGAAGTTTATTGGCCAGGCGTTTTTAATTCTGGCTTGAACATATAATCCGAGATGACTCGATTTCCATGGTTGTCTCTGAAGATGGTTGCAAGCCAGAATCTGTAACGTCAAGCCAATAAACTACTTGTTCCAGCGATCGCATCTTCTCCCTTTGAAATTATCACACCAACATCCAACATGGCGGATGAAATCACGGGCATGATCGACTCGGACGTGGACCAACAACGACGATTACGGGAGCTACCAATTAACATGACAACAACGTCTTATAAATGCTCGACGCCTTGTACTCCCGCAACCCTTATCCTTGACTGTCTCTGTTTACGGATTAGAGTGGGGATCTGAAACATCTGGCCAATAAAGTTCTTGTTCCAGCGACTGCATCCTTTTCTTCTGAACTGCCTCGTTGAAAGTATATAATTAACATCCCGAGCCGGACTTTACATATATACTTATGTATTTACATGGAAGCCTTTTGCTGCAGTGGGGCTGAAAACAAGCCTTCTATTGGAAACTGCGGCGTCCTAGTCTTAATTAGTTGCTCCCATACAAATATTGTTTTTGTGGCGTAAGAACATGGTGTGAAGTCCAATTGAACCTTTAAGTATGGGACGACTAATGTCCTCCGTATCCGTCTTAGCTGGCCAAAGCCCTGCAGAATGAAGAGGCTTGAGCCGAACTAGTAATTGTGCGGATCGCTTTACGGGTCAGAAACAGTGTTGGATGAAAGCAAACACAATCCTAGGGCAACATCCAGCCATTAACGTCATTGGCTAGCTTGTTCTACGCCTGAAATCTTTTTGTTCCTCAGTCAGTGACCGCAGACATTGCCGAGTCTGTATGATGTATTAGTTGTCTGAGTACTTTTACGATTTGCAGTTGCAAATTACACTCAAAAGCACGTTAAAGTGCTGCGTGGTTTCACAATGTACTTTATATCAATGTAAACTTTGGAGCAGAGGAGATAATGGAGTTCCATACAGGACAAAGATAGACATTAACAACATCTTAGTATGCTTAAAAAAGCAAGAATATAAGACTTACACATTTTAACAGAAAAAAAATACTCTTAAAATTCCTGTATCTCCGTTTGCACGTGTACCAATTGATTGTTGACACGAGTTAAGTTTCACTAGAATAATGATGTCATTAGTTACATTGATCTTTGCACCTTCTCCATCTAATTTACGTAGGTTTTAAGAGAACCGTTTTCTTCATCATATAGCGAATGGACAGAGAAAATTTTTTATGAAAAGTACTGATGTAATCAACTCAATAATGAATTATCTTACTAAGGAGTTGTCAGACTTGCTGGAGCCTTGAATGAACTAACATTTCTTTTCACCATTTCCGTTACAGTTTACAACGAAACATCTGGTACCCGCCATCTGGAAGGTGGCCTTCTGCTTCTATACCTCACAGTATCTCTCTTCGGATTGGCTACAGTCCGCGCTAACACCCACCAAAGAACCGCGTGATAGTTGGGCCTTTGAAACAGCCGATTCTGAAACTAATGGAGGCTTAATGATATCCCCAGCGGAAATCGAATCAATGTCGGAAGTGGGAAAGCTGCGTGACCTTACTTTAGACGAGGCTGATCGCACTCTCGACTCCGCAGTTCAACACACTCTTGGAGTGAGTACATTTCTAGACCACTTTTTTCATCTTTTTTGATTCCAATATATCCGAGATTTACCACAAGGCAGATGTCCAAATCCAGTTTATTCGTTATGTTTTAACGACTGGTGGATGGACTCTCCTCGATTGTTCACGGGACTCACTCACCCCATTCTGCTTTGGAGCTCACTATTGAGCCACGTTAGCAGCCGCACGGTGGCTAGTAGTATATTTGCAAGAGTCTTACCGACAAAGAGAAGAGAGACTATAATGGTCATTTTTGGCTAATTAATTGTGGCCAGTGAGCAATACCAAAACCCGGGCGGTGCAAAACCTGAGGCTCGAACCCACAATCTGTTGATTTAGCCGCGTGGCTGTTGTCTTGCCGGTTTCGACTGAGAATATCAATGTTGGTGGATTGCAGCTCACTGATCAATTACGGGACCTATTCGTTACGTTTCAAAATGGACTTTTTAGGTAGACATGAG
>JAYGXS010000003.1:43396982-43484111 GCA_036362985.1 Ligula intestinalis
TCTATGCTATCAATGGCCAAGTCATTAGATATAGAGGGAAACAGGGAAACAATGTCGAACGACATAATTCATTCATAAGGACTTACTTGAAGGCCTGACATTCACTGCAGGAATGTCTGTGAATTTTTGACGCACTATTGCGATACATCACTTAGGTGTTTTGGTTTCCTGTATAGTCATTTGGCGAGGTTGTAGATGGGGGGATCCAGTTAGTGGCACTGTCATCTTCGATGGCGCGTCAGTATTGTGCGCCTTTTGAAGGCCAAAGGCATTTGCAATGCGAAGGCCACTAAGGTTAATGAATTTAAAGTCTTGAGGGTGATGAGTTCCAACCGGGAAAGCTCTTTCATCTTTTTTATAACAGCGGACCGATTTTTTTGTTGGGCCCGCATCGTTTGGTATGTACGCCGTGGTTTGAGTTGGTTTGCCTCACTAACGTAGTAGGTCGTACCCACGACAACAGTTTTTCCACCTTTGTCAACAGACACAAGGATTATATTGTCCAGTGACAGTAACCCCTTTTTCTCTTCAATAGCTAGAGTCTAATGGTATTTCCTTTGCCGAAGAAGACCTGTTGCGCAGCTGCGTATGTCCGCGCGCATATCATCAGGGACTTTGGAGATCAGTAGAAGGGACTCGAGATTGGCGAGAAAGTTAGTCGGTGTCGCATGGACATAAATGAATTTTATTCCTTTGGACGGGAGATTTGTTTCAGCAGATGCTATATACCTTCAAGATAGGTTACCGACACTCTTCAACATGTTGTCACCATCAATAGAAGGCAGAAACGATTTAAGTTGCTCTTGTAGATCAGTCCCTTCCTTCATTTTGGTGTCCTTTGTAATGGCAATGACAATATTATACACTGATTTTGAAAGTTGGCTTTGTTATCTCCCCAGTTGCATATTATTGACTGCCTGTTGACAGCGTAGGAGCATACCGCGGTTAACCCACCGGAAAATGGCAGATTTCACCTCAAATATTCGTATCAACCTTTCGGAGCCAGGCTGAAAAACATTTGCCGAGGAGGCTTTACTCCAAGTTGCAGCATTAATTTCTGGGTAGATTTAAAGGCTGAAATAAAAAGAAACAATTTCACGCAACATAGGCAGCCTTATAAAAGAACACGTGTTTATTTGACACTGCTGGCCCAAAACTAGGTTCTAATTTTGACCCCTTCCTAATTTTTGAATAAGCATTTACCAATTTTTGAGGTACGTCCATGTTGTTTGGCCTCCGCACTGTTGGAAATGTGCCAGCTCCTCTGACTACAAGAAGTTGAAACGGTGAAGTAAGGAAAGATGGTTTTTATGGTAGGTTTCCTAGGACGTGCTTAAACTTTCATTTGTAGCCATGCCATCTTGTCCGTAGCCAAGGGGTACGGCCAGTGCAGACATAATTTATGCTTCGGTCAGGCCATTAGTTCAGCATATAGAGACCTTCATTTGTACAGCCTTCGAGGTGTAAAATCACAAGGCCAAGACTAGGAATGTAGCAACGTTTTCTGCCCTTGGTAAATGTCAAGACCTCATTATATTTTCTACTTCCAGTTCTTACTTGTTCTACGATGACGCATGAGATATGGAAAAGTATAATTAGTAACGATTGACATCGCAGGATTAGTGAAATGAGATTATGAGCTTGTGCTTCTTCCCACTTTATCAAAAAGTGATTATTTTCGCATGACTTATAACTGTGTTTGGTGGTGGGATTTGTTTGTGTGACAGGCTTGGGTTCTTCGACTTTTTATTGGAGATGTGGAAGTAGGATAAGCGCACACTAGCAAAATTAAAAAGTAATCCAGATAACAAAAACATCTGCTCGACTTTATACCAAGTGAAAAAGTTCATAGTATCTACAGGACAACTGTTCATCCTCTCCATCTGGAAGATAGACCACAGCCATTATTTTTAAAGTTTTGCAATTGACCAGTCATAGCATAATTTATCCTTTTGACTTTTGTACACATTTCACGGTATTTACTGAATCAGGTCAGAGCAAAAAGGCGTAGAAGTCGAAAATAGGACCTCAAAATATCACGTTTGCCTACAAACGAACCCTAAACCATCTGTAGTATAAAAGTGGTTAGCAACAAAGACGAGCTAAACTATACTTTATTTTGTTTTCAAATAAGGGAAAGTTTTAAAATCCTCCCAACCACTATAGTCAAGGTTATAGCGCAAATACATCCTTCCAGTGTACTGAGAACGCATGCCTTCAGTTTCGTCCAGTAAGGTGAAAACTGAAGTAATCCTCTGGATGGCATACAATGACACACCTGCAAGGAATACAATAAAATTTGAAAGTAATTTTTAGTAAAGTAAAAACACTCACAGGTGGCAAATGACCCCAGTCTCATTTGTTGCATGCGCAAACTGGACACGGTTTACAAAGTTATTAATATAAGTGAGTAATAAACTGAAGCAAAAAAGACCTAAAGATTGTATACAAGTATTTTGACATTCATTATCTTTCAATGACTCTTCTTAGGTAATTTTGGAGGATGTGACAGCAATGTGTCAAAGGTTTGGAAATAATCAAAAGGCTGCTGAGAAGGGTAAACTAGCAGAACAACGTCTCTTCGGCGAACTGGGTCAGGTTAAAGATAATATTACAGTGGCGCTGAGTGGCGCAGCTGTCGACTACCCTGTAGCGCTGGTGCAAGCAGAGGATTACATAGACAACCAGGACAATGGGAGCACGAATGGCTCTCTAAAAGACAGCGCTACCACTGCCTCCAGTGACGTCGACTCAGCTTCAAATTCCGAAGATGCGGCCGACATTACCGCCATTAGGTCAAATACCAAGTTCGAGACGTCTGCACACTGTCAACGTTCTGCGTCTGACAAATCTAAGAGCGCGACAACTAAACCTCCTGTTCCCCCTACAGAACACCCTAAACAGATACCCTCTTCGAGCGCACAAGCCTTCATCGAGGAGACATTTTTCAAGCGCCTTCTCCATGGAATTTCAACTCACATTATTGAGCAGTTTTTGGACAACCGTAAGTACTTTCCGCATATATTTTTCGCAGGCCCTCTTCTTCCTTGTGAGCAGAGATTTGGCCTCCTTCAATATAATAAGGAGTTAACATACCGTTTTACGTCTTAACCAGATCACTTTTTGTACCTTAGCAAAGCTGAAAATCGACTCTTCCACCGGCAGAGAGCTTTGGAATTTCATTCGAAGTCTTGACACTTGGATGACGAAGGCTGGAATGAATCGATACAAGGAGCCCCTAAGGATGCTTTATCAGTTCGCTAAACTGCTCAAAACAGACAGAGACACACTCTTCCAGGTAATATTTCCCACATTTAAGAACATCTACGTCAGTGTACAACCAGCGAAGGCGCAGTTTTTTTTGCATTTTAGGTCAGCAGAAGATGAAAAGGTAGATTTCTACAGTCTTGTGGCACTGGCATTACCTGTTCACTCATTTCTAGATTTTACCCTTACTGAAAGTTTACTCAAATAAGCAGCTGACTGCAAGACGATTTATTTTGCAGGGAGTGAGAGACAGAGACTTGCCATTAGTGTTCGTAAAATTTGATCGGTTTTTAAAAAAAAGCGCAGTAGAAGCTGTTCGAAAGCATGCAAAAGTGTGCAACTATTAATCCCTCTACCACTTAATCTTGTTTTCCGTGTTACGATAGATGTATAAGCCTTTTGCCTTATACGATATCATTGGGGAACGTTTCAGTACAACTTTCAAAAGCCTATTCAGTTAATCATGTCAAACCATAATTACGCTGAGATTTTGACGGCATATTTTTGGATGCTAAAGCTAAAGTACCGCACTAGCACGCGTCTGAGATCCAATTTACTCACCGCCTTCAGTGGTATCCGGATGTTCTCTGTCTTGCACGCGCAAACAGGCTATTCTCATCCACATCAAATGCGCTCAGTCCTAGCAGAGTAATAGAGCTGGGAGAGTAGTGTGTAAGGTCGCCGTCTGGGACACACATGCAGCGCATTTTCCCCTCTATAAGCAATTTGTAGTGTTTTGAACCTATCGCATTGTAAGAAAAGCCATGGTTTGGCAAACTGCCGCCTGTCGGAATATCTTGGCCTTCTTTCCTGAATGGAGGGTAAGGCTGCAATGGCTTCTTCCTAATGCGGTTGTTATGGCACCCCACTTAGTGCCACTCCCTTTTTCTGTTGGTAAATCCCTAGTCGTATGTGAAGTCGATGATTTTGTGGTACGCGCAAATAGACTGTTCAGCTTTGTCAGCCGATGCGCTCGATTCCGTCGACAGTCTTCTTGACACTTTCCTGACACCAAGCTCAGACGAGTGAAGGAACAGGGAATGCAGCAGATGCAATACAATTGTACCATCTGTGTAAACTAAATATCGCATAATTCACCGTTATGTGCCTACCATGCCGTCGGAAAAAAGTACGCATTCTCGGTCTTGATGGTCCAACCGTCACATTTCCGGGCTTTCTTTTATTGTTCCGGGAGAAGTGGGCGTTACGGCCTCATTGGCCCCACCCAGAGTCAAGGCGGAGCGTGTGAGTCATGGCCTACCCACAGTGTAAAAGTGGTGAAGCCATAATGTACCGGAAAAAGTTCAAACAAGTTTCTCTATAGTTGAGAACTACAACATAGTACGTATCTATGTATCGTTCGGACGTAGTAATGTAGGATCCGCGATTAGTTCAGATGGTGTACGAAGCCCCTTTTGATGAGCGACTACATCAACTCCGAAGCATCACCGCCATGACTTACGCAAGCATTCCCAAAATCATTTGGTATCAAACACTCGAAGCCACGTGTTCCAAGTAGCCATGCATACCCTAGACATCGGGCAAATCTTAGCTCGGGACAATAACCCGCATTGTCGGTGTCTGTCTGTGCAAAAAAGACCGAGAGTTCCTCGAGGGCATGCTCTAAGATGAATCATGTCCCATCCGACCTATCGAGTTAATTCCCGCTTACCAAACTCTCAGACAGAAGTAGAAGAGTAGATAGCCAATCATAAAAGGCTAGCACCTAGGGCAGTATGCTAGACACGTTGGCTCCCTTGACGCGTTTTTTCTCAGTCTGTGTCTGAAGAAAAACTGACGAAATGGCGTAAAAAATTTACCCAAACAGTTACATATTTGCCATCGACTTATATTTTTGGATTCTTGTCTTATGTAGTCTTACAGCGCATCCATTGAAATTCGGCCAGAACTGTCATCAAATATTTGCAGGACTTTCTACTAGTCTCAAACTCCAGTGTAAGCGGCTTGGATCCCATTTAGACCTGCGTGCAAATTACGCTGGAAATAAACGTATTTTAATTGACTCTCCAGCTTTGAATGAATTGAATCATGACAAATGAAGGACAGCAGGTGCTCCTATGAACACACCACCTGTAACCAAGTATTTAAAAAAGCATATATCATAGTCCTTCTTCGCAGTCGCAGTCGCAAAGCAAAAAACTAAAATGTTGTCTGTTCTAAACTACCTTCTGAGTCAGCAGTGCTCGCAGTCCACCGTTTCTGCTGCAAAAATTCTAAATGGTATCCAAAAACAACACATGTAAGCAACCTTTGCTATATGAAAAGATGAGAGATCGGTGAATTCGACCTTAAGCGTTACATTAACGTATGCGAAAAAAGCCCAAACTAACAGCATAATGGATAAGGGCAACGTTTGTCAATCTTCTTTGGTTGACTGTCGTGCCAATACAAAACCTTATCGTATAAAATAAGCGTTTCCGGGACTAAGGTCCACCTTGCAAAGTGTCGCTTAGTTGATTTGATCAAAAACTACTATTCAGCCATTTATTTTTTCGAGACCCACCATGCTTTTTCCGCATGATCAAAGTGGCGGTGAAGGTGCGAGCCAGAGTCGCAGCACACTGGTTTGGCCCTGATCGTTTCAGACGAGAGAGCACAGCAACCCTATGCAAACTTTATATTACTGAATTGACGATAGGCAATGTGGCGTGTCTGTTTTTTTGCCTATCAGAAAATGGAACAGCCTTAATACCACTTTTTAGGACTTGCACATAATTAGAACTGGTTAATTCCAAAAGAAGTTGGACTTCAAACAGTTCAAAAGTACAGGCCGCAAGGTCATTTATGCCTCCTGAAATCTGACTTGACTGTAGATTCCTACACACACCTGTAAATTGTATGCTAGCTTATGGCTTCCGACTGCTAAAGTCTTTCTCATAACAGCGCAAACTGGGTAGTTTCGAAGTATTCTGGCAGCCATGAGGGTTGAGTTTGAAGCGTGGAACTCATATTCACGAAGACGACAAACCTGAACCTGAAGGTATGGAGTTAGCTGATGAATATTGACATGCCGGAAAAGACCGCTCCAGATGTAAGCCTCGTATGCTTTATGTTGTATGCTACTTATTAAGCTACTTAATAAGAAGGCATGTATAACTGTAAACTAGCGATCATTCGGTTATTGAGAAGGTTCCGTTAAAAGACCTTTTCACCTTACTTTACATAAATTATAACGAACTATTTGCTGATTGCAGATGAGAGTAGAACATATGCGCCGAATATGTCCCGAAATACCTGTCCCGGTGCTCTATTTCCTGCTGGAGAACTATGAAAATGGTCAAGGTGTACGACAGGCCGAAGTCTGGCAGTATGATGATGTTGGCACCATCGGTTGCGATGACTCGCGTAAGTTGCTCTGAATATTAACATAAAAGATTCAAGAAGTCGGGCTATGCTACTTCTTCAATTAAAGATAATAAACCAGCATATTCAACTGCCTCTGCTTTCGTTTTTTAGTACGGATGGCTAAGTGATTGAAATTTCATCCTCAATGACGTTCGAATAAATTTTATTGGTGCCTGATGAGAAACTTGCGGAGATTAAGCCATTAAATAATAGACTAGGTATTCCGATTCATTTCGTTGTCTGAGAGACAACTGACGATAGCCAATCTTCCAGAAGGGTACAAAGTATGAGTTTGAACTCATTAACATACCTACATGGTAACAAAATAATAGGTCGTCATCGTGCAAGCAAAGCACTGTCCTCAAGACGAAGTCCTCAGTGGATGATGTTGAGTAATAAAACATTAATAAGCCATCATAAAAATAAAGGAACCAAAAATATCCTACGGGGAAATTGTAAAGGTAAATTTTCAAGTGGGCATTCAATCTCTTAAATGGTCAATTCAAACCAAATTTCAATTTCCTTAAACTGAATGCTTTCCAAGAGCGTTTCGACGAAATAAAAATGTCACGTAAAAGATACAGTATAGAAATCAAGCAATCTTAAACAATGTTAGTAACAAGCTTCGATGAAGGTACCGTTTTGCGCAACCTTGTATACGTAGATCTTGCACTTTAGGCGTTTCTAACTGTCGCCACGCAGCCCACGTAACGCACCTTTCACACAGAAGAAATTGATGACAGTTGACGCAGATAGGATGAAATCTGCTCAGATTATTCATTCATGAGTTTGAATTTGTTGAAACTCCCTCAGGGCAGCAAACGCTTCATTTTCTTACACTGAATTGAAGTGGACCACAAGGGTGAGTGGATTGCTGCCGGCTGATTAAAGGAGAAATGGATACTGTGCTATCAACTCACAGGCCGTAGATATCAGTTAAGTTATCGCCTGGAAAAAAGAACGCGGTATAAAAACCCACAGCTGCCATGTCGAAGCTGCCTATACTCTGTGAACTATTACGATATTTCTGTTTTCCGTCGGAGAGTCTAAGCAGGGAGGCATTGATCTTACCTCAAGCCTAAACGCCCAACCTTATAGCTCATTCACTTTGAAACCCTTTAACTGTATAGTACAAACTAGCCAAAAAACTATATAGTAATTTACTTAACGCCTATCTAAACTGTAGCGTGAACTTACTGCTTGGTGACTGTCTCAATAGCAATGAAAAACGATAATTTTCACCGAAGTAGCACATCGCCCTATCTATATAAACTGAATAAATATTTTCGCTGACAACCTGATAATCCAGTATTGCTCTTGATAGAAGATTCTTTTTATACGGGAAATCTCTCAGTAGTGCAATATAAGCAGCTTCTAGCTTTTTTTATTATTTTTTGTTGCGTGGAATTTAAGTTGATTTCCTCTCCTTGTTTCTTCATTGCTTCTGAATGTTTTTCGTAGGATCTGAGGTTGAGAAAAGTTTAAAAGCAGAATAAGATTTGCCAGAAAACGTAAATTTCTAACTTATGGTTTTCCAGGATTTTTTTGGATACATATTTTTTATAAATGAGGTTTTATTTTTGATAATATTAACGTGGTAATGGTAATGCAAAGGTAGCCGTTCAGGGGCTCCACGTGATAAGCAATATGCGAGATTTCTTGTGCATAAGGTGACAGCAGCTTCTCTTAATTTGTATTCACAATGGTAATTAATCTTAAAAGAATCTGGTACTGCTTCAAAACAAGACAAGTTCTTATGCACCGTTAACAGCCTCGTAAGCCAAAATGTATTAGATGGTATTGATTAGACTATTTCTGCGCTTTCTATGGTGATCCTTGCCCCCTGAAATTCGGTTTTCTGACATGGGGAATTATAGTCAGAGTTTATTCCAAGAGCAACTCGTAACTTCAGTCGTGGCCGCATCCCATGATTTCATTCCTTTCTTTGACTAACTATGCTTTCTGCTTTTGTTTGACAGCACAATTAGTGAAAGTGTTGGGAGGTATGGTTGGAATGGGTACGCCATTCAGCAAAAGATTAGTGGCAAGCTAGGCCAAGTCCTGGGGTATGCTTACACGCAGTATCATGCGCTTGCTGTTTGATTATTTAGGAGCAAAAAGGCATTTTTGGAGATTGGCTTAGAGTAAAGGAAGTATTCACCTGTCACTGGCGGGAAAAGCGGACCGTTGCATGTTCCATTAACCCACAAACGAAGGCCTGATCCATGAGCAGGACTAGACGGGTATGGAAACGAAATTCCTACATTCCCCCTATCCTTAATAGATTTTGCAAACGTAGACCGAATCTTAAGCACAGCACTTGGTTCCTTCTGAAATCATTTGCCTTTCAGCACAACATAGCTCCGTCTTCCGTCACTCAAGACCATCAGCCGATGACCAGCTATAAGGTCACGAAGGACAAAATACCACATAAGGAAGTTGCTCCAATATCTATCATGATTACAAAAAACTGGTATTTATGTTTCGCCTCGAACTCTCGGTCCGCAATCTTCTCTGAATGTCATGTAGACATAAGCACTTATTCAACAAATGCTGTTGCCAGCAAGCACTAGGGACACTTGCATGAACGTTTTGGCTTAAAGGCCGTCACTCCGTACTCTCATCCGGACCATAGGTATTTACGCATTGAAGGTTTGCTCCTGGCTTTGATTGGTAACCGAATGTCAAATTCTTATCTTCCGTTGGCGTAAGACTTCATCTTTGCTTTTCTTCGTGCTCTTCTAACTGCCAGGTCTTTAGGTTTTCCATCTACAACCTGATACAGCAAAGACCTGGTAATGCATCCACTAAGCCTGAGTGGTTACTCTTATATACCCCAGAGAATGCACACATTGTTCTTCAAAATATGTCCTGTTTAACTTCGGTAGTCAATTTTGCGGAATTATTTGCATTTTTACTAAGTTTGGTCTTTTTGTATATAATTGGCTTCTTTGCTATTGAGACAAAATTATGCACCACGCGTGATGATTCGGTCTATCAAAAGCGAATACAAAATCTGCATGTTGGTGACCTACTTTTTGGAGAGGAGTGGAACTGTATTGAAAATATTACACCCTCTCAACCTCCACTGCTGAGGATTTCTGTTCCACGAGTAGAGATCTTTTTGATTGTAATCAGATGCCTCGTATAACTGCCTGTTCACCCACGATGGAGAGTTCGTTTGTGAAAAAAATTAAAATTCATCATAAAACTTCAAAGAATGAAAATGATTAGTAATATTAATTTACGGATCAAAACACACTTAGTTGTTCGGTGGTTTTCAATGGATACGCTAGGCATTTGCTCCCTCCATTCTTGAGGTAACCAACTGAACGGAACCTAAGACTTTGCCTTTCTTTTTTGTAGCGGGTGAGAGCTTAGCTGAATGCAGCCGGGTTTGGAAAAGAGAAGAGCGCCTAAAACCACGCGATGGACGAAGGGGTCGCGTGGACCAGCGCAGCATTGGCAATAAACCTTTGGATCTCGCCTCCTTATTTCACTTTGCGGAAACCAAGGATATTATTAGTAAATTTGACGAGGAATTAGGTATGTAAAATGTTCAATAATTTTTCCTTTTGTTTCCGCTGTAAAATCTGGAGCCGCTTGAGTGATACGATCAAGGTTCACACGGTTATCTCAAACTGAATCTTATCATAGTAATTCTAAAGTTATCAGTGTACAGACACAATATTCTGTCCAAAATAACGACATGTCTGATAGCTTTGCGTAAATATGCAAAAAATATATGCGTACACAGGTGGACTAACGAAGAGCTATCAGTCATCTTAGATCTTGCACTAATGTCCAGTGCCAGAAGGGAACATGAGTATTTCGTTCCGAAATCTAGTTAGTCGTGTCCTTGTGGAGCTTCTCATCTCAGCCTAGGTAGAACTGAAGTCATCAGCTTGATCCTCTGGCCGACTAGTGCAGCGGTACGAAGGTATTCATTTAATTTGGCAGTAAATCTGAAGGATGTGCGTTCGTATCCCACAGCTGAATTGTCTAACGCGGCTACTTAATGGGTTGTCGAGTTTACCAGTTTTGGGTCTTACAGATTCGAGAGAGGCCGAGGAATTATTTACACAATGTTCTCGGGCGTCAGCTGATCAACACCCAGCTGAATTTTTCCAGGTCATGAAGGTTTAGACCCAAGTTTGTCAGACTCTCGAATAGATTTTGTGAAAAATAACAGCAGTTCATGCATTCCCAGCGCTTCATTACGGCTTTGTTACCATACCTCTTAATTCGCCTCACCTATAATATACACGCGGAAAACTTATGGACAATATAGTGGAAAATATGATGACATTTTAGAAATTATTCACCTACGAGAGACGATATTGCCCCAACCGCGTCAAGCAACGACCAGATTATTCCTTTTTTTATCATCGGGGTGATGCGTTGACGTAAAAAAGGCATTTAGTATTGGGTTAGAGCTGATAAATGACTTTAATTATGACCAATAAGTCCAAAAGTGGTCACTGAATTATTTGCCATTCTTCCTCTCGGTAGGTTTAGTCGCCAAGAGAAGGTGTTGGCTTGGTGTTTCAAGGTCGGATATGTTCCACGCTATAACTACTGCCCTTCGAATGAAGATCAGACCTATGTACCAACTTAATTCCTAAATCACATTTCTTCTTCAGTAACTTTATCACAGTCATTTCATTGGGAATATGCGGGTATTTATTGGGCATAGTAACAGCTGGAACTCCGGTTGTCTACAGATTTCACCAAACAGACTTTATTGGTAAAGGTTGAGGGCAGTTTTGTCTAGAACTGAAATGGAACGCGGCACTGCGTATCTTGAACTCGCCATTGCATGTCCGACACGTGTATTGAAGCCGATGTTGATGTGTTTTTAATAACTCTTCACGAGCTCCCTTTCATAGTCATCTGTTGATTTCCCTCATCTACAGTCAACCTCCTCGTCTTTTATAGGTAAGCAAGAAGTAAAGTTCCGCTGGTCACGATTTCTCCGACATTACCCCCCACCGGGTCTTCGCAGTACAACCGTTTCAGCAAATAGCGTTGACGCGCCCATCATTCACACTGCTCGAATCCGCTCCCGGGGTGGCTCAACATCGCAGGATAACCAGAAGCGCAGTGTCTCTGGTGCTAATCGATGCGGAATCAGCCTCGCTAATGGAGCCGACAACACAAAACGCCCTAATAATCTAGAGTTAGGGACCACTCTCCTACCGGCGCCAATTCATTCCGATGGTCGTCCAACTCAATCTATCATGGTTTGTCTTCTTGCCACCGTTGTTTTACTTCTCCTTATTCTATTCACCCTAGCATGGACAGGAGCTGGAATTATCACTTAGCTATAGGAAATCTAGCAGCCCCTAAACACAGCATTTTTAAAAAGAAGAAAGGGTGGAATTTAATATCAAGTCTGAATTTCAGAGATGAATTCTTGGCTGGTCTCAGCGAGGGTGAAGTGCTTGATAATCAACGAGGTTACATTGTACGTTAATACTAAGGGCTTCAGGTAGTACCTGAAGATCAAAATTACACAGTCGACCTTTTATTTCCTCTTATCTAGTGCCAAATCAAGACAAGTACGCTACAAAATAGCAAGCTATTTATTTGCAGACGGGGTTCACATCATTCACTGTGATGCTGGTTAGGGCACGCTCTCAAGAAGGAAATTCAACCGACCCAAGGTTATTTGGCACAGTTATCCTGTTCAGCTGGCATCGTTGTGCTTGTCAACTTAATTGCTGAGAGAAATGACAGAAAGCGATTCGCCAACAACGCTCATCTCCCTTCATTGAGATTTGCGAATCTTAGCTTGGAGACATGGCCGCATTATTTAAATTTATCTACCGTCCGAGTTTGCATTACTCCTTCCTCAACTGACATATGGTTGGCGTTTCGTGTCCACCGCACTTCTTTCTTCTGTGATTATCGCTTAGTTGTCTTCAACTGCACTAGCACAGTTAAAAATTAGGATGAATCTAGTTGCATTAGTAAGCCTTTTAAATCCACTATTTGTTATCGGTTGAAGTTCATTTGCATGGTCTACTGTCGGTCGTGGATGGTACGGGAAGTTTTCTCAATATTCGAACAGAGTTTGGGCTGCTTACTATCGGGCGCGACACGGGGTTAGGGGAACTTATATACCATAGTGTCTTAGTTTTCATCCCTCGAGATAAATAGCTTTGACTTTAGATTCAGTGCGCACTTGTCATGCCCCGGTCAGGACTAATTTAGTAAATGATATTCGAATTATTTTAATGAATCTAGTTTGCAACTTTCTGGATATCTTCACATTTGCATCAGGTTAATTGCTACTAAAAGCAAGAAATGCCAGTGCAGTTTTCATTTGCCTTCTTGTGAAGCATGTCCCGGAAAGATAATGCCGGGTGCTGACCCTGAATGGTTCGCCTTTTAGGACTAATAGAGTGATTTTGGACAAAAGAGAGACCCGGTGTGAATACAACTTGACAGCGGTCGTACTATATAAGTTTCACAGACCCACATTCCATTGTCTTGACTAATGCTGATCTGTCTAACAAACACATTTTATTCATTAGGTGACTTTTGGCCTCTCTGAACTCTAAAAATCCCTTTAGGGCCTTCGAACGCCGACATACTGTGCATCAGAGATTGGTGGGACTGCGGCCATCCGAACTGCCAGGAACAACCTTCCATCCAGGTACATACCAAACCCTCGAAGCACAACAGCGCGCCTAGCAGGCATGTATGATCTGGGTAGGTCTTCACCCTACCTTGCTGGTAATTCCATCGCTTCACGCCCGCTAGCGACTCGTTATCAAGGAACCAGCGACGGCGGTGGTGGTAGCATGCTCGGCATCTCGCGAATGCCTAGCCGTTTCGCTTCTGCAACCAACTTGGCACGATCGACCGAGTTTGACATGGTGGATAGGGAGGAAGTACGCAGAGTCCGCGAGGACTGGTGTCAGTTCAAAAAGGACAGCAGTCGTCCGCCCAGTCCTTCGGAAGACGAATTTGGTGTCACATTACGGCGACAGCCTCAGTTGCCGATAGGACCAGACTTCGACGTCGCTCAGCCTTTCACTCCTCCAGTCAGCCAGAAGCATCGAAATGTCAGCGTGGGCCACTATCCCATGATGACGGAAAGTATGAATGACTTCTCGTACTCGCCACTAAAACTGCCTTCTACCCGCCTATCACGCGCTCAAAGTGGTCTCTCCATCAATAATGTCTCCCCCAGGACTCGGCCTAACAAACTGGACGTAGCGAGGAGTTTGCGCGGGAGCACAAGTCATCTTGGTCTGTCCTATGAATTTGGCAGGCGGGGATCGCAGTCAAGTTTGTTGGGGGTGGATGCAAGCCGTACGTCCGAGAGCGCCATTTTCAATGTTATACTTCAGCGTGCAGGCAATGAAAGTTTTGGCATCAACCTGGTAGAGGGCCATGTAAGTCTCGCCACCAGCTTCCTCCCTAACCATGAGATTAATCTCATGAAAAACGCACGATTTATTCTTTACATTCCTTATATAGGTTGCCGGATAAGAAAGTTTGCTGAAGGAGTATCCTATTAGCAACTTATACAGAAGCTGACCTCAGATAAATTTCTGAACCGTGGCATAGAAGGTCTTCACTAAGAACACTAACAGACATTATCGAAGAGCGTATTTAAAAACATCATGTTTCTAGTCATTTAAAAAATATTTTTTATCGGCTTGGAAAACTAGTCCGAAGTTACGCAGGTTTTATAATGAAAATTTAAAAAAACTGCAATTTTTTGGGGTTCGTTTGCATGCGTAAACGTTTTTTCGCATTTGCTTACCTCAAAAATAGACATTTTCGTTTGAAAATTATCGTAGCCGGGACACATCTTAAGACATTTTCTTCGGTCCGGGCCACTCTAAAAATGACACGTAGACGTTGTTCCAGACATAATCATCACATACGTCCTAATTAATAAAACGCCTACATATATCTCCGGGATTAAGGTGTCTTTTTAATGGAGAATAAACCTTTTGACTGCACCTTAGTAGGCCTCTGAAATTTTATTCTTGCAGCAGACGAAAGGCTGTTTTGGGAGCTGACCTTTAGTATAGATTACCCATGCAATGCAGAGTTGTGCCAAGGTTGCCGGTTGACTGGATATTTTTTATCCTCATAAACCTACACCTTGAGTCACTAACTTAAATATGCACTAGAGGATTTTGCTGTTTAAGAGAACTGACCAAACATTTGTAGGCATCATAGTGATTTCGAAAATTTTTTAGTCTTTTTTAAATTACATTTCTCATGATGCCCCCTTTGAAGGACCTTCACATAATAAGTTGACTTCCTCGAGCACTGCTTGAAGCGCTCCTTATTTATTTGATCTAATGACCGTTTGCCGACGTTACTTGGGATGATACCGTAAAAAAAGTCGGATCATGTCCGTTAAGGCTCCAGTTGAAGTGAGTACGCCATCGTTAAACATGTCGATTTGGTTACCGCATCATTCGTAAGTCGGCATCTTCCATACGCACAACATTACTCATAATAAGGGGTTAAATGCCAAGAAATCAACAAGGTAAGACTAGCTAATGCAACAAACGCGTTAGTTGCCATCGCCGTCCATCTTTTTCAGGCATGCTATCAGCTCAGAATCAAGGACAAACTGGTTCATGAAGTGGGGTTTTATTCGAGGCTCAATCTTTCAGGCAGAAATTTTGGTCGTTTGCCCTGAGAGGCTGGTGCAACCCAAAGCACAGACTGGCTATAATGGTCCAATCACGGCATTTAATCCGGCTCGTTGATAACCTATGTAAAGGCGAACCGTGGGCTACTCATGGATGCCAGGAGGTGGGTCGTTCACCACTGAGAAAAAAAGTCGGCAGAACAACCAGGTACACGTCTTACCTGAAGCATAGTGTGATACACAATCGTGGGTATTGCACGCAGGTACTGTTTGTCACGAGAGCAAAATTCCTTCACGACGTTACTGTACACTCTCGGTGTTTTCTGCAACAGACACTTGTAAGAGACGACACTTTAAATATGAATCAAGAAAAAACAACATATATTCTTGGCATTTATGTGTAACATCCTCACACATACAATATCCTATCCGCTAACGCCTTTTGCTTAAAATGCTGCTGCTAGTGTTTAGCTGGCCAGGCCGTGTGGTGGCATACGCAGACGAGGTCGCTTGCTATATCGGACACTGCGTCCAGTCTCTGCACCAGACAACTGACCGACTTGGATAGGGGCTGGGGCCTGGGAATCGAAATGGACAGTGAGGTCAACCACCCAGCACCTATTTCTCTCTATAAACAATCTGACACGCTTAACGCTATCACGTTGCGCTAAAAGCCAGGCTTGGAAGGAAACCAATTGACTCCATAAATCGGACCGTGCGGTCAGCGGGTTGGTGGACTGGACGTCAGGTTGCAATAGCTCTTTCTTTACGCGGTCTCTATGGCATTCCGACTACGTGGGACCCGAGTTAGGTGTGCTGTCACATTTAGGGATGGTTACCGACAATCCAGCTATCTCCGACTTCTACTGCTTCTAGTTTTCTTGAACAAGTGATAACGCTGGGCCCAGGTGGGGAGGAGGAGAGAGTGTTTTAGCTGCGGCCTAGGTCTATAATCAAGTTCACGCGCAGATCACCATCCCTGAGTCACCTTTTTAGGCGGGGGGCACATGATGGACCACATTGGATGCAAAAGTCGAACTGTCGTGTGTGTGTGTGTGTGTGTGTGTGTGTGTGTGTGTGTTGGCCCTTACAACGGGTCAAGTGGTAGAAGCGCTGGGCCAACACGGGAGGGGGCAGAAGGAGACACGACAGGCTTTGTTCGGAATACACACCCATAAAAAGATACCGTACATGAGGGCTATAGTAGTCTATCTAGGTGTAGTCTCACGCCGCACCAGTCATTCGTGCCCAATACCGTCTTCTTTCCTCTTGACCTTCTCTTGTTATCGCGCCCATGTGAGTGAGGAATGAAATAGTTTGATATAAGAGGCGAAAGTCCGCTATTACTATAAACTACAGTACGCGCCAGAATTCGTGCAACATGCCAAAATATGCGAAAGATTGATACTCTTTCGCTAATCGGCCTTGACTCAGGTTGTAATACTGATTATCAAGTAGTCTGTTCTGAAGTTATTTTAGCCATGCTAGGATGCGCGCTTTTTAACGAGCTTCGTTCTGACCACTAACAAAACGTATGCACTGTAAAAGGTAACTATTTAACTAGCATGCATGTTTATCATTGATTTTGACTGCCTTTATAAATTCAAATATATTCTATGGAAAACATGCACGAAAATTATTTCTTGTACTCGTTTGATAGAAAATCATGCCTTCTTTCCATTTTTTATTCAAAGAAAGGGTATCTTTTGGTTTTAAAAATTTTTTACATCGCCAAATAATTTTTAAACCTACTGACTGCTACACGAGAATTCAAGATTTAAAATTTGCGCATTGTGTAAATTCTGTTTAAGGAAAAGTACGTTTTCATCTACAGGTTGAGTAAGAAGTCACATAGTTCTCATAAAATGTTGCAATAGATTTGGAGCATGCTTTATACACTATAGATAGCATTAATAACTTGACGGATACGAGGTATCATGAACGAACACCTCACAGTCGTAAAAATGCCCATAATTAGACATTTTTCTAAAACTGAAAGGTAGCCTTTCGTTAAGAATTTTATTTTAAGAAGGCATAAATTGCTACCAAACGAGTGTAAGAAATAACTTTTTGTTTATGTTTTCCATAAAATATATATGAATTTATTAAGGCAGTCAAAATCAATGATAAAAACGCATACTATATACGCAGTTACTTTTTACAGTACATACGTTTTTTTAATGGTCAGAACGAAGGTCGTTAATAAGCCAGCATCCTATCATGACTGAAATAGCTTCAGAATACCTTACACGGTAATCAGTATCACAGCCTAAGTCAATGCCGATTAGCGAAAGAGTATCAATCTATCGCATATTTCGGCACGTTGAACGAATTCTGGCGCGTACTGTAATTCAAGTGCAAAACGCCGTCCCTGCACCCATCATGCTCTAAGGCACAGGGTGAACATCCTCAGACACGAAAGCCTAAATCTTGTGTGCGCGGATGTGTGTGAGTAAGCCCTTCTTTCCTCTTGCTCTTCGTTGTTTTCCACCACCAGGGATAAAAACGTTCTCGCTCGAGTTCCAAAATATCGAAAATAATTCGTGTACTCAAGTACAAGTCAAAAATGTAAAACCTGAAACACGAAACATGTGTTGTGCAATATAAATATATTTGCAGGTAGGGTTTTGAGAATATTTATTTGTTGTACACTACTGATACTCCTTAGTTGCCAATAGTAGCCCATAGCGTTGCATAATTTAGGCAGAGTGATAGTAAAGACTCTACAGCCCATAAAATCTCACCCACCAAATTGAGGACTTGGTTTACATTATAGAAAACGTGTTTTACGTTTAAGTGGATCTTCACAAATTAGCATTTTGAAGAGAATATCTGTTTTTTGAAATCTTTATGCCAGCTTGCTTGCCTTTCTGAGTAGGCGTGGAATTTTGTTGTGCTGTGGCTCATTTTAACAATCTCAATCCAAGTTAAGTTGTGAAAAATCATAACATAATAGTGATCTCACATACCGTTACAGTTACTTTCGAGTGTCGTGCTGTCTACCACAATAGCCTATTTAAAAGTATATTATTTGATAAAGGACAAATTGAAAGCGAAATTCATGCGCGATTTGTCTTCAAAATACGTTTTATCGACAGTACGGCTTTTACAAAATTTCGTACTGCTAATCAACCTTCCTGTTTACAATGCAGGCTGACTTTTTACAACTTTAACCGTCATTGAACTCAAGCAAAGTGACTTAAAAGTGTGCAAATGCATATTACATGTTATGAGTGGAGTTTGGCACTTAAAATGATTTATTAGACTGGCATGCTGTCTTATTGTCACTAACTTATCCTTGGATCTTTCAGATTAAATGAACGTTATCTTACCCCCAACTAGTCTTGGCGACTCAGAGTTCTGTTGCTTTAGTCACAGTCGTATTATTAAATGCTTCGTCTGAAACACCTGTCATGCATTTCCTTGAAAAAAGCCCTGAGCCATATTACAGAAAAACAGTTTTTGCTCCTAAATTTTGTCAGGCCCTATAGAAGTGATCAAATTCAGGCTCAAAATACAACCACCTCTACGTTTTTCACTGATTCATGATGGAGAACTAAGAGGCCTTCCGGATTTCCTTAATTTGTCCTAAGAAGCAGCGTTTTTTATGTTTCCTCATTCGGTTGCTCCTTTTGCTTAGAAAACGAGTCTGGATCAGCCTGGAATCTACATAACGTACGTGACACCAAACAGCCCAGCAGAGCATTCACAAAAACTTGCCCTCGGTGACCGAATTTTGGCAATTAATGGCACTGAACTTACCGGAATGACTTATAAAGAGTAAGTGCTTTCGGTGGCTTAATTATCGCTTTGTTTTAATTCCATGCAGCCTATTGGTTGTTGGTACTCCTGACTGCAATTCGGCGCGTACTATGCAGCTAATTTTTCAGTTTTCCAGGGTAGTTGGTCGGACAAGTCATGTGCTTCATGCAGAAAAGCTATTTTTTTCCCTATTTCTGGATTGAATCCTTCATTCAAATGCACAGCAACGTTCTGCTACTTTGGCTGCATGTGTGTCAGAAGTGAGAGAAAACCTGACTATTTTCCCATAGAAAATAGTAACCAATACTGTCCTTGCAAACGGGTGGTGATGATGTGTAAATACAAACTGCGGTCTAAACAGGTGTGTGGCATAGTAAAGATTGTGAATGTATGCCTCAGCGTTCACTGCATTGGCTTTGCCCAGCGTTGGAGAAGAGAAACGACGAACAAGAGAGGGAGAGAGAGATCTTGTGAAACTTTCTTCGCAGTCATTTACAATGACTGTGTGAATTGGCTGAAATAATTCCGCTAGAACCACTACTCAAGGGACTGCTGTCAATGGTGCTCATGCCCTGAGGTGCATTTAGCTAAAAAAGAACTTTGAACTTTCCTAGACTGTATAACCCGAAACCAATGGCTTAGAGTTAAATTCCAAAAAGGAGGAATCGCAACTCACGTTCACTCCAGATCTTCAAAAGCTGCAATAACGAAGAGTTTAACAACTCTGTGATGAGATGAAGATGAACAGGATGGAACTGTCATCAAACTGCTGTAGAGATTACTGAACAGATACTAATGTGGTATCCGTATACGGAATGGGTTGTAGAAGAGCAGTAACAATTTCATATAAGCCTTCATAATGTTCGCCACGATCGAGTTGATGGTTGACGCCATTCATGCGCGGATCGTAAGGCCTCGAGCAGTCCCTTGAATGGTTTGTGGGACAACTCCAACAATTTAACAGTAGATACAATTACCTCTTTCATTTGTGCGCGTAGGAACTTCCTACTGAGAGCCCTCTTAAGAGACAAGAGCCAACAACGGACAAAGAAGATGCAGTGTAGTTATTTTTTTGTCTGCGGTATATACGAAAGATGCTTAAATCTCAGTTTAAAGAGGGTAGTTTGGATGCCCATCGCACACAGAATAATACCCTTTGTGGCCAGTTATTGAGGAGTTTGGCATTTTATTCTACAAAATCAAAAAGCTCCGTTATTCAACATAGCTCGTGAATGTGGACCAAGCATATGGACACTTTGAATGTCGGGTACAAACATATTTTCCATTGACAACAAATACACACAAAGAATTATCTGTGGCTGCTATTTCAGTTTAAGCTACATCAATTGTCAGTTGGAACTTGGTAAGCACTGCAAATACGTGCGAAGTCAGTTCATTGGTTTCCCGCATCCCAAACTATAGGAAAAGGCTCTGTATTTTTGATCGAATTCGCTACCTTCTCGCTTCTCTCACGTACATAAAGTCTCATGTAAAGCGCGTCTCAATTCCCAAATCGCATTCAGCTAATCCGGTTTCATACAAGATAAAATCACCGAAAAACCTCTACCAATTTACTATTTTCTTCCTATTTGGTATCCGTTGGAAACGAAAACGAAAAAGCATCATAACAGTTTATATATATGCTACACTATAAAGACCTATTGAAGCATGTAAACTGTCCTGAAACATGAGGTTTCGCCGAAATCAAAAGAAGTGAAGATAAGTAGGGAAACATGATAAATTAATATGTTGACCCAGTCTGCTCCATCTCTTTCCACATCTGGTGAAGGGTGGCATGCGAATGTGGGCTTTTGAAAACTACTGGCAAGAATTGTTATCTGGGCTGCTGGAATTAGAGCAAAGCTCTACAACTTTAAGCTTGGAAAAATGGGCGTTGGAGAAAAAACAGATTGGTTTCCTTTTTATTTTAATTCTGTTGGCCTTTGGCAATGGCCTTACGTTTGGAAATCAAGAACGCTACCAGCATGAGTCTGAAAGCGGAAGCCGTGTTTCTCTTGAACACTTTCTGTAACTCATGTTTTAATCAGGAAATGAAGGCCGACTGTACATGCGAAAAAGCCAGCTATGCTAATTAGGCATCGGCAACATTGGCTTTATTTATATCTACATACATCAAGCCACACATACATCATCCAGTCTCAGCTCTATAATTTGAAAAATACCAACTTTTTCGTTAACGCTGAACGGACGACGCACGGTTTGAAGTCAACCATTCATCATCACGAGTTTTCCACCTTTCAACTTCTATTTACGTACAATGACTCTTTATCCACTCTTGAATATGAATAAAGTCCATATTGCAGCCATTTCATGTATAAATAAACGTACGAAGACCACAATTATGTATAAATGTATTAGAATATTTTATACTTAAGAGCTCATGTAAGAGCTTTATGTACCTTGTTACAAAATGCATTTATTCTTACTAGTTTGAGCAAAATAACCAAGCATCATTCCCATCTGTCAAATGAACTGTAAAATATACAGTTTAAGACGGGCATATACAATAAAAGCACTTAGATATATTAATTGGTCTGTCGTCGGTATAAAAAACACTCAGTTGTCCTCTAAAAAGTGCAGCATCTGTCGTTAATTATCCGATTCCTTAAAACTACTGTTTGGGCTGAAGATGGACTCCTATAAATGTTTGAATATTCATAAGACTAAACAAATAGTCCCGGCACTCGAGCACGCATATGAAGTAGTTGCCGGCTATTAAGCCCACCTAGGGCCCAGACCGAATTGGGCTTAATAAGCGGCGGGTTTATTACCCGTGGGCTTAATGCAGCAGTCGCCGGTTATTAAGTCCACTTCGGGCCCAGATCAAATTGGGCTTCAATAAGCGACGGGCTTATTAACCGTGGGCTTAATAGCCGGCAACTACTGTATATGCATCTTTCAGGGCTCATTTGAACTTTTGGAACGATGCTTTGCGCATGTTGGCAGGCGTTCCTTAAGCCTACAGCCTTTATCGTTGTCACGCCACGATCAGCATGAGTTTGAGATGCCACAGAAACGAAGCTCTGCCTTTCCGTGGGGTCTTTTACCCTTGCTGGCGGTCACGCTTGAATCACATGACGGTTGCCGACATTGGAAACAACCTCTGAGCTCTCGCGCAAGTTGGCTCTTCTGCGCAGCTGACCTGCTAGCACCACGATAACAACAACAAGAGTTCAAGTTTTTTCATTGTTAATCCTTCTGCCGTAAGCCCTCTCTTTTGTTTTCATTAGACAGAGGACCTTTCACTTAATTAGCGTTCTGCTGTTCTGGTAAACATGCTCGGAGCTAACGCATTTTGCCGGTATCAGTGTCTACAATTACCGGTTATTATGCAATTTCTTTGAATTAGTCGTACGTTCTGTGTAACACACGTTAGGATTGTGAGTGATCCAAGTTGATTTTGCAGGCAGTACACTCTGAGTGTACTACTCTACTCAGACTCGTTGAAACCAGGTCTAACAGATTTAGAGGTTACATGAAAGCAAGTCAGCCAAACCATTTAATTCCTGATAAGAAGATTGGATCGCTGGGACAACAATTTTATTCGCCTATTGTCAAGATATCTGTGCAGAAAACGGATCTACGAATAACTTGAGGCCTCACGAAGGATAAACTTTTCCCATCGTTGGGACGATCGGAGCACATCGCGCTCAAATAAATTACCAATACAAGCTAACATAAGAGTCCCAGTAAGTAATTGAGAAGAAGATTCGAGCACTGGGAGAACATTTTTTATGTGAATAAAAGTGTTGTCCCAGCGATTAAATCGTCTAACATTTTCGTATAGTTGGACATGGAACTTGCGTAGTTTTTTTGCAACTGGCGATTAATTTTCTACTATTGGTAGTCCTAGTTTATAAAAAGCCCTTTCGGCAAGCATTATAAAGCGAATTTTCACACACTGATCGAAATCTCTTCAAGCGACTGAGGCATTTGATGCAGATAACACATGTTTTGCCGTTTCAGCATTCAGTAATGTGTGTTCAATGCGGAAATTTTGCATATTTTCAAAGCCTGTAATGAAAAATGCAGTTCGACTCTTTTCGAAAAAATGAAAATCATCTTCAGTTTTAAATTAATTTGCGTACACCTATCCGCAGATAACCGAAGAGCTGACCTTTTAATAACTGATGCTAATGGCCATCTAACGACAACTAGGTAAAAACAACCTCAAACGCTCAGCTGCAAAAAGCCACTGCAGTAGATGGCACTTAGACAAGTAATCGTTGTTTATCATAACGCGAAGACCTATGAATTCGTCAAGGTTTGTTTTTAATCTATTAATTCTGCATGCTACTTTATGCAGCTCATTTTTATGGACTGAAAAATCCATTTACAGTTTGCTTACGTCTAACGCAGTCCCTCTTTTCGCTTGTGGTTAATGTGAAGGTCAAGGTTATGGCCATTGAAGGTTGTGGTTAAGGCTAGATGAAGCGATAAAGTTTAGAATTAAGGTTTATATAGGGCTTTTGTAGGAGTTAAGGTTAATGATTTTCTTAGAGTTAACGCTTTATCAGATTTATTGTCGTGATTGGTAAATTTGAGGTTTCGGTCTAATATTAGTAACATGCTCGAGTTGGTGATAAGACTAGGGTAGTAACCCGGGAATATTTACTCCTGTTTAAACTTGTGCAAGGCCATTTTTAGTACCGGTGTTGGTTTCCTATTCGGATGTCTTTTCGTCTGCTCTTGCGAGCTATCTTCGCGTACAAAATGCAAATCTACTTTTGATATAAAGTTGCTTCCTTCAAAAACTTGGAGGCTGTGACATGTGCATTGATCAATTTTTTTTGCTAAGGATAAAGATGACTTAAGGGAAACTAACTGAAGAATAATTTTGTCAACTTGTGCATAAGGCTGCTGTTGCCCCTTTTAAACTTAAAGTAGAGCATACCGGTGCTAACTTTAAGAAAATCGAGTAAATGCATGCTTTCCTGTCAGACGCACGCACACAACGCTGACTCAAAAGCTGATGGCGATGACCATTGAAACGAGTGGCAACCTTCACTCACTTGGGCTAGTTGGCCTTTTCCAGTTCACCCATCTCGGAACCCGAAGCTCACAAAGGTTTGCACAAAAAGGAAAGTGCAAAAACCGAGAATGTGGTAAAATTTTAGTCAAAATGCCCCCTTCTCTCCCGGCTTCATAAAAGCGTGTTTTTTAGTTAAAAAAATTATGTAGCTCAACCTCAAATAAGTTGATTGCAGAGCACACAAGGACACTATCTTCTACCGGTTACCATGGGGACACGGGTTTTAAAATGTGAACAAATATAGCGGAAGCTTCAATAGAAAGGGCTCGGTTCCAAGAAAGTAACTTCAAAACGCAAAATAACCGAGAAAATGGTTAAACTATGGAGCTGGGAGTATAGTAAATTCGATTTATTTCACTTTGCTTAGAGTCGATAAAATTTTCCACGCACGTACAACTTCCGCATCCTTGGCTTTCTGTCCTAATGTATCAGCGGCAAACGGTATGTTCTACGCTTCCAAACCAACCTATCATTGCTACTGTAAACACGCAAGTAACGCGTATTACTCGCATATAGTTTTCTACATAAGGACAATTTTACTAAAAGGAGTGAAGTGAAACCGACAAAGACAGTGTAGGCCGGAATGGCCTTTTCTGGCTTACTAGCCATCATCAGCCAATCATACCCAATCCAGAGTGTGGATCACACGAGATTTGAACGCGGGACCCTTTGGTCATGGAATGTAATACTCTATCATTAAGCTAAAGATCATATACATTCAGGGAATCTATCAAAAGAGTGATGGTCAACAACAGAAGGTTCCCCCAAGTCAGAAGTTATGCAAGATCAATTAAGTTGGATAGTATACTGTAAGGAAGAAGCTAACAAAAGGCTTTGCAGAAAAGAGCTGCTCACAGTAAAAGGGTCAGCTATTATGTGTGTGTGCTTTTGCCCACGGGAATAGAAGCAAACCTGTCCTGTCCTTTGTTGCCGCAGCCACTCAGGAAAATGTGCACAGTGTTTGACGTCATGCTTGCTATGTCAAGAATCAAGACGCGAGGCATCGACCCGACTGAAAGTCAACCAGTGCGGGTGACTCGACAAGGAGTGAGAGACGGACTGTCACCGGAACTGCGAGCTTTGCGGGTGAAGGCACGATGAGTCAGCGAGAGTGACACCGATTCCAGGACCGCCTTAAATCAGCAAATATCATGTTTCTTCTACTCTAAAACTTCTTAGCCTGCTCGCAAAAGTGATCTGTTTAAACTTTAAAATTTTCAGAAGATAACCCCCCGAGTTCGTAGCTAATAACCTATCAAATATGACGCCTTATGGCAGAGTGATTTGTAATCGACATGTGAGCATATGTCACTTTGTTCTCCCTGTCCATCTTTTTCATTTCGGTGGGATTCAGCTTTTAAGTTCTTAATCCCTACGCTTTGCAATACGAAATTTAATTACTTAATATGGCAAGTGCTAGTATGAGGGCGTTAACCAACTTCAGAGATACAGCGAGGTTACGTGCCCTTGAGTATGTTGTCGCAAGATTAAGTTAATGCATGCATGTTAGTCATGTTTAGCTAATCATTCACATAAAAAGCGTCTCATTAAACGGTTTAGAAAGGTTCCATTCCCTGCAGACTAATTTAAAATCATCATCTTCATCCTACTAAAAGCGTTTGAGGCGCAAATGCATATCGACGAGGTCCCACGACGAAACAAAAGTTCCTATAGCTGCTCTACTTGATCTTGTGGAGCTTTGCTTGGAAAAAAATTTTTAATTTGATCATCACTACTATCAACAATTAAAAGGAGCTCCAATGGGGTCACCCATTTCTGGATTCCTCGCCGAAATAACTATGCAGAAGCTAGAATAAATGGCCCTTCCATCGATTAACCCTAGGTTATGGGTACGGTATGTAGACGAAACATCTGTTGTCGTTAAAAAGGACCAACTCGAAGCGTTCCACAACACTATCAACTCAACCATTCCGGGCATTCAATTCACGCTCGCGAAGGAGATCAACAACAAGTTCCCATTTCTGGATGTTCTCGTGCAGCGAAATGCTGACGGAACAGTACAAACGTCCATTTACTGCTAATACACATATGCGGAAGTGATTCGTAACTACGAGAGCAACGACCCGATCTTTCACAAAAGAAGTGTCATCAACAGTCTGCTACGCCGAGGCGAATACACACTGCTCTGACGAAGAAACCTACGAACCGAGCTTAATTATCTGTTTGAATTGTTTTCCTGCAATGGATATCTCAGAAACTTTGTACGCCGATGCATGAGAAAACAATCTAACAAAAAGAAACCAGGCGCCCAAAATAAACACACGGTGAATTTTTTCCTTATCTAATGAACATGTCTGAACTCGTTGAAAGACATTTGCGGAAACACCAAATAAAAGTGGCGCAAAAAACCGATAGCTTCTTTACGCACCCATCCTAAGGATAGGGTTGGCTTCCTCGATAAGAAACAAGTCATCTACAAAATCCCATGCAAAGCTTGTGACACGGTATATTGTGGCCAAACAGGAAGATCCGTCTCCACACCCATCCACGAGCACCAATTGGCAGTGAAGTGACGTGACCATTTTTCCGAAGTGATTATGCATTGTCTTGACACAGTACATACCTTTGCATGGGAAAAGACACGCATCGGCAGAGTTTGGCTCTCAAAAAAGGCCGAGAATTTCTTGTGGCCATGTACTCCGATGATTTTATGCATCAACCGGCGTATCGAGTTGGCTGGAGTGTACAAAAACCTCACAGAAAGGTGGAACAGACTACAGCCGACAACCGTGGACCAACATTATTCGCTATTAGCGCGCACACCCGATGACCCGGACCGACTCAAATTACAGTTGCCAAGTAGCCATTACGCCATTGCGACTGCTAACTATTTCAACCACGATATGACGCAAATTGCAACTTCCAATTAGTGTCCACACCAGATGACTATATAATTGTACCAGCCCTTTGAAACTTTAACTGTTCTTTGCACATTTTTTCAAGGCTGACGACGATCTGGGGATCCAGTGTCGAAGATGTACTGAGTAAATTTCCTCATTTATCCAAAAGATGGTTTTCCTTGACATAACTACATTTATCGCAGGGCGTATAGTAAGTTAAACCCTAGCAACTGCGATCTTCTGGTCCTGTTTCTTTGAAGAAAAGAAGACATGGGAAACCAGAGTGATAGGAAAAGTTTATTATGTACAGAAGGAATGGAGAATAAGTACGAAGAATTTGACTGTCAGACGACCGATCAACCGCCGGCCACAGCGCCGCGGCTGAAGTGATGTCTGTTCGGCAGCCGTCACGTGAGGTCTTGTGTGGATCGACCTTGAAGGCAAATGGCCAGACGGATTGAGGTCAGCCTACGAATGCGGATTCGTTAAAAGCCGCCGCGTTCTCCGGAGTTTGCAGCTGTCCAGAAGTTAGGTCGAGACTTGCACTCACTGGAGGGTCCACACGGAATTCGGCCACTAAGCATCAACTTATGAATTTGGGCATGATTCCGAAACTTCAGACGAAAAAAGTCCACCGTTCCAGTGATTGAATCGTTTTTGTCTTCTGAGAAAAATAGTAAACGACTCTATGCCACCCTGAAAGTTTACCGAATCCCTGACTTCCGTTAGCATTAATATTCCAGATCAAACCTCACAGCTCAAGAGTTAGATCGCATTTTGTTCACAACTTCACATTAGAGTACGATTGAAGGGTGTCAACAACAAAAAAATAGAAACGATCATGTCCATCTACACTAACCTTAGATTCGGACTTTTTAATGCCACCATGCTTTGTTTTTGCTGTTTGCAGTTATTGAGGCTTCACAATCATGGATCAAGCCTTTCCTATCACCCAAGTTAAACCTTTGGACGATACTACATATTCTGCTGCAACTGATCATGTCAGCCACTGAATAGGATGTAATGTGGAGCTTCGTGAGATAAGAAAGGCGAATCGATCAGCATAAACTTCATTTTCTCATATCGGCTCACTTATATTTAAGCGAAAGGTACGAGTAAACCCCTTCACAGACGCTCATAAGCACAAACAGTTATGTAAAATTGCATCCAGTTCGACACAGACTTTCTGGACCAGGCCTTTGTGCTAATGAGCGGAGCGTCCTGTGATTATGCTGAGTTTTACCAACATACTCATTACATTTCCTTACACGAAAACGTTAGTTGTAAGCTTTGTAGCGGACTAATAGGCCTTTCAGTTATCGGAAAATTGCTGGATGTTTAATACAGTGTTCTTTTACTTCTTCTTTGATGCAGGTCCGTAGCTCTGCTCAAAGCCAGTAAAGAATATATTACACTGACCATTCAGAAGGGAAGTTTGAATAACCCGGAAGCTCTGCTTGAACTGAAGTCATAGATCCGTCGCAAGTTCCGCCGGAGACACGGCCCTAACTTCTGTCTTTCCAACTGTAAAATTATTCCGCTTTCTTGCGCGACATTCCATAATTGTTGTTCAACCTAACTATAATCTCTCCTTCATCTACCCAACCGAGTTTGTAAAAACGAGTTGCTTCTGTTTTGGCGCTTATTTTGATTATATTTTTATACCCTGGTTTTGTTTCTTTTCTTGTCCTTTTTATTCACGTTTTTTTAAAGTAAATTGGTTTTTAAAAACTGGCAGTAATGAGGTATTGAAATTGCGTAGTTTACCCTCAGACGTATGCGTCTCATTAGTGGCAGCAATTCACTTTAGAATGCCAACTTTTGAGTCAAAGTTTCTGGTTTATAATAAGGTTATAACGATAGCATACTTGCGCAGCATCTGCTATACTTTAGACTTTAGCAACCACCTAGATTGGGTAGCCGGACAGATTCGGGACGATTGGAGGTGGTCTTGGGCTGAAAATGCACAAAAGCACATCTACGTATGCAACACATGACTCAGACTTCCAACTATGGACCAAATTGTCGCTGGAAGAAAACATCGGTTTGGATTCCGTCTGATTGACAGTGTGATAGGGGGCGCAGTAGATGAAAGCAAATTCAGCCTTACTCTCCATCATTAAACTGCCGATTTATCCCGTATATTGGCAGACTTCAAAGCACATTGAAAAAAAACGCATGCTCAAAAAATTTATTCAATGATCATTTTTAATTCTCTATTGTGACAGGAAATCATTTTGTATTACTAAATGATATATATTGAGCAACAACTTACAGTTAGCCTAAACCACCAACCTTCTCCCCCGGATGCTAATAACAGACAAGAAACGACTTCATCAGGGTGTAGTGGCATTAAACCGCTTTTTGTTTAAGCTTAATATGCTCTGTTAGTAAATTGCTATAATTTTCAATAAGACACTAACAAGTACGGAGTTTTTACTAGCCGAAGTCTTTGTATTTATTTACTTGTTTTTAAGTGTGCGGATACTCCTATCTGGGATTCCTGGATAGGCTGTTTCGTATCCCACATTGGGTGATCCGACTTTTCATTGCGCCTTCTACTTCATTTGCCTGCTAAGAATTTCCACGCAAATCATTTCCCCATGCTTCATTGGCCGTATTTTCTCAGCCGTTCCGTTTTTAACTGATACGAGGGCTGCTTTCAATTCGCCTGTCAGTGCGTCCGCATCTACGCCCAGTTTGTGACCTTTGACCGAACACGTTATGGCCACTGACGTTCCCATCCTATTACCGGCATTCACACCCTCAAATTTCCAACCTACTGGCTTAGTGAAATATCCCGTTGGCTACGCACAGTCGAATCCCGCTTTACTCTGCGGCAAATCATGAATGAATTTCGGAAGAGTGTTTGGCGAGCATACGTAGCTTTCGATAAATTCTCATCGGCCCGTTACAATTATATAGGGAGGGGTGCAAATTAACATGCTGGTTAGCAAGTTATCACAAAACGCAAATTAGTCATGGGGATGAAGAAGGGGGTGTGGGGTTGGTAGTTATCAGCTAATGAGGGTTTGTTGAGTCCGGATAGGGGATGGGGGGGAAGGGGGGTTGGGTTGGGTGAAGCGGCAGCAAGCGGGAAAGATGCAGGTAGTAAGGTAACCGCTGGCCAAGCCAAGCTCGGGGCCTGCAGGAGGTTCTTCTGCGCGCACAGCAGGAATGAATGAATTTAATTATTTCGTGGCTGTACTGCCACTGGAGATTGCAGCAGCCCTCCATAATATTATAGAAAGTCCATTCACAGAAGTCCGCGATACTACTCTGGAGGAGGCCCTCATCTCCCGTGTCTCTTTACCAACACAAAAACCCCTTCAACGTTTAAGTTATAAGGAGGACCTTGGTAATAGAGAGTCGACTCAGCTTCTTAGGCGCCTGGAGCAACTAGCTGAGGGGCAACAGCTGGATGGCACCGTGTTCAAGCAGCTTCTCCTCTAGCGACTGCTCTCCTTAGTGCAAGATAACCTTGCAACCAAAATTCCTTCCTCGTCGGTAAAAACGCTGACTGACACAGCTGACCGGATACTCGAGTACTATCAACCACCCTTCTCGGTAAATAGTTCCACTCGGGCCCTAACGATATCTGCCATCGAAGATATCTTCATATGTCTGGATACTCTCACGCTTGAAGTCTTCCCGCTTCGGGCCACTCGTGTCTACAAATTACCAACAAAAACATGATATTTGTAGACACGAGTGGCCCGAAGCGGGAAGACTTCAAGCGTGAGAGTATCCAGACATATGAAGATATCTTCGATGGCAGATATCGTTAGGGCCCGAGTGGAACTATTTACCGAGAAGGGTGGTTGATAGTACTCGAGTATCCGGTCAGCTGTGTCAGTCAGCGTTTTTACCGACGAGGAAGGAATTTTGGTTGCAAGGTTATCTTGCACTAAGGAGAGCAGTCGCTAGAGGAGAAGCTGCTTGAACACGGTGCCATCCAGCTGTTGCCCCTCAGCTAGTTGCTCCAGGCGCCTAAGAAGCTGAGTCGACTCTCTATTACCAAGGTCCTCCTTATAACTTAAACGTTGAAGGGGTTTTGTGTTGGTAAAACGACACAGGAGATGAGGGCCTCCTCCAGCGTAGTATCGCGGACTTCTCTGAATGGACAACTATGGTCCCAATGCCTACCACGTTCATTCTCCGCGTAAGTACAAATCCTCTTGGCGAAAGAGAAAGACGTGTCGAGCACCGGATCAATTGATTTATTGTCCTGAGATTTCGAACTCTTGCATCAGAGCTCTGAAGATGGACTCCTGCAAGAATTCGAAATCTCAGGACAATGAACTAATGGATGTGGTGCTTGATAAGTCTTTATCCTTATTCATGCAGATACCTGGAACGCGAACCTTTTCATTGATTCGGGAACAAACCATCTTCATCGGAAAACTTCGATTTGTTACGCATTTTTCTGACCATTGCCAACTTGTACCTTATGCTTAACATTCCGACATTTTGCTCCCATTAATATTTTTGAATTCCATTCTCTTGGGATGGGGAGTATTGTATCGATCTTGTATTCTAACCCATGCTTTGCTCGCACGCCTATGGGGCATGCCCCGCATGTCTGGCTCTCGTGTCCACCAGCACGTACACACCAGACGGTGTCAAACCTCCGGTCAAGGTCACGAAAGTTTCTGTCCTAACTGGCTAACCACTTCCCAAGGCCAGTTCACAAAGGACCTTAGTGTGATGACTGCTTACGCCCAGATACTCCCGGAGTCGGCGACTTATTGCCACTTGCAGTGACCCAGACCCGGCTACTACACCCGTCGTAATGCGACTCTGGACTTGGCCCACTCATGGCTGGACTGCCCTCGCCTGGAAGTCACTTACCTATTTCACACATTCTACCTCTTTTATGATTTATTAAATTATTCATAGCACTCTGGCCTACCACGCCTTATCTTACCTACTAGTTTACGCCTATTTGGATATGTTCTATCATCTATTATCCGGCTGGACAATATCATTCTCAATATCCTATAGTTACATCAACGAAGCCCTCTGCAACTTACCCTTCGTTTTCGCCTATAGAAGTGATGTTCTGGTAGCACATTCCAGTGAACGAGAACACCTCCTACGTCTCATTTTTGGGCGATTCAGCAAATTTGGTGTTTCGATCAACGTTTTTGATGTACCGTCAGTGTTTTTCCTAGGACATCATGTAGGTGCTTTTGGTTTTCATCCCATATATGCCAAAGTTTCAACTATTCGCGAGTTTCCTACTCCCACTTCTTTTCAACCAGTGCGCCATCTTATAGGCCTGCTCAATTTTTATCGACGTTTCATCCCCCACTGCGCTCAATTTATGTTACCTTTTACTTACCTTTTATGTGGAAGCAACCGCAACTTTTATTTTCCTGAAACAGCCCTAGACGCTTTTAATCGTCTCAGAAGGGCTCCTGCAGAGACCACTGCAATTTTCGCCTTATAACTGATGCTCCACTCTCGATTGTGGTCAACGCCTCCAATTCTGATATACGTGTTGCCCTTCGGCAAGAGACGCCGATGGGCATCCAGCCTTTGACTTTATATGTTGACAAATTTACACTATCACAAACTCGCTATAGCACTTTTGGTAAATAACTTCGTGCGATTAATTTAGCAATTAAACATTCCCGTAATTCTATTAAGGGCAGAGATTTTTGTATTTATACTGATCACAGGCTTGCTAATTACGCACTTTCCTCTTCTTCTGACAAGCGCTCACTCCGAGAGGCCCGCCAGCTCGATTTTATTTCTCAGTAAACCATCGATGTTAGATTTCTTGAGGGCCGTTATAATCAAGACGCTAAATGTCTTTCTCGATCTGGAATTAAAGCCATCGTAAGCCTTTCCATCAAACTGGAGCACATGGCAGAACTGCAAAACCAGGCGATCTACACTGGAAGCCTTTAAAACACTAGTCTTTAGATTAAGGCTATTCCCCTCTCCACCACGCCCGGTCCAATTGTAACAGCCTGAATTCGGTAGTGTTGCGTGCATTCACCTCCAAATCCTACAAAACTTTGGCTATCCGCGCGCCCAACGCTGACTCATTCTCTTACATCTGCACGCTCTTGTACTTTTTCACTCCCCGCTGTCGACGCGCCTACGCCCGAAGCTAATCGATTCCTTGCGAGCTTCGATGCCAATAATTGAACCCTTTCCTGATTGGCTGATGACTGAACAGGTCTCGCTAAATCCCGCGCACATAAACACTGTTACACCGACTCGATTGGCTTCTCTACGTGGTGCTTGCAGTAGCTACTGTAAAGCTACTTGAGTTCAGTAAAGTTGTTCTTATTAATTTCGTCTGCCCAGACTTGTGGTTTGGGGATCCTTCTAGTCTGGACACAGCAACTAGCCCGCGATAAGTGGTGACTCCCGACGAACACCTTACTCTTTTAAATCCACGATAAATTCTGGTTTTGGACAGCTTTCTGCCAGCAGTTCAGCACACCTTGGTGCCTGCTTCTGCCTCGCTCACTGCTACACAACCCACCCAAATGGGCGAATGGTTGATAGCGATTGACGGTTTCAGCAAACCACCCGTTGCCGCACTCCCAACTCCTGCAGTTCCTCTTGTGTCTGCTCTCGTACAGCTGAAGGCTGGGATTGCGCAACTGACCGAACAGCTAGCTACTCTTAAATAGCAACCAACTTCTCCATTCCGGCGTCCGCCGAGGTCGTTTGCCCGGCATTTCCAGCCTATTTCTTCAACTCGTCCCAAGGCAGCTACCACCTGCTGGTATCATACGACCTTTGGTGCCAGAACCCGTCACTGCATCTCTCCCTGCTCCTTCTTCTCTAAGCAGAGCAAATAGGTTAATCCAAGCCACACGACGGTGAACGCCGCCAATCTGTCTGGCATCTCCAGCTCTAATCGCACCTTTTATGTCTGTGGTAGCTTCAGTCGCAGATGTTTTCTGGTGGACGCTGGAGCTAAATTATCAGTAGTCCCTCCAAGTGCAGTTGTCCATCAATCTCCCAGCCTTGGTCTTCATATTCAGGCTGCAAAATGCTCCCCCATCCCAACTTTTGGCAGCCAGTCCCTCACTCTAGACATTGGACTTCAAAGTTCGTTTTCCTGGAATTTTGTTATCGCCGATGTTTCCCAGGCCATTCCTGGGTCTGACTTTCTTGCGGACTTTGACCTATTGGTTGACTGTCGCCATTCTCTTCTTGTTGACCGCCTCACTGGTCTTTCCATTCACGGCCTGTCTCTCTTTACGAACTCTTGCAATTTATCTGTCCTCGATATAGATAGTGCCTGTCCTTTCCGGTAGTTACTTCGAAAATACCTTAACATTATTAACTCCCAGTTTCGCACTGGTGATGTTCAGCATGACGTCGTACACCATATCCGCACCTCAGGCCCTCCTGTGTTTGCTCGGCCTCGACGACTTGCTCCGGCCCGTTTGCAGGCCGCGAAAGCGGAATCGGAACACATGCTGCAACTCGCCATTATTCAACCGTCTGATAGTCCCTGGGCTTCCCCTCTACACAGTGTGCCCAAGGCCACATCTGGCGACTGGAGACCCTTTGGTAATTATCGTGCACTCAACAATGCCCCAATTCCTGATTGGTATCCCGTGCCCCATCTGTAGGATTTTCCTGGAGCCCTCTTTGGCAAAACGGTTTTCTAAAAGATAGACCTTGTACGCGCCTTTCATCAGATTCCGGTCGCCCCTGAGAACGTGTAGTGTCCCTGTCCGTCCCTGTTAACTCTTGACGCCACAGACAAGGTCGCTCGGAGCTTAGGACCTCACGTGCAAGCAACTTTCCTGCGTGCCTCGAGGCATCCGAAATCGGACGGGCGACCGCCACTGCTGCCAGACGTGACCGATTCGCACATCCTCCTCAGCGTGACCGCGCGCTCAGGCTAGTCAGCGTTAGCCAACCTCAACGTCGTGCGCACACGCTAGTCTAGACATCAGCAGCTTCATTGGCCCCCGGAACAAAGCATTCGTCGGTGATTCCTGATACTCTAGTCACTCTGGAGCCCACCCAAATAGGGAACGGATGCACTATTCCGCGAGTCAACACTATTTCCATTCTATTATCCTTCCTGTGTACACAATAAACTCTTCCTTCTACTCTGGCCTTCCCAATACTTCTCCTATCTTCTAAGGAACCAGAGCCTGAATGATTGTAGGTGTTAGGGTTAAACGTCTTAGCCTTAACTCCTATAAACGTTCCCAAAACTGCAGTTACCACCCTATTCGGCCTCTTCGAGTTCACCCGAATGCCCTTTGGCTTACGCAATGCTGCCCAAACTTTTCAGAGGTCCATTGCCCGCGTTTTACGAGGGTTGTCATTTATCATTTTCCTACATCGATGACCTCTTGATAGCTAGTCGGACTGCTGAAGAACACGTGGACCCTCTAACCCAGATCTTAGACCGATTCGAGAAGTTTGGCATTATACTCAATCCATAAAAGTGTGTGTTGGGTGTGCCATCTCTTGAATTCCTTGGCCACCTTGTCAGCTCCGAAGGTCTGCGTCCACTCCCATCTAAGGTTGAGGCCATTCGCGATTTTCCTCCACCAACTTCGACGCATCAGTTACAACGTTTTGTTGGCATCGTCAACTTTTACCCCCGGTTCCTCCCGAACTGTGCCGACCTCATGCTACTGCTCACCAATCTGCTGTCTGCTCCTAAAGGTCCTCTTGAACTTACTGGAGAATAATTGACTGCTGTCGAAAGAATGGAGACTGCTCTGGCAGACGCCACCCTGCTGACGCATCTCGCTCCCGAGGCTCAACTATCCTTTATGGTAGACGCTTCGACTGTAACCGTGGGTACAGTCCTGTAACAACACTGTCTGGTTCGACTCAACCGTCGGCCTTCTTCTCGAAGAAACTCTTGCCCACTGAGCCCCGCTACAGCACATTTGGGCGTGAACTCCTCGCCAGTTACCTGGCAGTGAAGCATTTACGACACTCTCTCGAGTGTCGGGACTTCACTATCTTCACGAACCACAAGTCCCTAACATTTAGTCTTCGGTCCCACTCCGATAAGTACAATCCTAGAGAGATTGACCACCTGGACTACATTTCTCCATTCACCACCGACATCTGCCACATTGATGGCACGAAGAATGAGGTGGCTGACCTTCTTTCCCGACCTTCACTATCTGTCCTTCAACCTTCACAGAGGTGCTGTGGCGGCGGAGCAAAAACGAGTTGGCTGTCCTGGTGACGAAGCTGTCACTGGTCTCCAGATTTCGGACGTTCCCCTCACCACCGCAACTGGCACCATCCTTTGTGATGGGTCGGCTCTTTTTCATCACCCCTTTGTGTCGCCTTGAGGCGTCAAGTGGTGTTCTAAACTCTTCATGACCTCTCTTACCCTGGGATTCGATCCCTACAAAATCTCCTCGTGGAAAGGCTTCGCTGGCCTGGCATGAATAAGGACGTCAAAGAATAGTCCCGTTCCTATCCGAGTTGCCAGCGGAGCAAGGTCTGTGGCGGTCCTGTAATCATCCTCCTGTGTTCACACGTTTTCGTCGCTGTCAATCTATGCGCCGCCACTCGCGCGCGTATGGCCAAATTCACCGAAGCGCTCAGCGTAACTCATCAGGCCTTGGCCGCAAACAATGCAGAAGTGTCAATCGCGGGAAGTGTCAAGGTCGTTTTTATGTCTAGCCTTTTCTTTCGCGAGCTATGCACCTTCCGTTGATTGGCTGGCGGGCGCAATAGATCCCGTAACCTCTGCGCGGAGGCACAGACCAGACACACGTCAACTGGCTTATTCACAGTGCGCAGCTTGTTTCTGCACAGCCTTTTGTAAGCTCCTTTTTCAAAGTGCACTGTCCTATCTATTTGGTCTTACTGACTTCTTGACTTGGAGAACCTTCTGTAGTCGACGATCTCTCATTTCGACAGGTCCAACGCCACAATAAGGTTCCACCCGGCACTTTTCCCAGCCCCGACGCTCGATTCAATCATGCCCATCTTGATGTCGTATGCCCGTTGCCTCCATCCAATGGCTTTACCCATCTTGCTTGCGTCGACCGCTACACCCGCTGGCCCCAAGTCATCCCTTTGCCGAATGTGCAGGCAGAAACCAACGTCAAGGCCTTTGTCAGTCGTTGAGTCGCCAATTTTGGTGTGCCATCTACCGTTACCACTGATCGCGGCACCCAGTACGAGTCTGGGCTTTTCAATACCCTTCTCAAGTTCCTTGTTCGCACTCACATCCGAAGGACAACCTACCACCCCGCTGCTAATGGCATAGTGGAAAGATTTCATTGGCAACTTAAGGCTGCCCTGCGAGCTGCAGAAGATCCAGACAACTGGTCAGACAACCTGCCTCTTGTCCTCTTCGGAATCCGCTCGGCAGTGAAGTGGGACCTGGATTGCAGAGCGGCCAAGCTGGTGTTTGGCACAACACTCCATTTGCCCGACGCGATTGTCAGTCCAACCCCACGCGGTCCCGAAGAAACACCTGCCAACTTTGTGCATTGTCTTCGTCAATTTATGCGCTCCTTTTCCCCGGTCCAGCCTCGTACTCCAGCGACCGAGCCTTATGTTGAGAAAGGCTTGGCCCACTGCATACATGTGTTTGTGTGCTGCGACCGGTTGCGGAAACCCTTGAAGCCGCCCTACGACGGACTGTTCCGTGTTCTCTCTCGCAGTGACAAGACCTGCCGGATCCTTCGAGGAGACAAGGAGGACGTGGTCAGCATCGATTGGATCAAGGCTGCTTTTATGAAGGAGCCGCCGGACTTGCTATCACAGGGGGTTAATCGAGTCAAACCCAGCTACAACGATCTTCAGACCATGGCTACTTACTGCAGAGGAGAGAAGTCGGTAAAGGCCAGAGTAGCGGGAAGAATGTATTGCGTACACAAGGGGGAGGAGAATAGATAAAAGTAGATTGACCCGGGAGAGCCAGTACGCTCAGGAGATCAACCGGATCCCTAGTCTGTTTGAGAGAACTCGGGGCAGTAGACAGAGAGGGAGAGCACTTTAATTGGCTAGGTCGGCCTGGAGATTTTGGGAAAAGAGGCAGCTTGCGTCGGGAACGGGTGCGAGCTCGCCATTCATTGCCTGGCTTTTGAGCGTAGATGCGGGGACCGTGATTGGCTGATCGAGACGTCAAAAACCACGTCGGCGAGCCTTTTGGAAAGTGCACTTCGATGCGAGCTAGTCGGCCAGGCACGACCCGCTACAAGTACTTCCCCGGGAGACCGTAACGAGGAAACTGAAAGAATCCGAGTGGAAGAAGGATAACTCAGTTAGGTGAGAGAGATACGTACCAAGGTGGGGTTGCATAACAGCGTGGGCGGCTGTGGCTGGAATGAGCCAGGATGCAGGGGCGACTGAAGAAAGCCGTTGGTCCAGTAGAACGTCAACAGCAAATCAGTATGCCGTATCAGTATGAGTTGAACCAAAGGGTACCATTGGCGGTGGAAGTAGTACCATCTGTTGAGAAGACGGTTTGGGCACGTTGGTACTCGGCCAGGGGCATCTCTGTTGGATTGGGAAGTAACCATGGCCTGGGCTGAATGGGCTGTAAGCGGTTGAAGATCTCGACCTCGCTTCACGACAGGATGTCGATGCAGAAAGTCTCCATATCGTGGTCACATTAGATGACACAGGAGAAATTCAGTTGAAGGCGGAGGGAGGTTTGATGATGATTGAGCTCGGCCAGATCAGAAGTGGAGTGTTCATCTTATGTCGGAATGTCACCAATATCGCAGGGCGTTAAGTGAGTCAAACCCAGCTACTGCGATCTTCAGACCATGGCTACTTAGTGCAGAAGAGAAGTCCATAAAGGCCAGAGTAGTAGGAAGAATATATTTTGTACATAAGGAGAGGAGAATAGATGAGAGTAGATTGACTTGGATAGCCTACAACCGGCAGGAGAGCCAGCCGCAGTCCAAGTGCGGTTTTTAGCAGCAGGCAGCAGCGAGAACGGCATTGTCTGGTTGCCTCAAAGGTTATTGGCCGGAAAGACTGCATCGACCAAGGCGTGCATGCGTCCTTTTCGCCACCGAAAGAGACTAGTCTTTGAGGGACCTGATTGGCTGTTGCAGAGGGCGCGTTAGCAGCGGCGGGCTTTCGGACATGCTCGCCTATGTGAAGTGAGTTACCACACTGCCACCAGGACAAACTTGTGTTTATTCCCTACCCCATTTTCATCCATCCCGTGCTCCATCCCCTTCCATTTCGCAATCCCATCATCCCGTACACTACAGTTTCCCAACATCCATCTGCTACGTCACCTTTCACAACCGTAACAACTATTCAGCCCTCCTCTACGGTTCCTCCCACTTACATTACTCGCAGTGGACGTCACATTCACTTCCCTGGTCGATTTGTCTCAAATTTCTTCTAGATTTCAGCATATCCCCCGGCGTCGTTTTACGCCGCCCTCCGGTCTCGGATGGGGGTACTGTAGCAGCCTGAATTCGGTAGTGTTGCGTGCATTCACCTCCAAATCCTACAAACCTTTGGCTATCCGCGCGCCCAACGCTGACTCATTCTCTTACCTCTGCACGCTCTTGTACTTTTGCACTCCCCGCTGTCGACGCGCCTACGCCCGAAGCTAATCGATTCCTTGCGAGCTTCGATGCCAATAATTGAACCCTTTCCTGATTGGCTGATGCCTGAACAGGTCTCGCTAAATCTCGCGCACATAAACACTGTTACACCGACTCGACTGGCTTCTCTACGCGGTGCTTGCAGTAGCTACTGTAAAGCTACTTAAGTTCAGTAAAGTTGTTCTCATTAATTTCGTCTGCCCAGACTTGTGATTTGGGGATCCTTCTAGTCTGGACACAGCAACTAGCCCTCGATTCAATCTTATGTGAAATATCGTACGGTGTCTTTCTTCCTGTAGTCGCAAGCGAGATGAGACGATACGCTTTTACCGCGTTGCACACTCTTGCTCAGCTTGTTGTATGGTACGAAGTAGTTTGGCCAGGTGATAAAAGAAAGAAGTATACCAAGGTTTATAAGCTAGTAAATAAAAAGATAAGACGTGGCAGGCCAGAGCGTTAGGAATAGTTTATTTAACTTCAGGAGTGAATTATTGATAAGATGAAACTAACCCTCGGACGAGGGCAGTCCAACCGTGAGTGGGGCTGGTCTGGAGTTGCAGTCCGGCAATGACGTCGCCGGGTCCGGAGTCTGCAGACCGAAAGTGAGGTCGCTGGGTCCAGGAGTGGTCTGAGCGTAGGCAGTAGCATCAATGAGGTCCTTTGTGAACCGGCCTTAGAAAGTGATTGGCCAGTTAAAACAGTGGGAGGGTGAACGCAAGTCCGTGAACTTAGCCTGGTGCGCACATGCCTAGTGGACACAAGAGGCAGACATGCGGCCTGCCACGAAAGCACGCATGCATGGATTGGCATGCAAGGTCACTAAACTGGTATCTGCGCTGCCCAACACCTCGTCAGCAAGCGTTTCGTCTGGCCAAATATTAACACTATATTCGTCAGTGGGCCCCTTCATGTTTGGCCTCTCAGAAGACTAAAGTCAGACGGCCCAACAAAGCCCCTTGGCACCTTTTTTTGCATCGGAAGCACGTTTTGCACGTCGATCTGGTAGGTCCTTTGTCAACATCCCGTGGTTGCAACTATTTACTGACTGCGATTGACCGATTTACTCGTTGGCCCATTAAAACTGCCATACCTGATATAACTGCGGATTCGATGGCTCAGGCCTTTTTGGAACACTGGATCTCCCACTCTGCCATCCTCCCACTATAACTATCGATCGGGAGAGCAATTTGAATCTAGACCCTTTAATAATCTTACCGACCTCGGATAATCTCGCATACGCACGACAGCATATCAGCCCTCGTCTAATGATTTATTCGAGCGTTTCCACCGTCAACTCAAAGCCTCGCTCCGAGCTCATGACAGCCCTTCCCATTGGGGCAAGCATCTGTCTTTGGTGTACTTCGGTATCCGTACTGCACTTAAGCCCACTCCGTTGCCGGACTTGCTAACGGCACTACCTTACGGATTCTCTGCGATTTTTCGGGCTCTCTCAAAGCTCAGCCGACTTGAATCCTACTGATTATGTGCAAATACTGCGTCAAATAATGTCGAATCTTCGAGCAACTCCTCCACGTGCTTCAACAAGTAAGTCATACCTCAACCCTAACTTGCTAACATGTTCTTTAGAACATTTCCGCGCAGACTGTGTTCGCTGGCACTACAACAGCTCTACTATGAACCGTTTTGAGTAATCTCTCGTACAGAGAAGCACTTTACGATTGCCCGTGGCAATCGTGCCGACGTGGTATCAGTCGATTGTTCAGTGGCTGTATAGGTGTTAAGGCTAAGACGGTTAACCCTAGCAGCTACAATCTTCGAGGCTCGGTTCCTTAGGAGATATTAGGGAAGGCCAGAGTAGGAGGAACAATATATTGTGTACAGAAGAGTTAGGAGGAAAGTTGCCACTCCATCTGGCAGAGCATTCGGTCGCAAGAGAGTGCGGCACCGTCGCGTCCGTCCCTAAGGGGACGGAATCCCAAGTCCCGTCAGTGCGCGAATTGTCACAAGGGCCACCGAGCGGGCTTCGCGTGTTAGCCAGCTTCAGGTCGCTGATAAGCCAGACCAGGCTAGGTTGCGTGTGTGCGCCCCAATCGCGTGAGGCCAAAGGTCACATTCTCCATCAGCAATCACGCTGGGTCGAGCGCGAATGGGCGAAAAAGATTGTCACTGCGAGCCCACGGCTGCGGCGTCAAGCGTTTGAAAGAGGTGGGCTATAGAGCCGCTACAGCTGCTTGTACCGAACCTCCTTCAACTGCATAAACCGAACAACCTCCATATGGCAGTTTCTCTTACTATTTCCCAGACCCTACTTACATATATATGTTTATTATGCCAGTTTACAGGCAATTTTTAAAAATATTGTGTTAATTAGTAAAGCATATCTTCGGCGCCTTCCAAAACCTCGAAGACAGGAACAAACCTAAAACAAGCTCCCTCTTTTGCAGTCAGTATTGGTTTTGTTTCAAGTTTGTATTTTGTCAATACTGGACGGAATAGGGAGTTTGTTTCAAGTGAAAAAAAGGTACGATACAAACGGAATATATGTACAGTTATAAACTGAGTTGACAGATTAGCAGGTGAAAAGCTGCAGCTCATTTAGGGACATTAATTAGGGACGGGGAGGATTGGCACAAGAACGCAGTGTTCTCAGTCTTCCCTGAAGGTTTGTCGGCAAAAGTTGCTCTCTGTTGGCTGAAGAATTAGCCGATCATGGGGTACTGATGGCATTAAAGGTCAAGTCAAGTCAAATTTAGTAAAGGAAATATAGGCAAACGCCTTTGACCTTGCTCTTGGTACATAGGATTTAAGAAATGCATCGGCATAGCCAAACATTCCAAAGAAGTCGTTGACACAATTTCAGACGACTACTCGCTTGTTTCAAGTAATAAACTCACACTCAGTTTACACGAGCCAGCAGTGTAACTGAGGAAGAAGAGCAGACAGTGAAAAAACTCCTAAGGCTGGCTCATAATTCAAAATGCAATGTCATTTTTGGTTTTTAGGAGAAAAAACTGTCGCTCGTGGGGGAAGTATGTGAATGATAGGGGCATGATGCTTCTGTGATAGTTGACGGCAGCCATGGCGTCCATGACGAGTAATATCTACATCCGAAGGACCATACGAGGGGGAGACCTCGGAGTCACGAGAACGTCCCGAAGACTGGAGATGCGACCATGATACGCCTTTGCTGTGCCAATAGCCGGGGAACCCACCACGTCGTCAGCAGTCGGTCCATACGAGAAAGGGTGTGACAGGGCCGCGTAGCCTAGGACCATAAGTGCAGTAGATGCGACCTCAGACACGATCGGCGCCGATCGCATAGTGAGCAGGGACGTCATAGCTAGATAATGGATGAAACTCATTTGGTAAGTACTAATAATAATACTACTTACAAATTACTATTAGTATATATTTACAGCATTTCTAGCATTTCAGGATTTGGATGTAGAGCGCTTCAATTTTTGGATTCGGAACACTTCAGTGATTGGATTTGGAGTACTTAATCGCGACGATATTAATTAAATCGGTCTATGTTTGCCTTAAAAACATCCACGGAAGGGGACATGACAATATCCCCAGGAAGGGCATTCCATGCCTGGATTACCATCTTCGAGAAAAAGAATTTTCTTGGGTCAAGTCTTGCCCCAGTCACACGTAATTTGAGGGGGTGTCCTCGCAGCCTAGTGGTGGCCCGCTCAAAGAAGTCACTTGTTTGGAGACAGCAATCCTGACCACGCAACATGCAAAATGCCTGGATTCGGTCCCCACGTAGCTGCCTGTAATCCAGAGGAAACAAGTCAAGATTTACCAATCGGGTCTCATAAGGGAGGTTCCGTTGGCCTCGTACTAATTTTGTTGCGCGTCTTTGTACCCTTTCGAGGTTTTTTTGTCTTTGGCTGTCCAAGGTCTCCAGGGTCGGATGGCAAATTCCAGTTGAGGTCGCACGAACGTGCCGAATACCTTGCCAAATACAACTTTGTCAAACTTAGCAAGGTACGGCCATTCAAAAGTTAAAACAGTAAAAATAGACTCTTCTGTAATCTACGAAACCACAGAGGGTCAAGCTTTATAAGTTTACACCGCTGTTTAGTGAAGAACTGCTAGACCGATTCTATTTTCTTCCGTTCACTAGTGCGCAGAAGACTGAATAGGGGCGAGCAGTATTCAGGACTATGTTTCACGTACATATTATAAAGGCTAGTTCGAACCTTTATGGCCTTAACATGTCTAAGAATAAATCCGGTAGTTCGACGTGCTTTCGAGACTATCAGGACACAGTGCTCTGACAGATTGAGACTATTCGAATAGGATATGCTCAGATCTGTAGCGAGCTCTTATTCTAAGCCATGCTTTGCTTACATGCCTGTGGGGCATGACCCGAGTGTCTAGCTTCCTTGCCTACCGGTCCGTGCGCGCTAGATGGTCCAGCCTCCGATTAAGGTCATGGACCTGTCTGGCCAACTGGCCAACCATCTCCCAAGGCGAAGTCACAAACGGGCCATAAGGTGGCGACTGCTTATTCTACCACACTCCCGACCCGATGACCTACTTTTCGGTTGCAGACCTCCAGACCCGGTGATCTACTTGCCGGAATGCGACTCTGGACTCCGGCCCACTCATGGCTGGACTGCAGTTGCCTGGGGGTCACTTGCATGTTACTCATATTCTACTTCTTCTAACATTATTAAATCATTCATAGCATTCTTGCCTTTCACACCTTATCCTATCTACTAGCTTATACATGTTGGGATACTTTCTATCGCCTACTATCTGGCCGGACCACATCGTATCCCACATTATTGACCCCGACGTTAAATTAACTCCACATTCTACAGATCCTTAATAACTCCTGGCATAGTTAGTTCGTGACCGTCTATGCTGAGTTCAGGCTGATGATCGTCGCCAACAACCATAACGGAACATTTGTGCCATGAAAGGGTAAGGCACCATGTGCAGCACCACTGGGCGAAGGCCTGAAGATCCTTCTTTATAAGCTCGAGCACGATGTTGCGATCTGCCGGTTTATATCGATAAGCGACTTTTAAATCGTCAGCGTACATAAAGGGTCTACCATACTGAAAACAATCTGAAACATCGTTGACAAAGAGGCAAAATAGGAGCGGCCCAAGTACAGTACCCTGAATAATCCACTCCTCACATGCGTAGGGTTGGAGATAACATTGGAAATTTTAACTCGTTGTGTACGAACATCCAAATAGGAAAATATTAAGTTCAGAGGCTTGCTACCTATGCCGAAAGAGGCAAGTTTCAGAAGAAGGAGGTTATGATCGACACGATCAAAGGCCTTAGTAAAAGCAAAATAGACGCCACACCTTTCAAAAAAAGTTTCTAAATTGCCGAATAATTTTGGAACCTAGTGACCGCTACACCGGATTTCAAGGTTTACAAACTGCGCACTGTGTTAATCCTGCTTAAAGAAAAGTACGTTTTCGCCTACAACTTGACGAAGATCTCACATAGTTCCCATAAGATGTTGCAATAGATGTGAAGCATGCTTTATACAGTAAAGACAGCATTAACAAATGACGGATACGGTGTTCACTGAATGAACACCTGAAAATGGTTAAAAAGTTCATAATTAGACATATTTTAAAACCGAAAGATACCCTTCATTTAAGTATAAAATTTAAAGGTGTAATTTGCTACTAAAAGAGTACAAGAAATAATTTTTTCGTGTATGTTTTCCAAAAAATATACTTGAATCTATAAAGGCAGTCGAAATTAATTACAAAAGGCATACTACTTAAGTATTCACTTTTTATAGTACATGCTTTGTCTTGGCGGTCAGAAAGAAGCTCGCTAGAAAGCCCGCATCCTGAAGTGTCTAAAATATGTTGAGATTAGGCTGTATGATCATCTCTATTACAACCATCCGCAATTAATATGTTCCAACCGAAAAGTTATTTCAGAATTCCGGCAGGTTTTGCATGAGATAGTGAATCTACTGTAGCTAATGAGAATGTCAAAAGAAAAAGCGATAGAGGAAAGCTATAATCGCGATCGGAATGGAGGTAAACTTAATCAACGATAATGTTAGGAAGATATGGATAAATATTTGAACGGGAAAGTCAAAAAATGAATTAACCGGAAAATATAAGGTTGGTACAGTAGGGGGAACTCTGATATGAAAAATGCGAAAATGGCGAAGAGTTCGATGTAGAAATATAGAAGAATAATAGCAACGTTTTAAAGATTCGAAAATGGAAATCGGGCGTGACATATCGGCGGAGGATGTATCGACTAGCTCCACGCGCCAGATCCTGAAAAATCAAATTATGCGGGAGGTTAGCCCAATCAAACGTACACAGTTAAAGCTGGGGTGCTACATAGGCGATGAAGGTCGCGGACGCGCGTCCCCCTTTCTTCATTCTGACTGGCTACTGTTGTGCATAAAAGGAGAAGCCGGTTTGTAGGCAGAATGTTGTATAGGCTAAACAGAAGCTTGTCCGTAAGCAGGAGGTGTACTCAAGGACGAGTAAACAGTTTTTTGTGTGAGTCATAAGGGGCATTATGGTAAGGCTTAAACGTCATTGGCTGAAAGACAGCCAATCGCAATAAAGAAGGGGTACGCGCGTCAACAATAGTATTTGCCTTGCGCGGACTGTCCCGACATCAGGTGTGGGCCTATACAGCATTCCTCCACCCTCAAGTGAACAGTATCTGGAAGGGGGAGAAGGGGGTCGAGCAATTAACCCAACGTGAAAATTTCCATAAAATCAAGTTTTATTATGGAAAAGTGCAAAGTCTCTTTAATAAACTTGACGAACTCAAAATACTTGTGGCCGAGCTACATCCTGATGCTATTGCAATAAATGAAACGTGGCTAACCGAAGCTATACAAGACTCTGAAATTCGAATAGATGGTTATCAGGTGCTAAGACGTGACCGAAAAATAAGAAGAGGTGGTGGAGTTGCCCTGTATGGCAGCCGTGAAGTTGACTATCCTCACAGAAGAAGGTGTAAATGACCATGACCTGAAGATCCTGCAGTGTTGCTCATTGGTACCCAAAGCTGAAAATGTTACTGTCACCGTTGTATACAGGCCTCCAACTCAACCTGCTGACAAAGATCATCTGCACTCACCCGACTCCGTGAGGAGTGTGGGAGACAAGACAGTATTATTGTAGGCGATTTAAATGCCCCGTCGATTAACTGGGATCTGATGAAGGATTCGATCAAATGCTATTGGACATGACACTTGACGAATTCCTATTTCAACATGTACGAACCACGACTCGAATGCGTGAAGGGCAGATATCTAGTTGTCTGGATCTACTTTTTACCAAAAGTGAGGAAAGTGTAGATGAAATAAATGTAGGTCCACCCCTAGGTTCTTCTGATCATATGACATTGATGTGGGAATCAACGCCATTAAGAAATGTCTGGCGGGGCAACTTTGAGGCAATAAAGTTGACATTTGGATCTACAAGATGGACGGAATTATTCCGAGGGGGCATCAATGAATGTTGGAATATCTTTGAATTAAAAATAAAAAACTTGATCGGATTGTACTGTCCTCTCAAGAAATGCTCGACTGGCAACAGACCTTGATGGCTGACAAAAGCGGTAAAAAAGAGATCCGAAAGAAACGCAGGCTGTGGAGATTATTTTTACAGACAGAGAATGAAGAAAAGCTCCAGGAGTTTAGAAAACGCAATTTCACAGATCCAAGAAACATGAGCCTCTTTAAACTACGACTCCTGGAAGAGGCGCCACAAAAACCTAAAGCATTCTACGCCTATGTCAGAAGTTCTACAAAGATCCGTGACCATCTCGCAACCTTAAGAGACAAAAACAACGAAGCAGTGAACAGTGGCCCTCAAAAAGCTGAACTTTTTTCAAAATTCTTCCAAGGTGTCTATAACACGAAGCCACCACTGCAGCCATACCCTTTGTCACATGCCGTCAACAACTCGATTATAAAGACTATTATTTACACCGCAGACAGTTTTGGCAGTTAAAGAAGTTGGATCCGGCCAAGTCGCTGGACCGGATGAGATCCCAGGTGTACTTTTACGCGAACTATCTGAGGAATTAGCGGAACCACTCGGTATAATCTTTCGAAAATCGCTCGAAGCTGGTTAACTACCTGAAACATGGGAGTTGGCAAATTTCCTACCTATCCATAAAGGAGGATAGTGGCGACTCACTCCATATAGGTGAGCATGTCCGAAGGGCTACTGCTGGCAACGCGTACGTCCGCACTGGATGCGGCCTCTGCAACAGTCAATCACAGATCCACAAAGGCTGGTCTCTCCCCACGGCGAATAGGACGCGTGCACGCCTTGATCGATGCAGTCCGTCCGGTCAAAAACCTTTGAGGCAACTAGACAGTGCCCATTGTCGCTGTCGCTTGCATGCCTGCTGCTAAAACGTTACTTGGACTCGACTGGCTCTTCTGGCTGGTTGTATGCTGTCCAAGTCAAATCTCTGTCCATCTATTCTCCTTTACGGACTTCTCCTCCACTAAGTAACCATGGTCTGAAGATCGCAGCTGCTGAGTTTAACTCACTTAACCCCCTGCGATAGGATCACGACTATATCCCACCAACTACCGACCGGTCAGTTTGACGTGCATCTTTTTTAAGCTGATGAAAAGGATAATTAAAAAATCAATTTTATCGCTCGATACATTTCGCCGCCAAATCAGTTCAGTCCAGTATGGTTTCTATGAGAAGAGATCTTGTCTTACAAACCTTATTACAACGCTAGAACACCGGACAAAAGCCAAGGATGAAGAACATTTAGTAGATGTTATTTATTTTGACTTCACCAAGGCGTTTGATCGCATTCCACATCAGCACCTCATCCGAAAGCTGACCGACTTTGGGATAGCAGCGAATCTCCTGAAATGGATTGGAGACTTCCTTGGAGACCGTAGTCAAAAAGGTACCGCAGGTGGCTACTGTTCAGAGTGGGCACCTGTCAAAAGTGGAGTTCTACAAGGGTCAGTTCTTGGACCGCTCCTTTTCATCATCTACGTAAATAACATCGTGCGGGAAATTAAATCTGACATAGTACTCTTTGCTGATGATCTCAAACTGTGGAGGGAGATAAAAGACGAAAGGGACTTCCAAATACTACAAGAGGATATAGACCGAATGCACTCTTGGAGCAACAGTTGGTGTATGAACTTCAACCCCAAAAAATGTGTAGTAATGCACATGCTATCAGCAAGACGACGCAGAACTGCAGTCTCGCGATATTATATCCTGGGAGGCAAACCACTCGAAACCGTAAGTGTGCAAAGAGACCTAGGTGTTCTTATTTAAGTCGATCTTAGTGTCACCGCACAGTGCTCCAAAGCCGCAGCGAGAGCGATGTCAGTCATGGGCGCCATACGAACGACGTTCGTTATCCTGAATACTGATATCTTCGGAAAAGTATATGGAACGTTTGTGGGGCCGCATCTGAAATATGCGATACAGGCTTGGGGGCCCTGGCTTCAGAAAGACATGGGGATTCTCGAAGGTGTTCAAGGACGTTCTACCAAGGCGCTCCCTGAACTTAAGTAGTCCACATATGAACAGCGTTTGACTGCTTTAAGTCTCCACTATAGACAAGAGAGAGAGGGGACCATATAGCAACATTTGAGTTACTGAGGGGAACTGGTCTGGATGTCAAGTGGGAGGATCTCTTTCAAATGGCCCCAAGAAGGAACCTCAGAAGACATGACTGCCAGTTGAAGAAGGAACTCAGCCGAAAAAACCAATGTTCATCCTTCTTTTCTCAAAGGGTCATTCGGAAGTGGAACTCCTTGCCAGAGTCCATTGTGCATACACCCACTGTGAACGTCTTTAAGAGACGTTTGGATAATCATCTGTGAAAGCCCAACAGCCACCTAACATAAATGACGACAAACACTACAAACAAACATACTGCTCGTTTGATTTCAATAGTTTTTATTTTACACTAAAGATCACCAGACGAATACTGGGTATACAGTAAACTTTTTGTACGCTGCCATACCGCAAACGCCTCACCTCAACAATTCACAATTCCAAAACTTTTTATGCACTTTTGCACAACTAAACAATCTGCAATAATTTTTGAATATTTTACAAAAATTTATGCATTCCTGTACCGTTTCAATGGAGTTTTTAAGGGCTTCGGTCATTTTTTCCAAATATACTGACTAATATTCTTCTAGGTCGATTGCCAGCCGGTCTACTAGCCACTATTCTGCTGCCAAAATAAATCATTGCTTTCTAGTGTCCCGGCTGCGTACCATCCCTGCACTCATGAGATCGCTTTTATTCATTGGTGTGAGTTTGTCGAAAGGTGGCGAAGTCGACAACATAAGTTTTCAAAAATCAGAAGTCAGAGAAGACTGATAAGGTTGGACAGCGTTTACTGTGGAGAAGGGCTATTTGTCCACTTGTCGAGTAAAATACCGGACGCTGAATGGTTGCCTTTACGCTGGTAAGGAACACTACGAATCAGGGGAAAATATTATATTAGGCCTTATCACGAAAAGTTATAGGTAGAAGTAAAAAGATTCTCCTATTACTTGATGAAAAATAAATGCCCATAAAACAAGCCCTAGCCCTAAACCTATAACTAACCCTAACCCTAAATGCGTTCTTAATGAAAACAATAATAAATACATAATGAGATCATCCACATTAAGTAATTGGTTCTTAGGTTGCATTTGGTGCACACCAATATTTGAGTTTTACTTAATTGGATAAGATTCAATGTAGGAAAGGAAACTCTGAAAGCTATTAATCGTCAGAATTTATAAATGCAAGAAATAAAAGAATAACAATCATTCTACAATGGTTTAATACGCCAAAAAGGCGCACACACAAAGTATCCGATCAGCGCATAGTGACCTCGAGCAATTTTACTTTTCTGATCGTTCACAGTTCATCCCTTTACTGTGATTACGAGCTTGCAGCCAACCAAGGAAATGCTACAAATGGATTAACTTCGAGTTCTCCCGACGCCACGGAGAGAATAGCGCGACAGCGACCCGACCGTGAAGCAGACAAGAAGACAATGCATTCAGCTCCGCAGTGGGTCAACCAGAAGTGTGAGGGGAAGATTGTTACATGCATGTTGGTGAAATTTCCCTCCTAGACGTTTGCTTCTAGTGCTTTAGGTGAGTTAGGTTGTAGCACCATAGAATACTCAAAGAGGAGTACAATATGATCACCAGCATCCATGAGCGAGAGATTTTTTAACACAGCACACTCTCTTCATCTCCGATGAACGTAAGGTTCAGGCAATTCGGACTTTGTCCCTCCCTAACACGTGTTCTGAACGATATTCTGGTGAAAAATTTTCCGCTGCAATTTCAAGTAAACGACCAATAGTATCCGGCGAACCTAAAGTACTCGAAGTTTGTCAGTCGATATCGGGAGCCATAGCAGCCATCATCTTTTACCAAGCTTTGTCTTAGAAGACATTACAGAGCTCTTGTCTAGCCATTAAACAAGCAACACTTGAATCACTAGAGGTAAGCTGCTAGTGGAGAACTATCTTTTCGATCTCGAGGTCTGAAATACCGTTAATAAATTTGTCTATGATAATCTGTTCAAGGTCATCATCATTCCGAGGAGATGGAGCACCAACTGACAATCTGCAACTTCTAAATTATTCGTTGCACATAACGAACATACTCAAGTTGCGCTAGTTTGGAAGTGAGCGTACCACACAGGATAAGACGGAGTCACTGGAGGGTATGTATGGCATGCAGCGCTCAGACTAAGCCGTAAAAGTCATCGTCCAGCTGGGCCAAAATCATGGCCCTTTGGATCAAGCCATCAATACCATACAAGTAATCCTAGCGATCGAACTCACTCGCTCAACGTCTGGCGGTCTACTACGTTGAGATTTTTCAAGACTGCAAAATAACCGTTCGTAAAATATTGAATATGTCCGTTTATTAATACTGCTCATGAAATATGCAACATGGTCAATATCCATCACATAATGTTTTTTTTAATATAACAGAAATAGGTATCATTTACCTTACACAGGAAGCACAAAGTATAAGTTCGGAAACCCTAAACGCGAGCGCGAACGCGGGTTGTGTCCAAATTATTTGCAAATTGAAAAAAAGTATTAATGGGCAATTGTACACCGATCTGTTTCAGGATGTACCCATCCTGGATTGATGCTTTGTTTGCGAGTTAATTGGAACCCCAATTTGTATGTTACTCGCTTACTGTGTTGGTCGGTAAATACCATTGAACATTTTTTTTAAATCAAAGGGTACCGTTTTTTCATACTCAAAATTTAACGAAAACGTAGTTTTCGATCAACTGTTTTTCATGACATGCTGGACGTTATAAGAGAACTTGAAGGCAGTGTACAAACGTCATACTACTTAAGCAGCTTTTTGTATTGAACGCACGTTTTGCAGACGGTCGAAAGGGATATTTTACGCAGCTGAAATATTTTGGGATTATGTTGCATAGCAACAAGTCTAATGATACCACTTACGGAATACTTTCTAAGTGAAAACACATTTCAGAATTCAGCTGACCCAATTGTGAAAAATTCGTAGCCTTGGTGGGATTCAAACCCACACAGCACGCACGGCTTTTGTACAACCAACGCTTTACCGTTGAGCTACGAAGGCACGCCGAAGCTTTGAATCGAATCACAATGGGGTCGATTTACTCGCCTAGCCTACTGCTCGTATGGAATCAACCATTACATATACGTCAAGCTGACTGCCTAGGCAGGGCTTCTTAAGCGATCATCTAGAATCTACCAGAATGACTACTAGGCTCACTTCGTAGCTCACTGGTAGAGCGCTGCTGTATAAAAGCTTTTCCTACTGTGTGGTTTCGAATTCCACGGAGACCTTGAATTTTTCACAATTGGTTCAACTGATTTCTTAAGCCACACTAACATTCGAAAATGTTGGTTGACATTTCATAAGTTAAACCAGTTACTGCGCTCATCAAGAACACATGTAGCTCAATTAGGCCCGCGTAGACTACACCTTCTAAAGGGACTGTCGTCAATTGGAGTGACATGAGACAGATTCCTTCTCCCATGCGAAATCAAAGCGAGTCTCATCTCAATGAACCTCCAACTCCGGACAGAAATTCGCCACAAAAAACAAGCAACGATAACGTGAAGGTCTATGCAATGCCGCACGTCCACCTTGCGTTTGCGCGCAAGGCGGACAATCCGATTGTCCTCAGCGATCTTAATGTTCAGGAAAGTAGAAACCACACCACCTGAGAAGAAGTGCTTCGTCGTCGCCCCAAAAAAAAACACCAAAAGGAGTCCGGTGAAAACGAATAAGCTCCGGAAAAGTCAAAGCGATGGAGTCTGCATGAAAAAACACAATGCAGGTGCATTTTTCTAATGTTGCTGTCAATTTCCACGAATACTGTGGGATTCAAAAAATCGGTTGAATATCAAGGCTTAGGAAAAGCAAAAAAGCACAGATCTTCGCGCCTATGAAGGCAGTCTATGATTTCCAAGCAAACAGAACTGCATCGCTACTAAGCTAGGGTGGAACAACCATACCGGAGGACAAATCGTAGACGCTGGACCGCTGGCTGAGCACTAAGGGTGCGTCCTCAACCGTCCATGTTGATGTTAATTCATCAAAGTGCAATAGATACAATCAGTTTTCATTTTTACAGACACAAGAGAAACAAAAGGAGCTGCGAAAATCGACGGGGGATCTCATTTCACAATATTGCAGGTAGAACTTTCGCCCGAGTACTACTCGAAAGTCTGAATGGCCATTTGCAGCAATTAATGCTTCCTCCGAAGACGCGAAGCTATCGTCGTGGTCTTCGTAAGCCAGAAGCTGCCGGAAAATATGAATTAACGAGAATCAACCTCTGTACCATTTAAGTGAGTCTCGACAAAGCCCAGACGGTTTATATAACGAGAATAGGGAATTTGGATGCTACGAACGGTTGAAGACGATGACCAAACAGCTTCGTGATGACACGACGAGAATCATACCAGAAAACAGATCCGCAGTGGGGAACTTTCATGGTGTGAAAAAATGGTGTTAGGCATTGCTGCGTATTCGTCCAAGTTATTTTTGACCTCGTACTTTACTCAATACTAACTTCTACCAAGACGATTTATCAGACATCTACACACACTCTAAGGGACAGGAAACTATAGTGAGAGAGCGTCCAGCAATCAGATTAAGGAATGGGCTCGTCCAGTTGTGCCTTGGGCTCTAATCCCCGACTAGATGTCAGATTGTTAGGAAATATTGTTATGGCAAAGCCCATCAGTAATGGTACAACAGCAGGTCTTGATCACATAATGAACTTAGTCAGCACATAATTTGACTTAATCAGCCGCAGCCGGGAAAAGATCGATTGCCCGACAGTCTGATACGAAGTTCAGACAGATAGCAAACATCATCGTTGTACTGATATAGGCCGTGTTGTTTCATTATAGATTAGCTCTCTCTAGGGAATACTGAAGCTGAGAGGGTAAGACGAACCTCGGGACACAAAAGTCCTTCAACGAATCGGACTCCTTAGCATCCACAACATATTGAGGCAAAATCAAATGCGCTGGAACGCCCACCTAAAAAGTGTGGATGCTAAGAGCCTACCCAAGCGACTCCTCTACGGTGGTCACTAGCTGTTCGCCGACGAGGACACGAACACCACTATAAACACATTTAGGACATCTATCTCAAGCACTAGCAATTCAACCCGGAAACATGGGATGACCTCACACAGGACCGAACAGTCCGAAGAAAAGCAGTTAAGACTGGGACAGCAATCTAAGAGGACAAGAAGATTGTCACTGCCAAAAGCGTGGTTCAAAAGCCTCCAACCAACTCACACACCTAGAATTTTCCAAGGCTACTTTGCCATGGGAAATTTCACGCCTGTATGGAACTTATTGGACACATTCGAATTCAGTACAACAACAAAAGGACAAATCCACCTATTGTCTCTGCAAACGCCTGTCGCCAACGCCACGGCGCTGCAAAGCACAACCACCAGTGATAATACTCCTGACATCCCGTCACTTACTATCAGCTCCAAGTTCATGCCAACAAACCACACGGTGACCAGTATCATCTATCAGCCACCCGTCATCAGAATCGACCAGATAAGTCGATTGTGAATAAATCAAACTGAGATCTGCGAACCCGTGCCTGGAGCCCCGACATACACTCACCTCCATCGCCCACACTGCCCTTGTGCATTCAGGCGTCGCATGGACCAATTCACCTGCGCATTCGCATCTGTGGAATTCATTTTAATGTTAACATCTTAAGCCCACCTTACAAATTTACCAGATTCTCCGACTCCAGTACTACTAACTACCGATAAGACAAAGTTGACCACACAAGCAGCATCAAATTTACAAACCACACTAGTTACCAACCTATCCTGCCCATATTGTCACCGTACATCGTCGGGCACTTGCTAATACGTTTTACTGAGACTGGCAGACCAGTGATACGGATAACCACGTCTACCTGTCGCATTCGACCGATATGACCGTACTAAACACGCACATGTAGTCACTGCATGGGCCCATTCAGTCATATGCGCCTCCATGCTATTCTATACTATACTGCGTCAGACCGAACCTCATAACCATACATCTTCCCACCATCAAACGCAAAATACAGGAACCTGTCCCACATCGCTCTCCATAGCGCCTCTCAAATAATAGGGGTGTTTCGCTTGGATCCTGCTACGTATGACCACGGTGGCACTGTGGTAGCCTGCACTCAGTATTGTCTTCGCCTGTCGAGCCTTTGGTACTCGCGAGTGATCAGACACCTAGCCCGCGCACTGTTAATCGCTGCTAGATGCTCAATAGGTCCTGTCCGTCCTACACTCCCGGCGAGTCGCTTCCTGAGGTGCACGTTAACTTGAGCCAATCGATGTGCGCCGTGCCACATAATTGGCTAAGGACACATTCCGCACTCAGGGTTTCACGACAGTGGACACTTTCACGGACTCAGCTGGCTGGAGACGCAGCCTTTACGACTGTTTTTGCAGCACCTGTTGCAAAGTTCTTTTTGCGCAATAAAGCTCTTCCTGAAAACTCTGTCTTACCTGACTCTTCATTTGGGGGACCTGTTATCGACACAACCACCTGCGACAGCATTAACGCGGATGACATCGGAGCAACTCAACCCCATTTTGTGAAAACCTGATGTGCTGTTTGGGGTTGGGTTATATGTGGCACGAGCAGACGGGCGGCCTAACTCTAGCAGCCAGCTGCGTCCAACCCCCGCAGCACGCGGCTCAATGACTCGGACAGTGAGCCAGTGCTGTGGATCGAAGAAGTTCCTGTTTTTGTGTGAAAGTATGGTCAATCATGTGCAGACAAGTTGCGCGTGGTCCTAAGAACTGTTAAGCCGTCAGTCTATGCACCCATCTCTCTTGTTTTTATTTTTCATGACAACGAGCTCAGGAGCGTGAGGGAAGAGGGCGTGTGACCTATTGTCACGTCTACGTCTGCTCTGCAGCACCCTTAATGAGATATAAAGTTATCCATGCGCACATCGCTGTCCCTACGCCTACATTGGCACGGAACAGAAGATAGAAATTGTCGGTAACAACAGCCATGTTTTTCAGACTTCGGAAACAAAAGTTAAAGGACGTTCGCACAGCCCACCATCGAGTACCGCGAATCCGTTTGAGTCGGTTTCCACAGACACTACCATGGAATCGTAATACCCCATCTGAAAATGTTCATGAGGTTCCTTTTATTATTTTAAGTACAGCTGAGTTCCCACAGTAATAGTAATCACCTGCTCTGACTTTCTGACTCAAAAAAATAATCACAAGATGGGTATCGTCAAACTAAATGATTTAACTTTGGTTCACGGTCGGCATGTTACAGTGCGTCTCCGAGATTCCCTGTATTTTATAAGGTCGTCAGCGTGTAAAGCAGTCCTCCACGCTGTGGTCGTTGTTGTTGCTTGAATGTTTATGCATCAGACGCAAGAGTACGTCTAACTCACAGGATTGATTTGCCGGCCAGAGGCATGTTCGAATAAAGAGAGAAAGAGTAACTCTTAAAAAGCCATCTTCCAGTCAGTCTTTTTTTCGCTGGTCCATGTTTGCCAACGGGTTATCCCCTCTTAAACTTAGTGCTGAAGGAAAAAATCTAGACGGTGCAAAAGTTCGCCTGATGTTTCAAATTATTGATATTCAGTAAAAAGAAAGCAAAAGCTAGCAAGTCCGGAAGGATGTGAAGCCACAATATATACTTTAGAAAAGAAGAAAATCATTGACTATATCAACAAGCAGATTAGAGAACAAGAATAGGCGCCTGGAATGATATCCAAATCACAATGATCATGCTCAAAACTATTTCGAGAACGTTGTTGATAGTCGGGTATTTCAAACTTTGTTTTTTGTCTGGGAAACAAAGTCCGATTAGGTAGTTGGATAGATGCACTCCAGTCACGGCAAGTTCAAAGAAGCCATTCAAAGGCAACACGGATGTGCAAATAGACTCTTTTCTATAGGCTGAGTCCAAATTGTTGGGCCGCCTTTTCGCTCACCATCCTTGCAATTGCTATCGATGACGTCGCCCCTGGCGAAGGTGCGTTTCGAACGTGCAAAACAAGAGACCCGGTAGCTCCAGTCCCAGAATCGAAGCTGAAGTCGTCCACCAATTTCCCCTGCCAATCCAAAGCCTGGGCACGTATACCGGCTTGGGCTCGTTCGACATCAGCAGTTCGTAGACTAGGCACATAGCGTTGTAGCTGCTTTACTTGTTGACTGAAAAAAATGCTTCGATAGTACTCACGAACACCAAACGTAAAGTACTGCGAGGCAAGACGAAGAAGCCCCGGATAAGTGATGAAATCTAAGGTATCTTTCAAAGAAAAATTTAGGCCAGAGTAGCCCTCGCGTTTAAAGGAGAGTGTTGCGCTAGGACCGAGCCAAACTTCACCATTAATTCTTGGGGTGAAATGAACACCCAAAAAGGGGAAGCGGCTGTCAGGAACGGGATAAATATTGGTAGACACAAGGGAAGACATTTCGGGCTTTAACCGAAGATACTCGCCACGGAATGGAATTATTTTAGGGTTCCTCGTGCAACCCGATAGTGCGGCAATACGATCCGACTGGAGACCAGCACACGTTATTAGGTATTTACAGTTTACATGTTGATTCCCAGCCTTCTTGTTAACAAGGCGAATGGGATACTGTGCTGAGTCACCATTTTCAAGGATCTTGCAAACTTCAAAACCCAGAAGTAATTTTCCTTTATTTCTGACGAAGTCGTCCGCTAGCGATAAGGATATGACCCGATACTCTACAATGCCTGTATTGGGAGAGTAAATTGCTTTCAGACCCCGACAGGCAGGTTCGATGCTTTGAATATCCTTTCCGGGAACAAGAGTGACACCTGGTACCTTGTTTTCAAGTGCTCTTGAATAAAGATTATCGAGCGCCGACAATTCCCTCTCAGCGACAGCTACAATCAGCTTTCCGGACCTCTTGTAGGGTATTCTCTTCTGTTCACAGTATTCGTACGTTTTATTCAATCCTTCTAAACACAGCTGGGCCTTTAGTGAACCAGGCTTGTAATAGATTCCAGTATGAATTACACCACTGTTCCGGTAAGATTGATGGAGGCTTACTTCATGTTCTTTTTCCAAGAGGCAAAGCTTTAATTTCGGGTAATGTATACTTATATGTCTGGCCACTGCTAGTCCAATTATTCCACCTCCAACCACAACCATATCAAAACTATTTGTGCAATTATTAGTTGAAATACATCTAAGTAAATTCAGAGCAGGACTTGTGGAAGTCGTCAGGAATCCGATCTGTAGTTTCAGCATTGTTTGACGAAGATAGTTGTAATGTGTCGAATGAAGAGATGTGCAGCTGAACACACTTGAGACGATGGTATTATTCGTATTGCCTTTCTTCTGCTTAGTTTACTGTAACTGTTCCGATAGATCTTGCAAACGTGTAGGTTTTAGTCCCAGTGAGAATGGTCAGGCGGAGACAACGGGTCCATCAACAACGGTAATAAGGTTTGTTCGAACATAGCATAAGTGCATTCATACAAGGAATGGAGTACCGAGAAAGTAAAGGGAAAAACGGTTCATTTATGGAGAGCAAAAGAAAGGACGCAATAAAAAAGGTAAATGGTACACAAAGGTTGCTCAGGTCACCATAAACATGAGTTACTCGGGCGCGAAATTGAAAGGAGCCACAAGTATAAAAAGGGAGACTGCTGGGGCACTGTTAACACCAAAATGTTTATGATATCACGACAATACCATGTAAGGTGAGGATTACTGTGAAATCATTAATAAAATATATTTTACCCATAAGTATAAACTCTACAACCACAGGCCCCTGTGGTTGTAGAGTTTATACTTATACGGCCGTCAGGTGTATACGCGAGTTGTAAGTTCAGCGTGGTGACTGCAGGATAGCAGGTCGTTTGTTGCGACTCATTTTACGGGAAACATAGGGGACACATCCGATAACTCGTTAAACGAGTTAAAAATGCCCACATGTACGATGTTTTCGAGCAGCGCGATAGGGTTTGAGTGTATAACACACATACAGTCTATCTTACATTCGACGTAAGGTAGTGAGCAGTCGCGGAGATGTTTACTTTAGTGGAAAATAAGAAAAGCGCACAAATTTCACATATCTCAGTGTGCAATCGGGTCTCAATTTTCATTCTACTTCAAATCAGCTACAAACGGCTAACTTAGCGAATACATAAACTGTCAAGACTGTGAGCTAAGAATGGGAGGTTGAAGACGAACCGCTGAATCAAGTCGTCTGCATTTTCTCTCGGAATAGAAGTCGGGAACCAGTGGCTAATTTCATCAAAAGCCAGCTTATTGGCTGAATTTTCCATTCCAAAATATTTGAACTCCACACAAAACTGTTCCAAGCCTCTGATCATCCCATCGTACACTTTAGTAGGGGGTTAACCAACGAAGAGCGCCAAAAATTTAAAAAAGCCTGAGAGTCGGGCATCACACCATAGAAGCACTGGCTTTTAGTGTATAAAGAATGTTCAAAAGGTACATCTAGTACAGAAGAATTTAAAATTAAACGATATATTAGTCAGTTTGGGCCTTAAAATAGCACTATATAGCTACCTTAACAGCTAAATTTGCTCATTCGAGACTCGATTTTTTTGTTGACTTGTCTCGAGGAGTTGGATTAGTTGACAAACTACTCGATGACGCGTTGCCTAGCTCCCAAAGCCCTTATCGCAGTTATTGGAAAATCGATCGTGCTGTGCGATAAGCGGCCGGAACACCAGATGTTTTTTACACCTATTTTTAAATACGCGATATATCGATGTACTGTGCAATGAGGAGCTATTTTTAAGAAGCAAGGCGTCCCGCTGTCCAAATGAAATTTGAAATACGAATTTCGTACGCTTTCGTGCGTCAAATTCGTATGAAATTCTCATTAATTCGTTGACCTTTTGTTATAAGGATATAGCATTTCAAATTTCATTTGGACAGCGGGACGTCTTGCTTCTTTAAAAAAAGCTCCCCATTGCACTAGTGCTATCTCAAATAAACTTAACAGAATATATATTCTGTCACAGGATATATATCCTGTGACTCTAGAGCCACTGCACCTAGGTGTAGTTGACTAAGGTATACTGATAATGTATAACCCTATGGATAAGGAGTCGGAGATCGAATGCTAATTGCTCAACTAATTATCTACTCTCCTTGACTGCCGTATATGAGCTTAGCCTTGTCTCGCTGAACGCATACGTTGATAATTAACATGATCATAAATATTCATAATATGAATGACCGTTTATTTTATTACATAAAACGTTCAAGGAAGGCTTGTTACTTGGACAGAATACAAAAAAAGGTTTTAACCGTGATAGAGAAACCAGGGTGAACCCTGTAATGAACTAATGGTCATCAGATAAGTAAGATTTTTTGGTTTTTTGTGGTTGCACTGTGTGATATGATTGGTGGTTTTTGTCGGCTTATGATTGGTGGATTACGTCCTAAATTTTTCGTCTGGCGCGGTATTCGACCTTCACATAAATATCCTGTGGGGTCCATACATGCGGACAAATTTGTGTATGCCAGCAGAAAATATGTATACGTCATGGCTCCGACGAAACAGTATGGTGAATTGTAATTGCGCTTGATTTCAACTGGTAGGCGTGTTGGATGTAAGGCATACTTCAACGTCCCTCATAGGACGAAGAAGGGCCTCGCCATTACGACCTTTAAGTTGGAGCATAATCATGATTCTGTCCCTCCCGAAAATATTAAAACGACGAATATTGCTAAGGAGCATCCTCTGGAGTACTTTTGCAGGCTGAGTCAGTCATCCCCAAGAAGTTAGTTTTGTGATCTATGCTTATTACCCGGCATTAGCACACAATCAAGGTCTACTTCTGCGAAATCAGTTTAAGAGTCATGCAGGATGGTATCTTCCATACGCTTGATGATCTTTTGTCAAAAGTTAGAGATTTTGAGAAGGTAAGGGAAAATATTTTTCCCTGTTGTAATTTTCAGACAGCAAACTGCAACTTCAGAATAAAACGCAGCATTAAGCTTCCGACGGCTCACCCCGCCTATACCAGTGTGAAATATAAATACATTACTTTTGAATGTGTTCATGCCGGCATGCCTAATCCAAAAAACGTAAGGAGGCGAACTAGGTAATTTGTTTAACCTAAATACAAACGTGTTAGATCAATGAAATTTGGATGCATCGCGACATTTACAGTCGCGTAATGTAAAGGCGACCTTCAAGTGAAATCGCTACACCTCCTGCTTAACCACGTCTGTAGTCGTGCGCTGGTGTCCGCCTATCCAAAGTTCAGAGAGTTTGAGGGCGAAGCTGGTAAACGGCTTCTCACACTGATAAATCTGTTAAGGCCCTCGGCTGGTCGGATAAAATTGTATTTGAAAGGTTAGATTTATGAAAGGCAAACTTTTTTTGTAGATTCCACTGGCATTAATTACAGAATGAAGGACCTGGCCAATATGCGACGGCTCTTCCTCGATCCACGCTTTCTTATACGGAGAGATGTCAGTTAGCGAACATGACATTTCTTTGGGTCAGAAGACTCGAAGCGGGCCTCTGTTTCCTCTTTCGCGTTAACTCTACCCGTAACCTTCCACGAATCAATGCTCTCATTCCCGCAGATAGACCTTATGCCACCCGTAATTCCTCCAGGATTATTGCACCCCCCTTAAGCTCCACTTCGAACCATTCTCACTTCTTTGCCTCCAAATATGCCTTCCTCTGGAATAATATTCCCCTCGAAATTAGGCTGTCGTCTAACTTAGCAGGTTTTAAAGTCAAATTACGTAAACACTTAACTTCAGAAGATATAAAGTCCTTGTTATCCGTCTCCTTCCCAAACACACAACTTTTGGACTTTGAAAAGGGTCCCCCTGGTATCTGAGGTTGTTATGTTTATATCAAATTTTTTCCATACATGTCTATTTCTTCATTCTTTCAGTGATATTTACAACGATGTTTCGTCCACTTCTCTGTCCAGTCATCATTGCCGTTTTCTCTATTCTCCGTTTTACTACCCTGACGATAGGCTTCATGGTCCTTAGTCATGCTCGTGGCGGTTCTGCTATTTTCGCCAGCTCGTCGCTAAACTCCGCAGTCTACAAGGTCACAGCTCGGACGTTTCGTTGATGATCAGGTGACCTCTGCCGTTCCCTCATCTTTCCTGACTCTGTTGTTCGCGATGGTCTCCTCCGGTCTCATCTCCCTGATGGTTGATCATGAAGCCAGTCGGGCGGTTTAACAATGGTGAAAGACAGCCTCTGCTATTATATGATGTCTCCAATCACAAGAAGCGTTTCCCACCCTCATTCGTTCTCATCAACAGTCCTGTCTCATTTGCACTACAATCAATCCTCTCAACCAAACCCCTTAACTTTTTTGAAGCAGTTTTTTTCTCCTACGTTTTGTTTTTTTTAAGCAGGGGTTCGCTGAACTCCGCCCCAGCTTAAATGGTAGGAGTTTTTTTTCACTGCTTCCTTCTTAGTTCACCATGCGTTGACTACTATTTTAAAATGACGATATGACGAATTTATCTACCAACACTACTAAACGCTCCCGCTGTCTATGTGGTTGTTTCATGGAGAGCAGCATTTATCAACTGTGTATTTATTTTTCCACAGCACTAAGTTAGCAATGACGAGGCCCTCCGGGCCTAAAATATAAAATTTATTTATTTATTTATTTATAATGCGGTCGGATCCCTCTGCTTTAGGTATGACGGAGGCCCTTCAAAACATGGAGGCAGGGAGTATTGCTGACTACAAGTACGGCGCAGGAGGGCTCGAAGCCATCTGCTTCACAACACCACACCTCCAACCCGTGTTTGCTCAGTGTGCGAAGGTGGTGCAGATGGACGGCACCTACCGAACGAACCGTCATGTGTTTCAACTGTACCACGTTGGTATCGTTGATACCTCCCGTTCGCACGGTGCCCTCTTTTTACTACATTTACTAACCCAGATATGCTCATATGTAAGTTAGGACTGCCGACACTGAGTGACCACTGCCAAGGAGTCTTCACTCTGCTTATTGCCCTACAGATGTCATTACTGATATATGCTAGTTAGTGCCACCTTCATTTACCGGTTTAATTTGTTTATTTTAATTGACTTATACCGAACCACTCTGGTACAGCCTTTACATCCCCAAGAGTGTGAAGTTCCCTGGGTTGCCTGGCCCATCTATTTCGCAAAAATCAGTCTGTTAACTCGTCCATATTTTTGACCATTTTTTTCCTACGCCTATATCTCAAATGCTAAAAGCGCCTCTTTCAGTACCCTTCTTACAATTTATACTACGTTCTCCCCATTCCTTTTCCGGTTTGTTTTACTGTAAACTCATTGTCTAGGTTTTGGTGTTTTTAGGGAGGAAGGAACTGCAATAAACTATGTGTATTCTTTCACCGGTATTTTTTTGGCTTTTGTGGTTGCAAGTGTTACAGTATGATTGGTCGGTAAATTCTGCAGCCGTTGCTTTATGATTGGTGGACTGGATATGCCGTTTTGGGTCGCGCATCATTCCAACATTTGCAAGTAAGCCACCATGGCGTTTGCTTCTGGTGTCGATAAGAAATTTCTTGAGGTTCTCCGTGGCCGTCACTTCCAATCCTTTATGGAGCTTGAGGAAGCCATCAAAGAGTTTAGCACAGTAACGAACGTCAATTTAAATTACTTTTAGGCAATGGGCTATTATTTCAGGACGGGCCGCTCGAATAAATATCCTGCGGACTCGATACACGCCAAGCAGTTCGTGTATGCCCATCGCAAATACGTATGCATCGTGGCGCCGACGAAAAAGTAGGAATATTTATATTTGTAGTCGATACCTATTACTAGCCGTGTTGGATGTGAAGCGTACTTTAATGTCAATCATAGAGTTAAAAAGGGCATCGATGTAACGTCCTTCGATATGCAGCACAATCAGGAGTCAGTGCCTCTTAACATATGTGGATACTGAAAGCATTTTTAAGAAGAATTATTTGCAGGATTTTCGGACGTTGTGCCCGTCGCCGCCTAAAAGTGAATTTATGCACTATTTTTATTTCCCAACATAAGCTAGGGAACAAGCACAAGTTTTAAGTTCGCAATTTAAAGGGTGATGCAAGGAGAGATTTTCAACACGAATGCGGAACTTATGTCAAAAGTTCGGGATTTCGAAAGGGTGGGCAAAACGTGCTTATCTTATTCGAATTTCCAGGCCACAAACTGCAGTTTTATAGTAGCCCACAGCATCAGACTGCCAGAGAACCACCCTGCATACAGCACGGTGAAGTAAAAAATACGTGTTTTTTTGATGTGTGCACGGCGGCAATCCTAGGGCTAAAAATGATAGACGACGGACAAGGTAATTGCTTGTAAACTAAAAGATGACGTTTTAGGCCAATGAGATTTGGTTGCAAGACCAGGAATACGGCCATGGAGTAAGAGGGATAGCTGCATGTTAAGTCTCTCTCCATGCTTCACAACCCACTTGCAACCAGCTTTTGGTATCAGCGTACCCAAAATTTCGTAAGCTGGAGGGCTAAACCGATTAAAAGCTTCTCCGTATCATATACCAATTAAAGCCCTCAGCGGGTTGTCTGAAGATCTTTGTAAAAAGTGATCATCTTGCTCTGTAACGCACTGTTAAAGGCCTATGACATTAATCATAGGATGAAGGACATTGCGAATATGATAAGGTGAATTTTGCGCTCTGATCCGTCCGCAATAGCGATGACCATGGCCCTGCAAAATTTGGAAGGAGGCAGTCTTTACGACTCTATATACGGCGACGATGGGCTCGAAGCCGTATGTTTACAACGCCAGCACTGAAAAACATGTTTGCCCAGTGTGCAAAGGTGGTGCAAATTGATGCCACTTACGGAACGAACCGTCACGGGTTTGCATTGTATCACGTAGTGATAACCGACCAGCATGGCAATGCGCGGTCCGTAGACTATGCCTTTATTAAACAAGAAACGGCCTATTTAGTGGAATAGGTCGTGAGGAAATTTAAGGAATTCATGGGCTGCGCAGCCAATGAGGAACGTATGGTTTTGGTCGATAAGGATGCTCGTGAGATAAAAGCCTGGGACCAAGTACTTCACGAAGTGAACATTCGCATCTTCATATGAACGTTTTATGTCCTTCAGGTCTTCAGGCGAAAGGTTGTAAGGATTTATGGAGGACGTACAGCCGACAATGCTATGGTGTTTTTAAGGAAGGCTGTGTAAACACTATGCCACTCAAGATTTAGAGGTATATTGCAGGACATCCGAGCCCATCATCCTGATTTGTGTGCGCATATTTACGCATCGGCCAGGTTCTATTTGATATCTTTGCTTTTTAGCTTTTTTTTGCATAATTTGGGGTTATGTTTGCTTTTTTGTCATGTTTCTCTCTACATTGCTTATTTTTTGCACTGCCTTGTTTTTTGCTTTTGTTTGTTTTACTCCATTTGTTTTCGTTTAATTTTTGGTGCTTTCAGTTGCGTTTATTGCGCATTTCCCCACTTAATTTTGGTAGACTTGTGCAAATAGGGCTTCTCACTATTTGTCTTAGTTTGCGGAAATATGCGGAAGCGGGCTTTTCTCTGATTGGCTAATTCGTTTTGGCAATGTTTATCATTTTATTATAGTAGAGTGATTACTATTTATCCCTGCTTTGTATCTACTGTTGGTTTTTAATTGTATTATTGTCGATTAATATTGTTTTGATTATTTTCCTGTGTTTGTTTTCATTTTTATTGTTGTTATTCTTTTGCCTACTGATTTAGGTAGGGCTTTCTGCTGAGGCGTGTTTTGTCTTTGATAAAACTAAAAATAGTAATTACAAATAACCAACAATTCCTAAAAAAATACTAAAACTACTTTCAGTAGGCTAAACTTCCACCGATTTGTACTTTTTTGTTGCGTCACAAAAAGTTAGTTATGAGCTAAAGTCCAAAACGTTCTCACAAGAAAGCCCTTCTTAAACAGTTACCAGTTCAGGTTTTTAATCTCCAGAGAAATTAATTTCTGGTAACGGTATATATCAGTATATATAGGGTCTATATGCGTAGACCGAAATTGTTAGTGTATATTTGTGCTGAAACCCATCAACCCCAATGAAATATACACCTGCTGCCACAGGACAGTCTCAAGTAGTATAAATTGACGTTGTAAATTACCATAATTACATATTAGCCTGTTAGTATAGTAAGTTACAGCGTCAATTTATACTTCTTAAGCCTGTCCTGTGGCAGCAGGTTTATATTTCATTGGGTTTCAGCACAAATATACGCTAACAATTTTGGTCTACGCCTATACACCCTATATCAACTGATATACAATAAAAATAATTCTAATAATTTGTATATTTAAGGCCCAAGGCGCCCTGTCGTACCGCGATCAGAAATTTATTTCTCTGGAGATTAAAAACCTGAACTTTCTAAACCGGTATATCAACCAGAAAGCAGATAGGGAAAGTGGAGGACCCACTTATGAGCAGCTGTGTCAAGCAGCGGCAAAATACCGACGAAACACTTGTCTGGGCCTTTTAGCACGAACCTAGCCTGTTAGTATGGTAAGTTACAACAGTTACCAGTGTCGTTTATTTTTATTCGTAGTTACAGTTACAGGATATAAGGTTTGGTAAGGGATGTTTTGGCTGCATTTCATCCAATTTCATCGAAAAATATTTCCGAAAAACAGAAATTATTTGAAGGAAAAATGCGAAGAAAGAAGAAAACCTTCGCCAGTCAGCGAACAGCACGCTTCCGCAGAGTCCCGCAGACAAAGTTGTGTAGTTCATCCCGACTGCTCATCGAAAAGCACATAAATACCTGTCATATGCCAGACAGTTAATGAAATTAAAGTTTGCAAATGTAAGAAATCTGGACTTAGAATCATAGATAATTTTTGCTCACCGGAATGTGTGTCTTAGTCCGCTGACGTTTCAGACAGCTTGGCCGGCTTTCCTTTATCAAGACGTGAACTGACTTTGGTGATCAGCAATTCAAAGTTGTGGCTGTGTGCTGGTCATGGGTTGATCGATTTTTCTACGCTCGCTGCTTGGCCTTCAGCGTAGATTTTGGCATAACTTGACGGCAGTCAGTGTTTGTTCCGTCCCAACGGTAGAGAATGCTGTTAATCCTGCCCCCTCTTCCGGTGGTTTCGTCACGGGCCGTCTTTGTTTACAAATCCTAGGTTCAGTTTGACCTGGTCCTGGCCTTTACTAACGAAATGGCGTAGTACTTTGTAGGCCGCGGGGAGGTCCAGCTACCTGTTTATTGAGGTGGCATCTGAGTGCCATGCTTCAAGTGTCAGTCTTTCGGCTTTTGAGGTTTCCCGGCCTACATTGGTCGCACCTGAATATAGAAGTTGTGGCCAGTCTTTCCGATAGGGGTTGCAAGCTACGAGTTTTCGTCAAGTCTCCGGGCCGCAACTTTATGTTCTTCTGGGCGGTTCTGCAGTTTTCGCCTTGATTCTCCTACGTACTTGCCCCCTACATCGTTGCAACAAATTTTGTAGACATCTGCGGAGTTTTCAGTAGGGGGCAGTCTGTCTTGAGGTTGCATCATTCGGTGGCATATTTTCGCCTGAGGTCGATGGGCGATGCCTATTTTAGTGGGTTTCAACGGTCGAGTGACTGCTTCAGCGACACCTTTTATGTAGGCAATGGCCCGTCAGACTTCGGGTTGCTGTTCTGTTGCCCGTCATCTATTCACTTGGCACTTGCTTTGATTGATAAAAGAATTAATGTATCATTATCTCGAAAGTGGTCATGTAGGTATTTTTGTTCCGCTCTTTTGTCAGCTGATGTACTGCACTGTTTTTCAACTCTTTGGAAAAGAGTACGAGCACATCTACGTTTGTGAGAAATAAGGTGATTGCTGTTGAAATATAGTATTTGCCTCGCGTTGGCGATTTTTGTGAATGCGGTGGTTTACAGTAATCTAAATAAATTTTGGTTGCATCTTGCTCCCCCACCTCTTAAGAGTTGACCCTGTCCACAGGGTCCAGGGGTACAGGAAGGTGTGTGTCGGTAATGGTAACCCCGTCAGAAAGTATGGGGAGTAGGTGTGTGGGGAATAACGAGGAGGCAGTCATCCGATGCGGAAGGTACAGTAGGTTACCGGATTTATGAAATGCAAGAATTGTTTAATAAGGTTTATTTGTAAAGCACATCTTTGGCGCCGTGCAATGTAATGTATAGTGGCTGTTACCGAACAGCCCAAATTTAGAGTATGTTTTCTAACATGTTTTCACGATAACTGCTAGTTGTTTCTTTCGTTGATGTATCGCTTGAGTTACGATGAATTAAGGCGATCACGTTTCCGGTTGCTATGTCGGCCAATCGGAAGATCACAGGTGTAATGTATTTCTTAAACTCACGTGCGGACATGCGGGTCAGTGGATTATAAATTTGAATGGAATTTTCAGGTGAAGCGTAAACGTATCATTTTTCTACGCTAAAAGTATTTGCCTTTGGCCACATATTTTTTAATTATTTTGAGATTTTGCTTCCGAAAAGGTTCAGATCTTTCCTGAAATGCTAATTAAGACTTCACGATTTCCACTGGCTCTAGTCGATTGACCATAAATAACGATTATATTGTAAGTGCTTACCAAAACCCACAATATAAGACGTATCCTAAAAGCATTAACCTAAATAATGCGCTTTTAAAAACTCCTTCTTATGCAGCTGTCTGTGTGTATCAGGGTTTCAGAACCACCCAAACATATTAACTCATTGCCGAGCAGCGTAACGGTCCACAACAAAAGTTGCAAATGAATATGCCTAAGTTTGATTGAAAAATACTCTAAAGTCACTTTAAGTCACTTTATTAAGGGAAGAAGGCTTTCGCCCTTGAGCTCCCTATTCATAACCAAAATCGCATAATAGGTCCACCGTAACAACAACAACAATAATAATAATAATAATAATAATAAGGTTTATTTGTAAAGCACATCTCTGGCGCCGTCAAAACGTACAAACGTACAAACGTACAAACGAAGGTTTAACAAGTTACTTCTTGAAAAGCAGCTTTTGTTATATATTTTGGCGTCGGATGTGTGCGTTATTTTTTTGAAGATTAAATCAAAATCAGAATGGTACATTTTGGCCAGTTTATTAATTTCCCTAAAAAGTATGGACACATCTGTTATAAATGAAAGATCTTACTTTTCTATTCAAATCGGAACAGATTTTAGTATATTTGGTTACTTCTTGGCTCAGTTCTACAATAAAAAACGCAGAGCAGAGTGACAATAGTATCAAGGGCGATTTTTTGAGAAAAATGTTTCGCAATGAAACACGACATCTCACGACATCTCACTCAAGTGTGTGTTATGTTAACGGTCTTCAACGTTATATTGAATGTACAACCGATTTATTTACTATATGCTAAGAAATTTCTCATACGCATTTCTTGCCTGCAACCCTTAAACTATTTCTAATTGGGTCAGTCAGTCAGTATATTTGAGGAAAAATAGGCTTGCACCTTTGAACTCCCTATTTGTCACATCAAAATATCAAGAATTATGAGCAATGTCGACAAGTTTTCAGTCAGGAAAATAAAGACCATTACATGGTGCAGTAGTGTTTCAAGGTTAATTTGTCACATAGTTCACGGAGTGCTGTAGCAAGGCGGTGTTTGAATTTTTCCACAGATTGGAAAACAACAATCGCCTCAAATAGGTTATTCCAAGGCTCCACGACCCGATTAGAGTAAAAATATTTCCTCACATCCAATTGTTCTTCGGGCGCATACAGTTTGAAGGGATGTCCCCGGAGATTAGTTTTACTGGCGAGTTGTAAAAAGGCGTCACAACAGAGAGCGCAGTCCAAGCCACTCACGATATGGAAGGTTTGTTTCAAATCTCCCCGTAACCGCCTATAACTCAGAGGATAGAGATTAAGGTTATTTAGACGGATCTCATATGGATGTGAACCTTGGCTTCTTACTAATTTTGTGGCTCGCCGCTGCTTCCTTTCAAGGACGTTATAATTCTGCCGCATCCACTATTTCCAGGCTTGAATCGCGTACTCAAGATATGGCCTTATGAAGGTACCGAAGATTTTTGAGAAACAGCCTTCATCAAAAACTGTGAATGCCCGCTTGATGGCATACAACACTGAAGTTGCAGTTTTGGCCATCTTACAACATTTTTAGGTCTGAGGTTGTCTGTCATCCAGATGCCGAGATCTTTGTGTATTTCTACTTCTTGAAATGGAATTTCATTAAGATTGTAGGATCGCGCATCAGGAACCGGATTTCGATTTCCCAGACGCAGCAGAGTTCATTTGTTCGAATTGAAGGACACGAACGATCTGCGTGACCAATCTTTTACTCGACAAAGATTTTCCTGGTAGTTATATTCATCGGCAGCACACTTGATGACCTTCCATATTTTTATATCATCTGCAAACATGGCACACTCGCAGTCTAATTCCTGTACACAATCATTAACGAACAAGAGAAAGACGGTCGGTTCGAGTACTGAACCTTGAAAGACTCCGCTCTCGATAACTGGCGGCCTTGATTGTTGTCGTCCTACACACACAGTTTGGGAACGACCAGCGAGGAAATTCTCAATCCAAGAAGTCTGCCTCCGCTACCCATCTGTCGCAACTTGTGCAGGAGACGTTGGTGTGGAACACTATCGACGGCCTTCCGGAAATCAATGAAGGCCACATGTACGGTTTCTTTTGCATCAATAGCTTTGCATCGTGATCAGCAAGTTTGTTACGCATGAACTACCCTTACGCAATTTATGTAAGCATTTAAATTTGGAGGAAATAAAGTCGTTACTGTCTGTTTCCTTTCCAAACACGCAACTTGTAGATTTCGAAAAGGGTCCTCCTGATATTTGAAGCTCTTCCCAGGATAGTAAAGTCGTTTCTTAATATGTTAGCATTGTCCTCTGCAGAGTCAAGCATCATTTCCAAATGCTGCAACCTCTTCTCCCTTTCGCTACCCTGGAGGTGGTTTCGAGGTCGCTATTTATGATCATCACGTGTACCTACGTGGTCGCCAACTTGTCGGTGGACTCTGCAGTCATGTGTGTCGCTTCTCGGTGATGTTGCCTTGCCTTCTTCTGTCCCCTCTTTGTTGCAATTCCGTTTTTCCAGGTGATTCCTTCTTAACTAACTGCCATGATGCTATATTATCTTTCCCACGACAATAATTGTCCCGATCCCTAAACAGCAGGATCCCATCTAACCGCATAATTTCATACCATGTTACCTGTTAAGGCAGTTTTTTCGCCTAATTTTTTTGGAAATCAGTGGTTCCCTGAACTCAGCCTTCGATGTAGGCGTTTTTACTGCCCAGACTCTAATTTTATAAAAGAGTTCGTTGTTAGTCTGATCTAAATTTCTATGTTACCATGCGTAACATACTTCCGATTCTTCTTGTCATACAGTTGCTTACGCGCGGCTGTGATTACCAATTTTGTATTTTTTCCTTTAACGATAGCACTTAATTTCAAATGAAAGGGCCCCTTGGGCTTTAAATATAAAATTTATTTATTTATTGATAAAACAGTCAACAATGACTTATATATTCGGATGCCCCGAGGTGGAGAATAGTAGCAATCCACTCATTTTCTTACAAGGCGAGTTAAAGGCTGCACAGCTTGGACATGTGCTGTAAAATGTTGTAACCCGATGGCTTAGCTTGGGGCACCAGAATCTCTGTCGGACTGCTAGTTCGATTTTGGCCTCCCCTATATGACCTAGCTCATGATGGAAATCCGCCAAGACCGGCATTACAATGATTTTGGTACCACAGTGCGAGGCGGGGAGCTAAATGGGTCCTTCAGGAATAGCAATTCATTATCCATTTAGAGGTGGGACCACTGGCTGCACAGGACATGCGCGGCATTAAATGTTCCTTTGAGGTCGCCGTCCTTCGGTCGGTTTTGGCCCTCTTGTTGATGGTCATATATAATCAACGTGTCAGGATTGGTGTTCTGCGCCACAGCCCAATGGTAACAGGTTAATTCACTTATTAGTACTACATTCACTGAAGCTTTTAGTATCTGGGTCTCATCAGATGTCTCATCAGAGCGTCGGGACAACGCGTCAGCTTAAGTGCGTTTAGTCCCTGGTCGGTATTGGCATGAGAACGTAAATTAATGAAGCATCTCCTGTTATCTGGTTAACAGCCCTCCCGCGTCTTTTGAAGTCTGTAACCACTGTAGTGCTTTGTGTTAGTTCAGACGGTGAATGATTTACCAATTAGGGATGCATGGAACCGTTTAAAAAACGTTATGAGAGCCAAAAGTTCCCGGTGGTTTGTGCAATAATTACGTTCTGTTTAAGACAGCGTCTTATTGGCGAAGCATATCGGCCGCCCATTTCCAGTGGAATCGACCTGCGATAGTACTGCACATATGACAAACCCAGTGACATCCGTATCAAGGATAAACGGGGTCCATGTTCGGCAGTGTGAATATAGGCGCAGAAACCAGGTAAGCTTTTAGTTCGTCGAAGGTGCTTTGGCGATCAGCAGTCCAGGTAAAATTTCGGAATTTTTAGTTACCCGATGCCGTCGTTGGATGATTGAAGCAAAGTGTAGAATAAATGTTACAACGATATGATGCCAGTCCAAGGAAACTGTGCAGTTTAGTCACGGATTCTGAAGTGGGTCAGAATTTCACAATACTTGTTCTCGCACGTGAAGCATGGACACCTTCTATAGAGAAGGAGGATGACGTGTCGAGCACCGGATGGACACCTTCTCTACATATTTCCTGTCCCAGATATGTAACATTATCCTTTAAGATGGTACCTTTTTGTGGGTTAAGACGCAGTCCTGCATCGCGTAATGCTGTTAAGACGGCCGACAAGTTCTGGTTGCCTTTATTTATTTTGCCCGTTTACAGGCAATTTTTAAAACTGTGTAAATTGGTAAAGCACCTCTTGGGCGCTTACAAAACCCCGAAGACAGGAAAAAACCTCAAATAAACTCCCATTTTTGCAGTCAGTTTTGGTTATGTTTTAATTTTGTGTTTGGTCGATACTGGGCGAAATAGGGAGTTTGTTTCAAGTGAAAAAAACCCGACTCCAAATGTACGATACTAACGAAAGGTAGGTTCAGTTAAAAATTGAGTTGAAAGTTTGGCAGAAAAAAATCTGCAGATTGCTAAGGGGCATTATTTCGGGGCAAGGAGAGTTGAAACACGAACACAGTGTTCTCAGTCTTCCTTTATTTTTTGTCGGTGAAAAATTGCTCGCTGTCGGCTGAAGAATTAGACGATTGCGGTCCGCAGATTCAGCACAATTATCTTCAGCATGAGGCCTGGCAGGGTTGAAAGCCCACGAACGCCATCAGAGTGAAAGAGATATTCCACCGAGTCAGCACCCAAAATTCGTTAAAGTTGTCCTGAATGTAGAAAACTTATGATATCTCTCTTAAACAAAGGGTAGCTTTTCTGAGTTTTAATACTTCTGAGCGGCTCATTCCAGATTGCTATGGCGTTTACTGAAAAGAATTGACTGTATCTAACTGTGCGTGCCATAGGAAGGAATAAAAAACATCTCGATTAATGGAGCGACGAGAGTGCTCGAGCTGTCTTATGGCACTAAGGGGATTGAAGGTACGGCCACTCAAAAGTTACAACAATAAAAATAGACCCCTCTGTAATGTACGTAGCCGCTGGGGATCGAGCTTTTAAGTTTACATCGTTGTTGGTAGGCTAAGTTACAGTGTTGTGAAGTAAAAATTCTTTTAGTGAAGAAACGTTGGACCAATTCTATTTTATTCCGTTCACTAGTGGGCAGAAGACTGAAAAGGGACGAGCATCATGCAAGTCTAGGTCTCACGTACATACTATAAAGGCTTGTTCTAACCGGAATCATACTTTTACTTGTCTGAGCTTTCGGGCTCTTTCTAGGGTCCATCATCAGAGATAAATGCGTGAACGAAAGACAAGCAACAGTTATAGGACGTAGGAGCCAATCAGCTGTTATTGAGGGGAGGGGGAAGGAACAGAGGGGGGAAGCAGTCAACCACCAGTGCCATTAGTCCGGAGATGCCTGCGCAGCGCGGTGTATGCCGGCACCAGATGGATAAATTGACCGATTCGTTCAGCCTCCCAATTTCTGACAGGCCTCTATGGCCGACGGATTAAATCGCATGAAATGATGGTTGCGTTTGACGTGACATCATTATTCATATCTTTTCACCAGATTTGACACGATATGTTTTACAGAGAAAACTTGACGAGCTGTACGACGAAACCCAGACTTTGGTCAAAATTGAACAACTTATGAGGCTGTTTGAATTCCGCCAAAAGACGTGCATACTTTACCTTTGCTGAAAAAAACCTATGAGCAGATCAAAGGAACCCTGATAGGCTCTCCAATCTCAGGTTTAATAGCAGAATTGTAAATGTGCATTTGAAGAGTAAAAAGCAATGGACCTATTTAGTAAAAGTAAATTGTATCGACTAAAAAATTTAAAAAATTAAATTAAATTTCACATTTCTCAATGTTTTCTGCTTGCAAAAAATTAAATATATAATTCTGTGATTTTTAAGGGATAAAATCAAAAAATCCATGCAAAAATCCATGCAAAAATTATTTTTTGTTTTTATTTACTAATAGTATAGTATATATTTATAGCATGTGAAGCATGGTTTGTTGGCCTACCCAGTTCAGGTTGGCGCTTTCGGTATTCGATGCTTAATGAAGACGATGCTTCGGAAATATTTCTTAGCTGTCCGGACTGCCCTCAAAGATAGTTGCCGAAATTTTACAATATACAATAATGCTAAGCAGAGATCACACCAAATTTCACACTGGATTGATGCCTTTCTGCACTTAAATTGGAAGAGGCTACATTTCGAAATGACCGCAGCTGAATATACTTCTGCAGAAGGATCAAGCAAACATCCATAAATAGTAGACTGTTTCCAGACCTCAAATATGATTACTGTGAAACCTCTAACACACATACTGAATGGACATTATTTTCCAATTCTGATATTATTGTACCCTTGTCGACAGGTTTTTTTCACTTAGGACAAACTCCCTATCTTGCACACTATTGAATAAGCATAAAACAAAAATGAGCCAATATCTGAGCACAAAAGAAGGGGTTTGTTTTACGTTATTTCCTGTTTTCCAAGAGTTTTGACGGTGCCCAAGGGGTGTCTTACCAATAAACTTTATTATTATTGTTGTTACAGGCAAGAAATGCCCAGGAGAACTCTATTAAGGTAAGGTAAACCATATCGTTTTTACAGTTAATATGAAGTTGTAGGAAGACATATGATACAATGGCAGACTTTCGAATGAATTATCACAGAACAGTATAGAAACAGTCTAGAGCCAGAAAATTTGTTTACAATGCTGGCAATAAGAAATCGTGTTGTGAAAGCCGCCGTTTTTCAAATAGAATGACATGAAGTCTTCTTATAAACTCCGCAACTATGTCAGTGGAAACCGTCTCGCTTGGTAGCAAGTTCCAAGGTCAGACCACGCGTTGGCTGGAGAAATATTTTTGGAGGTCCAATTGAGTGCATTCGCTTGTGACCTTGTTAGGATGGCCACGCAGGTCCTAAAAAATCTGGAAAAGATTGCCTTCAGCCCACAGCCCCCGATATTTTGACGCCATTACGTTGACGACACGTTTGTTATCTTCAAAAGGAACATGCAACAGAATTTCCATGAACTTCTCAACTCCATCTTCCCAGACATACAATTCACGAAGGAAGCAGTAAGGCATCAGCAGCTACCCTTTCTCAATGTACTCGCTGTTGGGAATGCGCCCATTCCTATGAGTACTCATCTCATAGAAGGCCCCGAGTGCAGATCAAGCCACTGTCATGAGATCACGCCATGCCTATCGATTTTTTTTCATAGCCGATTGGCCCACTGACTCAGCTATATTCCTCGCGTTCCCGCTTAAGTACATGCAGCCTTTTTGTGCGTTATGACCCGCCTTGGTACTTCTAATCAGCATGAACCGGTACAACAAGAGCCCGTAGTAGAAAGACAGCGAGAAGACAAGTCGGCCAAACAAAGCGTCTACTCAGACAGGAGCACGGTACAGCGCGTCAGTGCAAGCAAGCGCAAAGTCAGTCAGACACAGGGTTATGTACTTTTAAGGAAACGTGGGAGACATTGTCCGACAATGGGGGCCAATCAGAATTAAGCACACAAGACTGGCTGATAGCAAGCGGCTCTCGCGGCTCCGTTGAGTGCGTTGACTCATCATGGGGCGCGTGGCGTCCCAACACATCCCATTCAAATCTGTCAGTACCGCTTTTGCCGTGGATCGACCTGTATGCGCTGCAGACTTTGGCGAGCATGGTAAGTTCGGTGTGTTGTGGGTGGTTTCAGGTCTAGCGGTGTGAAAGCAGGAGCTGGTTCCAAAAACGGTTCACCTGAGCAGGCTGCAGGAGTCAGTTCGGGAGCTGATTGGTCCGCTGGAATAGCAAAGGTGCCCATCAGGATATCGAAAGGCAGTGAAACACCTGCTTTAGGTCCGGTTGGGTTGCTGTGCTGCTGCCGTCGGATCTGATTGTGGTGACAAACCCAGGTGTCATCACCGACGTAGTCGTCAAACGGCATGCTGCCTCTGTGCGCTGTTATCATCCCCTCAACCCAGTCTGGGAACCCTGCTCAGTAGTCGCGAGCAAAGACCGGTGCTTCGACGGAGATCTTGCCACGAGAGACAGGTAAAAGTGGCTGTGGGGACGGCAGATTAGTAGGCAGAAGCGCGTGTAACTTCGTTCGAAGTTTCCGGCCCATTTAGGATTCAGCGGGGGAGACACCACTAGGAGACGCCGCATAAGGGGTGGCCCTATAGGAGAACAGGAAGGCCTGAAGTATCTCGTCCGTAGCCCCTCCCCACGAGCTTTCAACAGGGCTCGTTTGAAAGTTTCGACGAAGCCTTCAGCCTGACCGTTGGATTGGGGATGGTAGGGCGGGGAGCGCAGATGCTGGATGTGGTGTTGGTGGCAGAAATCCTCAAAGATCGATGAGGTAAATTGCAAGCCATTATCCGACGCCAGAACATCCGGTAGGCCGTGTTGGCTGAAGATACGCCGTAGGAAGGCGATAGTGTCAGAGGTGGTTGCCGAATGTAGCGGTGCGATCTCGGGCCACTTTGAGTATTCGTCAACCACGATTAGGTACGTCACACCGTCGAGTGGGCCAGCGAAATCGAAGTGCACACGGGACCAGGATCTATCCGGAGTTTTCCAATTGATCTGGGGTTGAGGAGCAGGCATTTTTGTAGCCTGGGGATTGTCGTTGGTGGGGACCGCATGTATAGCCGGAGTCTGCACTTGATTGCAAACAGAGCGGAGTGGCAAATCAACCAAACCAAGTTGTTCAATCCAATCGAGACCAAGGATATTGAGGTTGGGCTTGGTGATATAGCACGTAGCAGTGATGTTAGTGTCACAGAAGGAGACACAGCATTGCAGTTTTCCCATTAACTGGACAAGGCCACCGCACGCACTTGTGGCGGACTGAGAAGTCTGCTGCATAGTGGGGGCGCCAAGTGACTGCCAGAGAGTCTCAGAGCTGATTGTGATATCTGAAGCGGTGTCCAGTTGTAGCCAAACAGCATGACCGTTGAGAGATAGGTCAACGAACTTCCGGCGATCAGCTGCGTTAGCCTGAAGTGTGGTCGACAGACTGAGGGAATTGCCCGGATGCTGACGTTTGGACTTGCCTTTTGCGTTTGAACGGCACTTGGCGTTGGATGTGGCGGGGGCGGACTTGCTTGCACAAGGTGAGGGTCGGCAGAACCCATCACAATGCCCCACCTGGTAACACTTCTGGCAGCGATGCTACCGGAATGTAAAGTTCCAATGGAAATGCCACGTGCCACAGTGCCGACAAGGAGAGGGTGGGCATTTCGCCTTGGAGGCTAGCTTGGGAGCAGGCTTGGGCCGCCTTGCCAGAGGTGGCTTAGCTATTGTGACCGCATTCACGGAGCCTGCAGTCGAAGCGCCTTGGACTATGGCCGAATCGTGCTTGAGATTTATAAGTGCTTGACACTCTGCAGACAGTTCTTGGAGGGTAACTGAGCTGCTCTGTTGCACGTGGGACAGAAGACGTGTCTGGATGTCGGCACACTTATGGGGCTGTAGGCCGCAGATGAAGATAAGGCATTTAGACTGGTTTTCGGTTAGAGAGCCGAGTTTGAAACGTCCAGACTCCCGATTCACAATGCCGGCATACGTGATGAAATCATCAGATTCCCATTTGCACAGCTGCAGACACTGGAATCGGGTGTTGAACAGTGAAGCCTGCTCACCAAAAGTCTGCGACAACGTCTTCAGCGTGTCCGCGAAGGAAATGTCGCTTGGATTCTTGGGCAGAATGGAGTTCGTGTAGCGTTCGTGCTCGGCTGGACCCAGTTTGCGAAGGAAGAGTCGTACCTTCCATGCGTTTTCTTGGGTGGCCAGATCAGTAGAGAATAAATCCTCATATCGTTTGTACCAGGAGTCAAATGTAATCTGGGCTTGTGGGTCATAAAAGAACACGGTGATGCTGCTGGCGATGGAATCGACGGATTGCAAGCCACCAGCAGCAGTCGATTGGCCCGTGGAGGGGGTGGATATCTTGGCGGTGAAGGTTTTCATCAGCTTCAGCTGTTGTTGCAACATCAGCTTGAAGTCCGCGCACAATTCCTCAATTGTAGCGTGAAAGACAACGTCGCCAAATTTTTATAACCCGCCTTGGTACTTCTAATCAGCATGAACCGGTACAACAAGAGCCCGTAGTAGAGAGACAGTGAGAAGACAAGTCGGCCAGACAAAGCGTCTACTCAGACAGGAGCACGATACAGCGCGTCAGTGCAAGCAAGCGCAAAGTCAGTCAGACACAGGGTTATGTACTTTTAAGGAAATGCGGGAGACAGTGTCCGACAATGGGGCCAATCAGGATTAAGCCCACAAGACTGGCCGATTGCAAGCGGCTCTCGCGGCTCCGTTGAGTGCGTTGACTCATCGTGGGGCGCGCGGCGTCCCAACAATGTGAGAATGACTTGCTCTGACTTTCTGTAACGGGCTTGTCTAAGTAAACTTCCTCTCTCTGACCAACCGGTCTCCTCCCTGTCTCACTCTTACGGGTTCAGCGTTCGACTTAATTAGCAGTACTAAGTGTGGATCCTAAAAATTTAGCGACGCAGTCTTTCACTCTACAATGGAGAAATTGTGTATGGACGTGAAGCTTATGTTGCAACAGCAGCTGAAGCTGATAGAAACCCTCACCACCAAGCTATTAACCCCTTCCACGGGTCAATCGAGTTCTGCTGGTGGCTCACAATCCGTAGATTCCATCGCCCACGGCATCATGGAATTCATGCAGGACCCGCAGGCCCAGGTAACCTTTGACTCCTGGTACAAACGATATGAGGATTTATTCTCTACTGATCTGGCTGCCCAAGAAAACGCATGGAAGGTACGACTCCTCCTTCGCAAACTGGGTCTAGCCGAGCACGAACGCTACACGAACTTCATTCTGCCCAAGAATTCAAGCGAAATTTCCTTCGCGGACGCGCTGAAGGCGCTGTTGCAGACTTCTGGTGAGCAGGCTTCACTGTTAGCACCTGATTCCAGCGTCTCCAGCTGTGCAAACGGGAATCTGACGATTTCCTTACTTACGCCGGCATTGTTAATCACGAGTGTGGGCATTTTCAACTAGGCTCCCTCACCGAAGACCACTTAAAAGTCAATGTAGATCGCATGCTCCGTTTTTATTAGTTTCTCCATTAGTTTGCAAAACATGCTTGTGAGACTAACTGGTCTAAAGCTACTAGGTGAAGTTCTCTCTCCTCCTTTATAAATAGGTGTTATGTTGGCCAGCTTCCAGTCAGTTGGCAGGGCCCCTTTTTCCATTGAACTTTTAAAGATCTTGGAAAGTGGGGAGGCCAGTTGTTCTGCGAGCTCATTTAGAAGTTTCGCTGATAATCCATCCGGACCAGGCGATTAAGTGGGCTTTAACTGTCTCAAGGCTTTTCTTACAGTGTCTGTTGCGAACGATACCGTGCTTATTGTATGCACTGCTGGGACTATATATTGTTGTACATTCTCGTCAAAAGGCGGCTCCTCGGTATACACAGACATTAAGAAATTGGACAAGAGGTTCGCCTTATCTGAATTATCAGTACACTTGTTTCCCTCGTTATCTTTCAGACAAGGGATGTGATTTCGATTCCGTTTGGCCTTATTCACATGAGAAAAAATCTTTTTGGGGTATGAGCACTTCCCTTGACTAGTTCTGCCTCAAAGTCCATTCTTTCTTTTCGAATTAGTCTTTGGCATAAATTTCGCTGTTTTTTAAATTCGACGAAGTGTTGAGGCTGTTGATATCGGGCGTATTTTTTCCACAGTCTTCTTTTCTTCTTGAAATTCCTTTTTGTGTTTGGTGTCACCCATTGCGGCCGGGAGATGTGCAAGCTTTTCTTAAGCGGACAACAGTCCTCTACTAATTGCTGAGCTAAGTTCCTAAAGAAGCACCAGACGTCGTTCGGGTCAGGTTCATATGCAGGGCTCCAGTCAGTCACGTCAAGTTTTCCTTTCATTTTCTCATAATCTCCTTTCGATACATCCCTCTCGCTTTTTGCGCGAGCGACGGGTACCGAGAAATGGCTGTACTCCCAGACAAGAACACAGCGATCACTTCGGCCAAAAGGAGTCTGAGTATTCAATCCAAGGATACAGTCTTCGTCTCTACTAATTACGAGATCCAGGCAGTTAGATTGTTGGCGACCTCAAAACCGCGTGTCCATTGTGACATACTGGATACGAAATTCGTCATTTACCAAGTGAAGAAGTTTCTGTTCGAATGAGTTCTCTGATCGCGAGCTGTGCAGTAAATCCCGATCTATGTTCGGAGCGTTGAAATCTCCAAGCATAAGGACATTTTTGATACGGCAGATCTCTTTTACCTCAGAGATAAGTACATCGTCCGCTTCCGTTCTTTGTCCTGGTGGTCTGTATACCAGAGCAATATGGAGGTCAGGTTAGTTAGGTACTCCCAGTTTATAACTAATTATTTTGCAGGAATTGTTTCTGTGTGATGGCAGACTATCTGGGACGTAGTTGATACCAGCTCGTATGAACATCGCGATTCCCCCACCCTTACGTCCCTTTCTGTCCATGCGGCTAAGCTGAAATCCTTCCAGCCCGACTTCTGCATCTGCTATTTGCTCAGTTAACCATGTTTCAGTTAGCGCTATCAGGTCCGGTTGCACATGGTCCACGGCGAGTTTGAGTTCATCCAGTTTGTTAAATAGACTCAATATATTTGTGTACATCATTGTCATGTTCTTGGCTTTACGCGGTCTCGCCTTGGTCACTTTTATTGCTGATCGTGATGGCGAGATCCAGCCTTAATTGATTTTGTGGAAATTTACACGTTGGGTTGATTGCCCGGCCATGTGACTTTTGTTAGGATGACGGGCGTCCTCCACAGAAAGGGCCTTTGACGTCGGACAATTACCCCATTACGTATTTCCAGGCCCTGCTCTCCTTTTTCTTTCAAAATGGCTAGGTCTGCCTTTAAGGCCCTCCATTTCATCCTCTCTTTTACCGTGTACTCTTTTTGAAAAAACCCGTCTTATGGCCACGGAATATCTCTTGCCATTCGCTCAAGCAGGAGATCTCTCTGAAGTTAACTCTCAAAAATAAGTTTTAATGGCCTGGGTTTCCTCCCTTGAGAATTGGAGTTTTCCTTACTGTTTATTCGGAAATGCTTGACTATCAAAAAGTTATCATCCTCAATAATTACGTCCTTTAAGCACTCCCTTAAGGCCTTGTTGTCCTCATCTATTCTGCTCTTTGGACTACCATTAGTTGATTCAAGGAGCCCATGTAGAAAAATGCACTGTATACTATCCACCTCAACTTTGTCTTGAGGTATTTGTTGGATAGTCCGGCTGATTCCAGCACGGGCCTCAGTGCTATGGCCATGAGGATTTGCAAGCTCAGGTAGTTCCTCATGGACTAAAATTGGGCGCAGAGTATCAGTCCCGCAGACCATTAGAGGTGTTTCTGTAGGATCCTGATCATAGTGCTCCTCGTCGAGGACAACTTGACCATTAAGGTTAATTGCCTGATCATTTTTGTGCGTAGACGTTTCGGCGAGGGATGCTGCTGCTGCGTACGTTAGGTCCCCTCCCTCCAGGTTTATAAATTTGCACCTTTGTTGCTAGGCGAAGTTCCGGTGTTCTGTAGTGAAAACTCTTCTAGTTAAGAAGTGCTGCACCGATTCTATTGTCTTCCGTTCACTAGTGCGCAGAAGACTGAATAGTAGGCGAGCAGTATTCAAGACTAGGTCTCACGTACATGTTATAAAGGCTAGTTCTAATCTTTATGGTCTTAAAATTTCTAAGGATAAATCTGGTGGTTCGGCGTGCGTTCGAGACTATCAGGGCACAGTGCTCTGACAAATTGAGACTATTAGAATATGATATGCCCAAATCCTTGATAACTCCTGGGACATTTAGTTCGTGGCCGTCTTTGCTTAATTCCTGTTGATGATCGTCACCAAAAACCATTGATCGTCACCAAAAACGAGGGATCGCCAGATACCTTCCTACTGAGGCTTCTCAGCGAGGGTTCTCAGTTATTTATTTATTGTTAGGGACTTCGATTGCTGGAAGGCACAGAGTTTCGACCGTTTGAATTGTGCGTAGGCGTTGTTGTTCTCTCGGGTATTCTACCAGCTAACCACTTTAAGTTGTTTCTGATGTTATTTACTAGTTTAATTAAATTAACTTCTCCTGTAACTTGAAGTAGCAGTAATGTATGGTACTGGCAAAAGTTTCTAAAACTGTTCACTGGTAGGTTTTGTGTTCAATTTGGTAAAGAACATATGGTGTAAAATGTGCACAACATTATGCACAGTGCAGATTACGTAGAACGTCACGGCCCCTTGGATACTTTCCCTTCATTTCCCTCTGAAAGTTACCTAGTAGAGTCAAATTAACTACCTAGAAGTTCTTCACAACCCCTAAAGCAAATTGCTAGGCGACTTAGTCAGGCTCAGGTACAGATCCGCTTCATAAGAACGTCTTAAACCAACTTTCTTCATCCGTGCAAAGGCAGAGCCGTAGTAGTTGGGCGCGAAGACAGCCAACAGTACAAATGCCTGTAGACAGAACGCTTTCGAATAGACATTAAAACGGCAAATAGATCTTTTGGCTTTGATTATCAGATAGTTTGTGTTAAGAATATATTTTTCGGTCAAGGCGGCCGCGTAGAATTGGTTCTCACGGAATTTTTAAATATGCCTGACTTTTTTGACTATCCGAAGAAGTTATCCCTTCTGAAGATGTATAAGACAGACCTCAGTGATACCCTGCATATCGCTTGACTACCGCCTTGTTTTAGTAAGTGCGTAGGTTTCAATATCAAGAGAGCTATGTATTGGTAGAAGTAATAAAGAGCCTGTAGGAGGCCATTTAATATTCTTTCGTCTTTGCAAACAGTGCTCTGAACCCTAAAACGCACACTCCCAGTAGTGAGTGGTTCACTAGCATTGCAGGGAATAAGTGGTCATAGCGATAGGCGGATCGTCGATTATCCACATCATGAATCCACATACCTTGCTAAATACCTCTGTTTTCCTGCGCGGTTGTAGTTATCAACATGACCAACCGAGCCGTCCGACCTAAATTTCAACGTCCAGGGAGGACCGCCATTGACGAGACCATCTGTATATTGAGACGCGAGGTCAATTTGTCACCATATAGTCTTCAAGACTAACGCTTTTCTTCCTCTTAGCAACCACGGGAAGTATTTGAACAGTTGTTCGAGACTATTCCAGCGGGAGACGAAGACAATGCGGACGGTTATTACAATCTTCTCTAACGTCTTCCTTAGAAGTATCGAACAACGCTGTAAGCTCACAAACACTTGATCGTGATAGGAGTTTCCTGCTGTTGTATCTTTATATGGCTAATTACAGGCGAGATGTCACTCGCAACTTCTAGGTCATAACAACCCACCTTTTAACACTGGAAGTGATGCTAAGCAGGGGTCTCGGATGCCAGCAGCAGTTAAAGGCGTTGATTTGTCAGCAGCTGGCAGTCCACGCGCAGGTGATTTCAAGTATACGATGGAATCCCGTCACTGAGCTCTTCTGATAAATAAATAAATTATATATTTTAAGCCCAAACGTCCTTGTCATTGCAAACTTAATGCTGTAGAAAAATAAATACAAAGTTGATAAATGCTGCTATTTGTGAGCAAACACATAGATAGCGGGAGTGTTTAGTATGGTGGGCAGATAAATTCATATCCGCCAACATTTTGTCTTTTGAAAATAATAGTCAGCAATCACTGGAATACACGGTGAACCAAGGAGGAAGCAGTGACAAAAAACACTCCTACCATTGAAGCAGGGTCAGAGTTCAGCGGAACCCCACTTAAAAAAAAACGTAGGAGAAAATACTGCTTCTATAAAATTAAAGAGGTTGGTTGATAGAAATGTTGTAGTACAATGAGACAGGTGTGCTGATGAGAATGTATGAGGATTGGAAACGCTTCTTGTCCTTAAAGAAATCATATAGCAGCAGAGGCTACCAATCACCACCGTAACACTGCCCGGCTGGCTCCAGGATCAACCATTAGGGAGGTGAGACAGAAGGAGGTCATCGCGGACAAGTTGGTCGAAATAATGTGGTTACGGTAGAGGTCATGTGATCATAACTGAAACGCCGGAGATGTAACCTTGTGGACTGCAGAGTCTGACGACGAGCTAGCGAAAAAGGCAGAACCGGCATGAGCATGACTAGAGACAGTGAAGCCCATCGTAAAGGTTGTCAAACGGAGAATGCAGAACGGCAAAAATGACTGGACAGAGTAGAGGACGAAACACCGCTTCAAATATCACTCTGCAAAAGATAAAATAGATATGCATGGAAAAAATTTAATACAAATAGAACCACCTCAAAAACAAAGGGAACCTCTTCAAAGTCCAAAGGTTGTGTGGTTGGGTAGGAGACGGATAACAAGGACTTTATGTCTCCCGAAGTTAAGTTTTTACGTAATTTGGCTTTAAAATCTGCTAAATTAGACGACAGCCTAATTTCGAGTGAAATATAATTACAGGGAAAGCCATATTCGGAAGCAAAGAAGCAAGAATTGTGCGATGTGGAGCTAGAGGGAGGTGCAGTTATCGTGGAGGAACTACGAGTGGCATAAGGTCTATCTGCGGGAATAAGAGCGTTGATCTGTGGGAGGTTAGGGCTAGAGTTAAACGCGAAAAAGGAAAAAGAGACCCGCTTTGCGGCTTCGAACCCAACGAAATGTCATATTCGCTAACTGACATCTCTCCGTATAAGAAATAGTGGATCGAAGAGGAAGAAATATTTTTCGAGCAAACACCCTCTGTACATTTTCAACCTTATGGTATTCAAATGCATTCATTAGACCATAAAGGGGACAGCAGTATTCTAGGATGGGTAAAACATGCATGCGATGCAGTTTTTACTTTATTTCTAGCAGGGAGAAATTATGTGATATAAAACCACATATCTGTGCAGCCTTCGCAGATATTCGATCCGCATGAAGCGATAATTCTAGTTCATTTGTGTAACTAAGACCTAAGTTTTGATGGTGAATCGTTCTAAAAATGGAGGATTTTGAAATACTAGGGGACAAGCAAGCTCAACGGGGCCAAAACACATGAAACTACACTTGGCTGGAGAAAATTTCCATTTGCCTAGAAGCACTCATTCGTGGGAGGGTAAGCAGGTCTGCGTATCTTTATCGACAGATATATTGGCCATGTCCTTAGAAAATGAGTATATGCATTTTCAGTCGTCTGCATAAATGAGGTGGTGTGCATTTTTCAGGAGAGTGTACATGTATAGAAAAGTAGATGACCCAAGATAGTGCCTTGAAAAGCGCCACTCGTGATCAGCTGAGCCGTGGAGTAGTTGTTACCTACTAAGACCTTCTGGCTGCCGTTATCCAAGCAGGAACCAATAAAGTCGAGGAGAGGGGGACGGAGGCCGATGGCCTCCAGTTTTACCAAAAGACGTCTGTGCGGTACCTTATCGAAGCCTTTGTTCAGGTAAAAGTAGATAACAACCACTGATTGCTGCTCGTTACGCAGGGAAAGTGACGTGGTGAAGAAAAGCTAAGTGACACGTTTCACATGATCTCTTGGTAAGAAAGCCATGCTCCGGGTCGCTTAAAAGCTCTTTTTCTAGGCAAAATCGCGATAAGCGGTCGACTTCAAGCAGCTGAATACCAAGCAGTTAGATGACAATTTTTGAAACGAGCTTATAAGGTGCGCTCATGGTGATTAATACTTGCATTAGATCTCCTACCTCGGTTGCCTTGGTGGCAGCACACTTGATGATCTCATTAAACGCATATTTTCGGCCATGTTTGAGGATGAAATCAGCCACCATGTTAAAATCAAAGACCACAAATCGAAACTCGGCCTTTGCACTTCTTACTTCTATGAAGTTTTACTGTTTATACCTCCTTATTAAGCACTGGACTGTAAAGACTTAGAGGTATTTGGAATTTGGAATACTGACGGCAAGTAGAAGCTGCTTGATGTCGAGGTTGCCGTTGTCAAACAACTGAAAGTGTCACTAGGCACTTACATACAAAGGCTGGCAATGCAAAATAAAGAATAAGCCGACTGGTAATTCCACTTGCGACTTCTTAAAGTACTGCTGGCTTGTAGAGGCCACTGCTGCATGCAGCATGCGCATGCGCACCATCTACGGGTGCGGAACAGGAAACCGCATAATAAACGGTTGCCCGAAGAAGACGCGCCGTTGTACAAAAACATATATATAAATCGCTTTTTTCTTACTTTTAATAAAGTTTGCTAATGATAAAAGTTCTCAGAGTTTATTGATACACTCTGCAGGTATTCGCGGGTAAACCATATAAATGCATCCTACGTTAAAAAAATGGGATCCAGTGCCAAGCGTAAGCCGCCAAAATATATATCTGATAGATATTGGAATCTCTTTGGATAGAGATCCCATGGATGTTAAATTGCTACTAGGGCGATTTCCCTAGTAATAAGTAAATCAAACACTGACTAAAATCAATGATAGAAGATTAAGTAGCTTTATCTCAGAAGATTGTAGCACTAAAATATGGCTAAAGAAACAAAACGACATCTATAAACTCACCGTCATCCCTGAAAGGATAACAGAAACAAAAGCAACAATCGTAGGACCCGCCAAATTCCGAACTCCCTGC
>JAYGXS010000003.1:43510463-43521202 GCA_036362985.1 Ligula intestinalis
TGCGGTTTCTAGTGTATGAACTCCAGATAATAATCAAGGAAAAAATCACGCAAATTATTAGGTGCATGACATGGAAGTAGGTGGACGGGACATGACTTTTTTAAGGGTCAGACCCTAGATTTCGCTGAACATTTTCGTCGAAGACAATCAACTTCCGTGGAATAACCACGGAAATGTCCATTCTACAAACGAGTAGCACTACAAGTAGTGTGAATTCTTAACACGTCTTAACACGGTAGGGATGTCATGGGTTCCCTTCAGCTTTGTCATTCAACCAGTTGTTTTGCATTCCCCTCTGCCACTTTTGTAGTAGGCTTCAGCATCGAATGGTATATACAACTTATTCCTTGTAACCTCAGGCCTTTGTAACTCTCTCGGTCTCCACATTTTGGGAGGGGGTGGGGCGAGACGATGTTGTTTCAGATTGGCAACCAGCTCAGATGCGTTCTGTGGGCGTAGACGCTGTTTTTTCATCATTAGAGATTGTGTCCCTCTCCGCTTCCAATCTGCTAGACACAGACACTTCAGCGGCATATAGTGGAAGAGTTAGACTGACTACGCCCAAATTCCTTAATACGACAAGTTGACACTGTCACGGCGAACCTACTATAGTGGCTTGAGAAATTTCCGGCTAACGGACTGACTCGGTCCTCTGACCCTAAGGTCAGGTTCTTCTATGGCAACCCTCGATCATGTTACATCTGATTATTAAGGTCTGCTTTTTGTGGACAATGGGAATTATATGTGTACTACGCTAAAACTTTTATTCAGCTGCATCAATCAAATATCTAGTCGGCGTCGGCGCAAATCCTGACGTCGAAGATGCTGCGTGTACTTTTTCAGAAAATATTCTATTTCGAATGTGAAGTCTTTCTTGAGAGGGAACGAGATTTCCATGCGAAGTTCCAGTGAATAATCTTTCATTTAAGTGCGTTGTTATAGTCACAATTTCAGCGAGCAGGTTGTACTCATAAGCACCGATCTTTGTGTGTAGTGAATTGAAATCCTAAGAAAATGGGTTGCATTTTGGAATCCGACGTGAAATAGCGGGACCAGCTATTCTACTATCGTCCAGTTGGGAGAGTTCAGTTAATTTGTAGCATTTTTCCCCTGGTAAGAATTTAAAGCATGCGAGTACTGCAGAATTTATTGGAACCAAAAAATTTCTTGATTGCTCGTGAGCCATTGCCCACGTGGAGATGTATCATGATCTTGTTGTTTCGCATTGATTTCTGCTGTATGAATTCTCATTTTTGTTTTTTCTCATTCGTTCCTAATGCTATGCAGTAACAGACGGCAGTCGCGAATATTTTGGTTCCAGTAGAGTTCAGTTGGTGTTGGCTGATAAACTATCAGACCTGAGGCACAAGAGGAAGGGGAACGAAGCACCAGAGTCCAATCTCACATGCAGCCCGTTGTGTTGCCTCGTTTTACTGATCATCGTCTTTCGGTCCTCCTGACGGTGGTTAACCAGATTACAACGGCTTTTTAATGTGGATTTATGGTAACTCTCATGGATGTGAAATCCAAGTGGGGCGAGGTCTGTTTCGTGTGCCAGGCCAGTCACCGCGTCCAATTTTATCTGCGGCGGCCTTGACCTCGTTTAGCCATCGGAAGACTATATGGGGAGTGAAGAAGTGCTACCGATGAAGAAGAACTCATTCGCTATAGTTCAACACTGCTTCCCCAATTTGTGGTGCACCTTAAGGAGTTCTGCGAAGGAATTGTTGTGCAATTTCTGAGATGTCCAGTTGACTCGTTTGCGTAACTCGGCTTAACACATGACAGCCTCCTTTTCCTGTCTAGTTTTGCAAGGAAGAACTCTAACCTCATGTATGCTTGTGTCATTTATTTGCGAAGTCGCCTTCATCGCTGTGGAGTGAACCAGGGATATGTCGTGCGATCACTGCTAACATACTTCTGGCAGGAGTTTCCTACAATCCAAATTCGTGTGTTCTATTTTGCACCCCAGCTTTCTCTGCTTCCTTGCGACCTTTCTTATACTTTCGTTCTTGCAGAACTTTTTGCGGCCAAAATCCGAAGATCTCTGTGGTGCGATTCCTCTTCCCCAGCTGCCACGCCTGATTCCAGCTCCGGGTTTTCTTTCGGGTCTGCGACCGTCGTGTGCGTCCTTCATTCTACCGCCTCCACCTCCTCTTGAATCACATTTGCCCTTCGAAAACTCACCCGTGCTTCTGTCTCAGTCTGTCGACCCTTTTCTACCTTCTACAACCGTCATGCGCTCCTCTCCATTCACGAATTCCTCCCCTTCGTCGGAACAGAGTATATGCGTCTCGTCTTCTGGACGGTCATGGGCCCCCACTAAAAATTGTGGCGATCCGACCAAGAGAAGACTTCCGGTAGTTGTCAGCATCTCCAGTCTCTCTACCTGCAATGAACCTGGTCAGAACCACCTACGAAATAACCTTATACCTCCTGCCTCCAGAATCTCCTGGGAAAACTATATCCCAACCTTTAGCCATACTGACCCTTCAGGTGTGTGGCAACTGTTGCAGACTGTGAGTTGCCATATTCAGAGTAGCTGACTTATCGCGTGGGATTTTAGCCAACAAATTCTAAGTGTTTTACTTTTAAAAAGCTACTTAAGTATGGTTATAATATTAATGATTTTATAGCACAAGCTCAATATATTTCGGTCGCGCCATAATGCCGGCATTTGAATGAGATTCCTTTGGCCGCCTATAAAAGTTACAATCAAAAAGACTACATGCGTAATTTTATTTTTTGTATTGATTTTTGACCCTTTTATAACTTCAAACATATCTTATTGCAGATGTTTATTTTGCACTCATGTGGTAGCAAATGTTGCCTCTAAATTTTGTTTTAGGCTTACCGAAAGATTCTAATGTCTGGATGTTTTAAGACCGTGAAACGTCCATTCATGCAGCATTGTAATGTTAGTTCATTGATGCTTATTATAAGGTATGCACCAGGCGATAAATCCATTGCAAAAATTTCCGAACGCTATTTGACCTCTTCATAATTATGAGCAATTATGATTTTTCTTTGCATGAAAAGTATGCATCGTCGTAAGCCATACGTGGAAATGCAACTGTAAGTCGGGTGCAATATTAATTTTAATACGTGATTTGTTGACAAAACTACATATGTTCTGTGTTTTTCTATAAAGTGTAATATTTGCAGTGTAATATTTGCAGGCAACCGGATAGAAGTTCAGTCAAAAGTTTGCGTGGCTAAAATGTTGGATGATAATCCATAGTGCAACACCACCTAAGTAATATTTTCTAACCGAAAGCGCATTTCAGCCGTTAGGTTGAAATTTCATTAAATAGGTGAGCTACTATATCTCTCCCTTTAAACGGAAATTACGAGTCCCTTGAATTCAATATAAGCCTACCGAATCTTATTTGTTACCTTTTCCCATCTAGGATGAAGGAGTCAACACTGGTTCTAGTGAAGCCCAAACTAACTCACTAAAGGTTTCTGCACCTCTCCAGACTCTGCCTTCTTCTTGTTATGAGCGTTTAATCCCCGCAACGCGTCGCGGACGGCGGCTGCCCCACTCTCGAACACGCCTGCATTCAAAAACTTCAGAGTCTACCATTGGCTTGCCCGAAGTTCTGCCACAACCACCGATTGTGGCCGAGAATCCCCAGCGGTCTCATACGTCCAGTGAAAATTCACCGCTCCCCTTCCCTCCTCAGTCGAAAGTTATATGCAGTGATCATATCCAGCGTCTCTTGCCGCCGCCGCCGTCACCTCGAACCTCACTGGAAGGATTGCCATCCCTTCTCTCTTCCCCTTTTCTATCAGAACCGAGGACAGAAGTTCCCGAGTCGGACAGACTATCAGTTGTTGCTGACTACTCTGACGGTCAACTCGAAGGATGTATGTTGCTCTCGGTACATGATAAGTCGTGTGATCAAGGCCTGGTACCCACCTGTCAACTGGAGTTGTTCAGCATAATCCCCAGATCTTGTTCTTCTGGTAGTCACAGCGGTAATCGACCACCACCTCTCGTTCTGCGACCATCATGCCGACTACTGGCTCGGATCGGTAGGTATTACGAGTTGCATTGGTGTCCCCATTGTTCTGTCCGTATAAGAAACCCTTGCTGCGCACGAATGGTGCTCACTGATCTATTCTGATTGTAGCGCAGAATACGGGCTGTGTTGTTCTGAGGTATGATTACCGAAACGCTCATCTTGTTTTTGCGCTATGTGTATACATGCATATTGAGAACCGAGGCAGTGTGTGGTTAAAATGACAGACTGATATCCATGGGGGGGGGGGGCGGGGGCGAGAGTCATGTTATGACAGATGTCGCAATAGAGGGGAGGGGTGTTAGAATTTTGATTGTAGTTCACGTGTCGGGCGAGGGGGGATACCGCGTCAGTGACGTCAGTAGGCCGTCTACGCAGATTTTCGAAGTGTGTACCCAGCTAGACATAGTGGTTGTTTTGTTTGTGCGGAGCGCCAAGCTTCAGGGTATTCTCGCGCCTGATCGGTGTTAGCCATGGCGACCACTTCGGTTCTGCCCAAAATGAAACGATGGTCGCAATCAACGGCCTCCATAAACACGAGGGACAACGGATCTCGTCGGCGGATAGCCAGCTTATGTTCCAAGCTGTCTACCTATGTGGCCTACGTAAGCGCACGGGCAGTTGGCATATGGAATGCGGTAAATGACATTTTTGAGCTGGTCTTTGAGTTTGGGGTCTTTCACTCAGAATACTGTTACGCTCAAGGAGGATGCCGGCTTTTGGATAATAGGGATAACAACTATAATTTATTATCCGAAGTTCGCTTCAAAATTATCTCTACGCAGAGCAGAAAGTAGGGTTTCCATGACACTTTCTCCATTGGAGTCGACGTTTTTCGTTTGTCGCTGGCGGTTTTTCACAAAACTGACCAGATATCCGTTGAACCGGAAAAGGTAAAAGAACTCCGTTCTAATTAGGTCGTCCTTCCCACAATAACGAAAGACACGGCTGAAAAGTATGCGAACGCAACTTTTTTATGGGCCGCCGGATCGTTGCTCTCATAGTTAAGGATTATGTCAATGTTTAAGCCCTTTTGTAGATGCTCGTTGTCGGTCCACCATCAGTGCTTTTTTTGATTCTCAAGTCTATAAACAAGAAGGTACCTCCTGTTGCTGCTTCGCGAATACATTGGACACTTGAAAAAATGGCATTCAGACTGCAGTTGCTCAACTTCGCAGGTTTTCATTATAACAAATGTGCCATCCACATGTGAAAGCCACATTGTTGACCCGAAAGTTTGGATTGGGTCTCCTTATAATTGTTTTATAACGAGTTCCACGAGTAAGCTGTATATTGGCGAGACCATTGAGGTACCTTTACTCTGTTGGCAGTATTTTCCATCGAATTTACACGAATTCTTAAGCATTTCTTGAACGTGTTGAACTGGAATAGTTTGACTATCGCCTTGTCTGGTCGGACTTCCCATCCGCGGTCCTGATTAATTAACTGAACCAAACGAGTTTGGTAGGCAACCGACAGAGTCACACAGCGGTTGGTGGAGATAGGAGTGATTTGCCAGGCCTAGAGCGTCTCATTTCATTTGCCTGACCCCTCGGCCGAGCACTTATGCGTCTTGGGCAGTAAAGTCATGTTTAGAAACCGAATAATGCTTTGCCACTAGCGAACGTCGATCGAGTTGTACCTTACGTAATAACTCGTGCGGGTCTGCAGCCCCATACCGGTCTTCCCATGCGTAGTTCGCTTCAGTGGAACTGCACTGGCTCTGGTAGGCAACTTTAATCCTTCCAACTCTTGACGGAGAAATCTTATGCCTCATAAACAGACGTCTGATTGTTGCTTCGAATCTGTGGATGGTGCCAATACCCAATGGTTGCAACAGACAAGTAACTACTTCAGATAGCTCGAAATATACGGTAGCGACCAACAGATTTTGGGCTAATTTGTTGTTGGCTCTATATTTTGCTTGTCCTGTCTATAAAACGTTCTATAAAGCTATGGGGCAACCCGTTGTCGGTAAGCATCTGACAAACAGTGGATATCAACTACTTTTTCGGCTGAATCACTACAGTAATTATCAGCTCTTTTGTGGATAGTTCGCATACAGCTGCGTTCATGACACAACGAGTTGTTATTATGGCAGCACAGGACCTTACGCGTGTTTATGATCCCTCTGAGTACCATCGTTGTCGAAATTCCCTTGGATTTGCGGTGAATCAGTACCTCTTAAAACGGTATCTGATCATTGTTCTCTGCTTCCATCGGGAATTTGATATCAAGAAAAATATAGGTCAGGAGAGCGTTCACTTTCGATACCATTTCCCGCCTGAGAATGATAAAAAGTGTCGTCCACATACCGCGCTCAAAATATCGGTCTGTAGGTTCCGAAAACCATGGTTTCTAACCTTTGGAGGCCGCTTCAATAGTGAAACCAGGTAGCGATGTTTCCATCGATGTACCTTTGATCTTATCGTATGCAGTCCTCTTAAAGGTGAAGTACAATTTTAGGCAGTTCTGAACAGTTGCACGAGATTTCCCTATTTACGTGTTTTGTTTGTCTCAGTATGTTGACTGTCAAGGACGCCAACAATTTTAATGGTCGGGCTCCGTGTGATCGAGGTGAATAGTTAGGTTACATCGAATGACATAATGACTTCGTCTGTGTCGAGCTCAAGCCCATTCAATCTTTCTAAGAAATCAATGGATGAGCGGACTCTTATCATAGCCCTATGTGAGGCAGTTCAAGCGTCGGAACAGTCATTTGGTTAAGTTAAATGGGGTGCTGCTCCCCATTACACGATAGGACAAAGTTGAGCATCATCTTTGTATATTTTATGTAGTCCTTAAAGTCCTTCCACGGTCGTATTGGTCGGTTTCATAGCCAGTTGTTCTGCACTAGTCCCCACACTATTATTCCGTAGCACAGTGAGCGTTGTCTTTCTTTGCGTCAAGCATTTCTTCATCGGGCCTCCATCGCACCTGCGGTGCGCTTGGCGGTCCTTGGTCTTTCGAAGATATCCAGCCTGATGGCGGCTAATGAGCCAGAAATATTCATTCTGGTCTCCCTTTCCTTTGTTGGTTCTGTTTCAACATATCCAGCCTTGTGTGTCGTAGCCCCTGTTGGATCAGGAGTGCCTGCCGGAGTCCAAATTGGTTGTAGTTGGAAGATGGAGAAAAGCCGAGACGTCGATCGGCTTGAGCCAAAGGTCCGCGAGGGTGAATTGGGTACCTGGCTGGGAACTGCAAGCGAATAGATGCTGACAGTCATGCGGAGAAACACTGCATTCGAGCCAACTGTCGGGTGTGGGCTTGGGAGGGGGGGGCGGTAACTTCGTTATTCTTCGACGACGGCTCTCTAGTGAAGACGCTGGAAGTCTGTCATGATGGCAGAGCCATGGACGGCTAGATTTGAGAGACGAGGTGACAGCTTCCCTTTACAGAGCTCTAATAGACGGCCGAATGCTGCGGATGGGTTCAGGAGCGGGGCGACGGGCGTGATAAGGATGGCCAGGTTGCGAACAGGGCCAACAAAACTGCTGTCCTCAGGGTGCATTGTTAGGGGCGACAGGCAGGACAGAGGCCTCCGTATGAAGGTAATCGACGGTTGACATTTTGTAGCCACCTTTAATTGAGCGGAGGGCAGCGTTCTGTGCTGGCTGCCTTGTCTAATGTAACGATGGACCACTCTGTCTTGCTAGCCTTTAGCGTTATGAGGGCACCCTTCTTTAATCTCGGGGTCACAATGCATGGTTTGCGTGCCATAACTAGGGATCTCCTTTGTTGTACAGTGACGTATTCAGTCTTGGCGGGCTCCTCGATGGCGGCCACAAAGTTAACCGGGTCGGCATCCCAGATGCTGAAGCCGTTTGTATATCTCAGCACTTTAATCTCTTCTTTCTTCAGTTCTTTGAAGTGTAGGTTGTAGACCAGCAACTAGTTGTCGTTATCCATCCATCAACTCCCTATCTCGTCTTAACTTTAATCCTCTACCTCGTTTATCGATCACTGGGTAGAGTACTGCTGTCCCGTTCTCGCCAGCAAGATTCGCAGACTTTAAATATTCCTAGTTCAAAATTACGTGGTATTTGCATAACCGAAAATTATAATATTGGCAGAGTACTCGAGTCATCTGCCTGTTAGGTTGCAGCAACCATCGCCTCACCAGTCTTTAAAGGAGTGCAAATCAATTAACTACACAGATGTCTCGATGATCGCCTGCTGTCAAAGAGTTTATTCTACAAGCCGCCGACGCCATCAGGGTTTAAAACATATTTCACACAAAAACGACACACACACACAAAACATGTTTCAACAGTCGGTTATTATAAAGATACCTGTGGAGGACCCGAATCTGCGCATAGGTAGACGACCCTTGAGCAGCTGTTTCCCACCCTCGAGCTTATTGAAATTGGCTGCGCCTAAATCGATTGTCTCTGCAAACGAAAAGAGGGGTTCTGTGTAGCCGTCGAGAAATGTAGATTTCATCGCTGGAACAAACATTTTATTCGTCGCACTTTTCAGATCCTCTCTTGAACATGTCAGACAGTTACGGGTAAGAGTGATGAACGCTCAATGGGTGCCGTTAGAATACAACTGCATACGTAGGCTAATTAGCGATAGTTGCCTGCCCACCCTGTCGCTAATTACTGCGATTTCATCGTAGTTTTTGCTTATTGGCATATAATTATTGGCGAATATAATTATTGTTCTAGCGAGTGGGTCTGTCTTCTCGGCTGCTTTCACTCATTAGTCATCTTCAATCAAATGCTGTAATAATTAGTCACACGGGAAGCGCACGGGCAAACACTTCCTCCATTGACTAACGCTGAACCAAACTGCTGGTTAATTATCTCTCAACGCACAGATAAGGTAGGTTTCAGAAAATTTCAGTCCGTGAGCAAGTCCCGCTCGTACTTGTAGACTGTATCCCGGCGCTCAAGCTGCCTCATCCACTACGTAAACGTGGCCATGCTGTTATATCTTAGTGATTGAAGGCTGCTTTGGTCAGCCCCCAAAACATCGTGAGCATGTAAGGCCGTGCGGACGCACCACCTGCACTGATCAAATGTGGAAGTATTATAGCCTTTCACCAAGCATTGCACAGTCACTATGGCTTTCTCTGGGCCTACAAACCTCACTTAATAGCGTTGAAGAATTAATATATAGATCAATTACTTGTACTGGGTACAGCTACGATCAGATCTGACCTAGCTTGCCTCCATGACCTCATAGGTGATCTTTCTCCCTGTTTGATTATTCGTGGCTGTAGATCTTAACAACCCGACCCCTTATCTCCAGCGATGGAGATCGAATACAGTAGGTTCAAGAAAAATATCTGTTCTGTCGAAAATATTTCGAGCCAAGTTTTGGGTTGCCCTCTGTGACGCCTCCAGGTGGCAAACGGCGCTGGACTGAAGGTACCAACCTCGGCTCGTGAAGAAAACGACGGAAACTGCCTAATATACCTCACAAGTCTATCTCGACCGGCCTGAGGTATTCTCGCGATGTTGTTGCAATAAGTGCTGACTGTCATAAATCGGTGAACCCATTGGTGTTCCCTTCACCTGCTGTAGGATTTGGGCAGGTCAGACGATTCTCCGTCTCATTGTATTTGCTCCGTAGGAGTATCTCGAAGGCCTCGACTGCCAGATCCTATGGGATATAAATGACATCGTCTGGCAGGAGACTAATTTTTATCGAAGAATTGTGTAGACGAACTGACCATAATGTCCTACTTAGCTGTCAGAACTTAGGGACGCCGAAACGACCACTTGGTCAATCTATAAGTGGGAGTGTTTCTGGGCCGGAAGGGAACGCCCCCTTTGTGCAATTTGGATAGGCCATAAATTTGGGCCAAGACCGTGTCCTGAACTCTCGTCATGCGTGGGTAAAGCGGCGGTATTACTCCAGGTTTTCGAATATTAACCTAATCGAATAGATTTTGTGTGTCAGTATCTTTGCAGGGTTGGTTGTGCAAGGGACATAGAGTTGGCGGTCCTCCATTTAACCATTGGCTTTTCGAAGGCATACAGTCCTGTCCAAAACAACAATGGAATGCTCCTTTTCCGCAGACACGATAAGTAGGCCTTTGTCGGCCTTGAGTCCTCTTAGTGCAGCACGTCCAGTCTTAAACGGCACTTCGCGTGGCCTGTTAACCACACGGTGTGGTGACATGTGGTGTCAGGTAACACACTTCGTCTCGTCGCTCCATTCCGTCTGACTGAAACTTATTTCACAGTCGCAATCATGTCGATAGGATCAGTTGTATTGAATGAGGCTTCATGCCGTAACATTGCATTTTATCCGCTGTCAGTTCCTTACGACGAAAAGCTCTACACCAGTGGGTTTCGAGTCAGAATCCGAAACATCACGATAATAAAACTCTTGTTCCAGCGCTCGTGTCTCCTTCATATCTTTAACTGCCTCCTTCAAATTGACAGCCATCCATTCTGAGGAATGTTTTTTCTGGTCAGGAATGTAGCTCGAAAGTGCTCCGGTCTTATTAGCGTCTATTATTATTTTTCCTTATTATCTTTTTGCATAATAATGTAATCTGTAAACACTTTTGCATTTTAACTACTTTTGCACATTCCTGTACCGTTTCAATGAGATTCTTTAGGGCTTCTGTCATCTACTCTAACTATAATGACTGAGGTATCAGTATCAGTTTATTAAGGGAAAGATAGGCGAATGCCTTTGAACTTTGCGCGATTTTTTCCTTGATTATTATCTGGAGTTCATACACTAGAAACCGCA
>JAYGXS010000003.1:43526202-43558703 GCA_036362985.1 Ligula intestinalis
TACGTGCAGGATGCTCTACAACTGCCGATTTGAAGAAAGCTACATTTCCTAACATTGAAAGGCATTAGCCAAAGCTTTGACCAGTCCTCCAATCTGTTCAAGTTGGCTTATAGATGGTTTTCGTCTGCCGTACTATGGACAACTTTCCATAAATAGATGTCATCGGCGAACAAGGTGACTTCACAGTCTAGATCCCTGACACAGTCGCTGATGAAAGTGAGGAATAATACGGGACCTAAAACTGAGCCCTGTGGGACGCCACTCACTACAGGTAAACCCGAGGACTGCTGGCGACCGACTTGGAGTCTTTGTGACCGTCCTGTCAAAAAAATTTAGATCCATAGGAAGAGGGTCCCACAAACGCCTGCGCTGCGCAGCTCATGCAGCAGGCGTTGATGAGGGACGGTATCGAACGCCTTTTTGAAGTCAATGTAGATCGCGTGCACCATTTTGCCCTCGTCACGTGCTTTGGTCCAGCTAGCAAGCGAACATAGCAGATTCGTAAGACAGGACCTACCACTGCCAAAACCGTGTTGGGAATCGGAAAGGAGGTGATGCTGCTCGAGGAACTGCATAGACGCCTTCTTAATTATTTTTTTCCATGGCTTTGCAAAAAATGAAGGTAAGGCTCCCCGGCCTGTATTTATTTGCGGACGCCTGGCTTCCACTCTTGAAAAGCGGGATGATCGTCTCTGTCTTTCAATCAGATGGTAGGCAGCCCGTAACAAGTGACGCCTGGAAGATTAGGGCTAGCGGCTTTGCCATTACAGAAGCTAGCTTCTTCAACAGCTTGGCCGGGATTGCATCGAGGCCTGGGGAGGTCGATTGTTTCAAATAACGAAGCTCATTCTTAAGTACATTTTCGGAGAAGAGGACAGTATCAATAAAAGGAATCGAATCGCCTTCATAAGTGGGATAAAAAACCGGGTTCAGTCGTCTCGACCGACCGGAAAAACTGAGAGATGGTCAGCTTTATTCTTGTCCTCTGAGATTTCGGCACCTTCGGCAGTTCGCAGTAAGGGGATAGGATCCTTATTCCACATGCTCTATCTTATATAACTGTACAGGAATTTGGGGTTAACCATGGCTCGGTTTAACAGATCCTCTTCGAACTGCTGTCGAGCTCTGACAATGAGACGTTTGACCCTGTTCCTCTGGATTTTGTACCTATTAAGAGATTCAGGTGACATATCAATGCGGTACTTTTTAAACAGTTTTCTCTTCTTGTTAACTTCGGTTTTTAAGGATGGAATCAGCCAGCGAGGCCTGTTCGTAAGTTTTCGGTGAGTGATAGGGCAGTGGCTAGAGACGAGGTTATGGACTATCCCTTTGAACTGGTCCCAAGCTTCTTCAACGTTGTCGGAGAGTGTGGATGCCCAGTCTATAAAACAGAGATCATGTTTCATTTGCTCGAAATCACCACGCCAAATATTATGACGGAAGTCTTGTGGTTCGGCAGGCAAAGAAAATAAAGTGTATTCCCACATGAGAACTACATAGCCACTCTGGCCTAGTGCGGGTAAGCAATTCACAATGTCGATATTGACGAGCGACCTAGTGAGCACAAGGTCGAGGCAGTTCATCTGCTGGCCTTTGCGAATTCTTGTGGGAAATGTGACGTGCTGGGTGAGAAGTATGGATTGGGTTATATTCAGGAGCTGGTGGTCGAATGCCGATTAGGGCAATCAGCTGAGGAGGAGGTCCATTTGATGGTAGGAGCGTTGAAGTCCCCAACAATGAGGGTATTTGGTCGCGTAGCGAGGGTTTTAAGCTCATCCAGCAATAGGGCATCGGCCTCAGGATTGTTACTCGGTGGCCGGTAGACAGTTAAGATATCAAGGCTTTGGGAACCCGTTGATCTTACAGTCAACAATACCGCTTCTTGGCAAGGCAGATTCGCCGTTTTTTCAGAAACATACAAACCGTTCTTCACGAAAGTTGCAACGCCTCCGCCTCTTTGGTTGTCTCTGTCTTTCCGGAACAGTTGAAAGCCGGGGATTCCAATCTCGCGATTGTCAATCTGGTCCGACAACCATGTTTCTGTTATCGAAATAACATCGGGAAGGAGGTCGGATACGTTGATCTTTAGTTCATCCATTTTTGAAAGTAAGTTTTGCGCATTGGTATACATAAATTTCAATTTTGAATTCTTGCGTGGTCCATTTGTAGCCCCAACGTAGGCTACTGGAGTAGCTGCGCGGTCATGCGAATCGGTTTGGTCCATGAGGGGGCAAAATTTCTTTCGAATATCTGGTCCTTGAAGATCACAAGATTCGTTTCTCCTTTGATTCTGCGTTCCCTCAATTCTAGAACTAGCATGCGGCGTTTCAGCCTGTCGGCAGGAGAGTAATCCGGCTGAGAAAAAAACACATCCTTTCTAGACTACTTCGCTGTGTCGCTGGTTAGGACGATCTTTAGTGGTCGTGGTCTAGTCTGCTGAGTTGAGTTTGGGCGAATTCCAAGACGAAATATTATTTGATAAAAGATCTTATCAGATGGTTGCAGCAGCTCGTTCAAGAGATCTTGGAATAACCCTTTGTCAGCATCACTTCTTTCGCTGGGTGTTTCGGCAGAGGACTCTGGTAGTCCCTGTATTATGATGCAGTTGCCCTTGTCAGGGCCGCTGCTATTGATTGGGGGTTTTCGGTTATCCTCCGACCACTCAGAATCCTCAAATGGTTGATTGATTGCGGGCTTTCGGTTATCCTCCGACATCTTAGAATCCTCAGATGGGCCTTGCAAGATGGGAATGTCTGCTGGGACATCCGGACTAGTAATGCTATGTGTACGGCCAACGGGGCCTTTATCCGGGGACTGCTGAGAGGAATCCGCCACTACTGGAGTGCAGGTCTCCTTAACTTGGGCTGTGACTACCTTTTGATCGGATATTTGCTTATTGGAAAAGCCCGACGGATTCTCTTTCGTAACAAGGCGACCTTTTTGTGTTGTAGCCGGTGACCTCTTGCTCTTAGTCTTTAGCTCTTTAAGAGGTGCAACTGGACTGCTTTTTACGGGTATCTTAGACACCACTTGTATGTTTCCTGTGGATATGTTAGGCACACCACCCCTCATTCTACTACGGGTTGCTCTTTGTGTAGTTTCCTTCGGAATAAAAGACCTGTGGATAAGCTCTTTCATCTCGTTGACTTCTAGTTCGAGCCAGTTGCATTTGGCGACTAGAATCTGGACCATTAATTGGCGTGCGGAAACCGGCTGGTCTACTTGCGTCGTCTGCGCTAAATTTAAGACACTTTTCGAACGCCTCTTCGACCATGTTGTGATGGTGTAATGGTTGGCGCATTCGACCTCGGTGTAAGTGGTACTGTGTTCGAACTCCGGACACGCATGATTTTTCTCTTCAGAAGTCGAGTATAACATATTTGCAAAACTTTTTACAATCAGCGAAAATAGATTCCCTGATCAAGGATATTGCTTTGAATTTGAGGAAAATATACTAGAACAAGGTTTCTTCGACAGAAAGAGACTTCAAAAGTTGAGCAGGGTTGTTGTGTTGAGAAAAATTAAGTTCCTCTTGGAATTCCAAATGCTTAAACTAAGATGAGTACATTGAAACGATAAAACAGAGGAGTCCGAGTTTCTCCGCCAGTTCGCAGCCCTGCAATCCGTGACTTTTGGCGCATTGTGGCATTTAAATATATGTCAACTGGTTTATAGTGAATAATTTACTTTGCGCACCACGGGAACAGAGTACCCGGAGTTGACCTCACTCTATATTCCACCCGCACAACGCACCAGGTTTTTACACGGGGAACAGGCAGCTTACACCTCACATGCGTTCGAGCGCCCTAGAGGGCACGAGAGGAAACCAGAGAGCACGCCTCTAACTTGCGCAAGGTGTGCCTGTCCGCGGCGACCATGGTCGATAAGGTAGAACGCGTTCAGGTGTAGTTTATGGGCTTGAATAGATATGTTTTGTTGGGATTCGGTCTGTGTCTTTCGCAAACTAGCGTGAAGGCACTTGTGGGCGAAAGGGCCCACGTTGTGACTGAATATGCGTGGTCAATGCTGACAGTTGAGATGAAGGCGACAGATCTGTGTTGATGCTCCTGGTATGGGTTTGACGGTCTCAGTGCAACGTATTTGCATGCGATCGACCAGGTCAATTCGTGATTTGCATTTGCGTCAACAGTACGGGCAGAATAATTTGGGGCTACTGACTTAATGGCAGTGTTGATGCTGCAAGTGGCCGCGATACTAGTGGGTTGAGTCTGAAGATGTTCGGCGAGGCTGATCCGTGCGTGGGATGTCCGTTGACAATGTTGACATGTTGGAAGGGATTGGCGTTGGTATTCTGGGTCAGAGGCGCCCAGGACTTGCGAGCCACTATTTTGGTTTTTGGAGTAATCGTCTAGTCGGCTTTTTAGATTGCAGGCCCGTTAATCCTGGACGAGGTTTTCACGGGTTCCGGTTTTATTTGGAACTTTTTCAGTTTTTGTTATCAAGCCCCCTCATCACTCAGATAGGCGCACATAAGCCATTCCTCGCCAAAGTAGCTGTTTCAGCATGGCGTGGATATTGTGAAGTGCGGTTCCCTCGAATATTTAAGTGTCTGGGGTCTTTTATTTATTTCCTTTACTCCGAAAATCGTTGAGGCGGAATAACCGAGTTTCCATTCTGGTTTCTCGTAGACTCTCCAAGCCTCCGCTACGTGCAGCAACGTTGTCGAGATGATAGCTTTGTACTTTGTAAGCTTTATTTGAGTGGAGACTGAGGCAATTTAGATAGATATCTGGCTAGTGTTGGAAATGAGGTATACTACGCCTTCGTCAATATTGGCGTTCCATGAAAGTTTGCTGTCCAAATTGGTGAAATTGATAACTGTTTTGAGTTGGACGCCGTAAACAGTGATTCGACGTCGTATTCAGTATTAAGCGACGGCTGGTGCAAACTACAGTAGTCGCCAAAAACCATGGAACTTTCATTATGAAATTTGACTAGATACTTTAGCGTATATTTAGTAACACTTTGATTCATTAAGTTGACTGAATTCTGCGAAAGCCTTTTAGTTACGAAAATCATCATTTAAGCTAGGTTTATTAATGGAAATGGCCATTAATTTTGGGGGAATTGGCAGTTGTGTCATCCCGAAGGAATTTCCGATGCTATTACGAAAGAGCGAACCAAACTTCACGTTAATGTTGATTATACTCTGCGGGAACTCCAAAATATGTAAAATATGTATAGAAGATATCCCTTCCAGAACTGGAAAAGTTTGCCGGAAATTGTTCAGATTCAAATTAAGCCAAGTTAAAGAAATCAAATTTATTTGCAGTAACATTTGAGATTTGTATCTCAAAATTATATTAAGCTATCCTGTGAAGTTTTTTGCATGAAATGCAGTAACAGAAACAAAGAAAGTAAGAAAGTTTGTTTTAACGCACAAATGTCCTTGCACATTTGCAAAATGTCGAATATGTTAATGCGAATATCAGATAAAGAAGGCCTTATTGAATGTAAGTCATGTAGAAGTATAATTTTTTATGTACTTTACGTTCACCTTTTGCGTTACTTAGAAACGGAACAGACAGAATTATAATGAGCATTTCAAAAAATGGCAATGTAAATGGCCAGTTTTTTGAATCCGCAAGATTATGTCTGAAAGTGGACTTAATACACTTATGCGAACAATAATCCATTATGCAGAGAAAAGAAAGTTCTTTCATCTCCAGTCAAATTAACCCGTCTATTTACAGGAAACTTGAACAAATTCTCAAAATTCTCAGCTTTCATTGTGATATTACGTTGGAAAAAGTTGATATACGCAGAATTTCGTCAGCCTACTATCTAATCGAAGAACTTTCTAAAAGGTAACCTTTTATGGAAGGTGGTTTCTTTGCGAAAATTCCCATTGAAAATTTCAGAAGATAAATTGGCGAACATACGTTTGTTTTTGATAAATTCTCGTCAGACCTTTACATTTATATGGTATGAATAAACTATGGTGGTTTGTGGACAGATGAAGTGTTCTCGTTGTCACGGTGGCGAGGAGGAGGGAGGAAGGGGGGTGGGGGGGAGTTGAGATCAGTGTCAATGTCTAGACGGCCCGGCTTCCAAGACCGCCGATAAGGTGTGCGTGGCTGTACTTGGGACTTGGTCGTCTCTGCGGGGGCCCGTTTCGAGGCCTGTGGTCCGCTGTGGGTGGCCGTGTTACCTAGTTTCGCCCATGGCAACAGGGGCGCCACGCCGAAATCATTTTGGGCACATAGCAGCGATCTGCGTAGCCTGATGGCGGCCGCCTCTGCCGTCGCCAACAGATGCTGTCCGAGGAGTTTTGAGTAGCTTGAAGGCACTTTTTAAATCACTCGGAAGGCCTCTTTAGCATCCACGCGATGGTTTGAGTCTACCAGGTGCGCTAAGATTGAACTGTTTACACCTTTAAGTTGACCCTTCCCTAACCATGCGGGTATGTGTTCCCTTACTCTTTTGGACAATCGCCGGCTTCTGCGACGAATATATCCTGCCCCACAGGAACAGGTAAATGAATATATGCCCATTGAGGTGGTCTGGGCTGGCAGTTTATCCTTAATCTCTCCGTATAGGATGGGAGTAATCGAGAACAATACATGGGCGTTGGCTGCTGGGAAGGTAGTTGCTACGGCTTGACTCAGGCGCCTCCTTAGTAGTTCACTTGGTCCGTCCCCTTGAAATGGGACTCTGATGAAGATTCGTTTCTTCTCCACTGTTAATACTGAGGGCTTTGGCGGCCTTTCAGCCGTGTTTTTAGCGATAAATCGACAAGGATATCCGTTTTGTAGAAACACGCCTTCAACAATTTTAAGCTCCTCTTCAATGCTATCAGTCGAGCAAATCCTCTTCGCCCTTTTGCGTCAAACACCGTACCAAATTGCGTTTGAAGTTCAACGGTACGAAACTAGCAAAATTGATGTATTGCTCGGACCACGTCTTCTTGCGATATACCCTACGTTGAATGCTCCCATCGGCTCTTTTACTCAGTAGCACATCAAGGAATGGAAGCGATCCCGATTGTTCTTCTTCTAGGGTAAATTTTATCGATTTGTGCGCCCGATTTACTGTATGCATTAGCGTTGATAAGTTGGTTTGATCTGATGCAACTGCAAATATGTCGTCTACGTACCGTTTATAGTACGTTAGATTATTTATCTGGTGGCTAAGTTGCGTAGCTTCTAGCTTGCCCATGAATATATTTGCTAGAAGTGGACCCAGGGGCGAGTCCATAGCTACTCCGTCCAATTGTCTGTACAGGTTATTGTCAAATGGGAACTGTACATTAAAGGTGCATTTTAGCAATAATTCCTTCAGTGCAGTAACCGGCATTCCTATGTTCTGCTGAGTCAATGTAATGAATTCACAGATGTAGTCTACTGTTTCTGTGACCGGCACGTTCGTGAATAGTGATGAGACATCCAGTGAGAACATCATCATCCCGTGCAGGTCAAGGTCTTTCACGCCATCTACGAATTCGAAGGTGTCTTGGAGGCTGTGAGGTGCTATTTGACTCTGTATGGGTTTCAGCTTGTCTGCTAGCCATTTTGCTGTCGCATGGTCTGGCGAGTTTCTCACATCTAGGATGGGACGAACGGGCACGGCATCTTTGGGAATCCTAGGCAGCCCGTATAGTCGAGGTATGTGCGTGCCAACGAGACGAAGACGCTCTAAGTCATATTCGCTTATGACGCCGTCCTTTTGAAGTCTTTTCAGAGAATCAGTCAGCTGGGTTTCAACCTCATCCGTGCGATCTTTATCCTTTTCTGTCTTGCTAAACTTTTGTTCGTCTAACAAAATGGATTGCATTTTCGCAATGCAGTCTGTTCTGTCCATTAGAACAACGCCCGTTCCCTTATCTGACCTCGTTATTAGGACCTCCTTGTTCTGCCGGAGCTGTCTTAATTTCTGCATGTGGGCTTTCGTCAGCAGACCCCGACGATTTTGGCCACTGTTTAAGTACTGATATGAACAGTTAACTAGTGTCGACTTAAAGTGCTGCATACTCTCCGCTAACACTGGCTGAAAGTCATGTGTTTGATTACGCAAGTTTTCAAGCTGTGTTTCCAGCTCTAGCTGGTCTGGTTTCTGGCGGGGACAGCAAAATTTTGGACCCGATGATAAGGCTTCTAGCGAGGTTTTATCAAGAGGAATAGTTGTGTATGTACCGACTTGGATCCTCAGGAAGCTTCGATTGTGGTCTGCATTCCTGTACACTACGAAGCAGAGAAGTTGTCTTGGCTTATCCTCGCTTCTCCCCGATGAACTGCACATAATTCTCGAATTACAGTCTTTCGTCTGCGTTTAGGTGGTCAAGTGTGGTTGCACGTTGGAATAAGTGATGTCCCAGTTCGTCCATCCTTACGCGGATGCTTTCCAGTTCATTCTTGGCAAATCTTCTTAAGGTATCGCTGGTGATAACCGTGCGACTTCTCCGCAGTGCTCTCAAGTAGAAAGTTGGGTACTCGTTTACCTCGACGCATCTCTCGATAAAGCTGGCCCGTGCATTCCCCTCCACAAGTTTGGTGTTTATTCTTAGGTACACATTGAGCGCCTTTGACACCGCGGGATCTTTGGTTGGTTTTAACTTTGCGAAAATTCCCATTGAAAATTTCAGAAAATAAATTGGCGAACCAACGTATGTTCGCCAATTTATCTTCGGGGTCTGCTGACGAAAGCCCACATGGAGAAACTAAGACAGCTCCGACAGAACAAGGAGATCCTAATAACGAGGCCAGATAAGGGAACGGGCGTTGTTCTAATGGATAGAACAGACTACATTGCGAAAATTCAATCCATTTTGTCAGACGAACAAAAGTTTAGCCAGACAGAAAAGGATAAAGATCGCACGGATGAGGTTGAAACCCAGCTGACTGATTCTCTGAAAAGACTTCAAAAGGACGGCGTCATAAGCGAATATGACTTAGAGCGTCTTCGTCTCGTTGGCACGCACATACCTCGACTATACGGGCTGCCTAGGATTCCCAAAGATGCCGTGCCCGTTCGTCCCATCCTAGATGTGAGAAACTCGCCAGACCATGCGACAGCAAAATGGCTAGCAGACAAGCTGAAACCCATACAGAGTCAAATAGCACCTCACAGCCTCCAAGACACCTTCGAATTCGTAGATGGCGTGAAAGACCTTGACCTGCACGGGATGATGATGTTCTCACTGGATGTCTCATCACTATTCACGAACGTGCCGGTCACAGAAACAGTAGACTACATCTGTGAATTCATTACATTGACTCAGCAGAACATAGGAATGCCGGTTACTGCACTGAAGGAATTATTGCTAAAATGCACCTTTAATGTACAGTTCCCATTTGACAATAACCTGTACAGACAATTGGACGGAGTAGCTATGGACTCGCCCCTGGGTCCACTTCTAGCAAATATATTCATGGGCAAGCTAGAAGCTACGCAACTTAGCCACCAGATAAATAATCTAACGTACTATAAACGGTACGTAGACGACATATTTGCAGTTGCATCAGATCAAACCAACTTATCAACGCTAATGCATACAGTAAATCGGGCGCACAAATCGATAAAATTTACCCTAGAAGAAGAACAATCGGGATCGCTTCCATTCCTTGATGTGCTACTGAGTAAAAGAGCCGATGGGAGCATTCAACGTAGGGTATATCGCAAGAAGACGTGGTCCGAGCAATACATCAATTTTGCTAGTTTCGTACCGTTGAACTTCAAACGCAATTTGGTACGGTGTTTGACGCAAAAGGGCGAAGAGGATTTGCTCGACTGATAGCATTGAAGAGGAGCTTAAGATTGTTGAAGGCGTGTTTCGACAAAATGGGTATCCTTGTCGATTTATCGCTAAAAACATGGCTGAAAGGCCGCCAAAGCCCTCAGTATTAACAGTGGAGAAGAAACGAATCTTCATCAGAGTCCCATTTCAAGGGGACGGACCAAGTGAACTACTAAGGAGGCGCCTGAGTCAAGCCGTAGCAACTACCTTCCCAGCAGCCAACGCCCATGTATTGTTCTCGATTACTCCCATCCTATACGGAGAGATTAAGGATAAACTGCCAGCCCAGACCACCTCAATGGGCATATATTCATTTACCTGTTCCTGTGGGGCAGGATATATTCGTCGCAGAAGCCGGCGATTGTCCAAAAGAGTAAGGGAACACATACCCGCATGGTTAGGGAAGGGTCAACTTAAAGGTGTAAACAGTTCAATCTTAGCGCACCTGGTAGACTCAAACCATCGCGTGGATGCTAAAGAGGCCTTCCGAGTGATTTAAAAAGTGCCTTCAAGCTACTCAAAACTCCTCGGACAGCATCTGTTGGCGACGGCAGAGGCGGCCGCCATCAGGCTACGCAGATCGCTGCTATGTGCCCAAAATGATTTCGGCGTGGCGCCCCTGTTGCCATGGGCGAAACTAGGTAACACGGCCACCCACAGCGGACCACAGGCCTCGAAACGGGCCCCCGCAGAGACGACCAAGTCCCAAGTACAGCCACGCACACCTTATCGGCGGTCTTGGAAGCCGGGCCGTCTAGACATTGACACTGATCTCAACTCCCCCCCACCCCCCTTCCTCCCTCCTCCTCGCCACCGTGACAACGAGAACACTTCATCTGTCCACAAACCACCATAGTTTATTCATACCATATAAATGTAAAGGCCTGACGAGAATTTATCAAAAACAAACGTATGTTCGCCAATTTATCTTCTGGAAAGTTTTTTTATTAATCTTAGGGATAGTGGTTTCAGAACTCCACTGCAGCGATGATTCGGTCTCGACCATGTGGTTTGCTGTTTTGAGGCATTTCTACAAATGAGCAACATGGTCATCGTTCTAAGAACTAATAGCCAAACACACTTTCTTTCCGTAAATTCCCTTTATATCTATCTTATTTTAAAGGTTTTAGTGCAAACGTCGAACAGATGCGCAATTTGTCAATGAAGACACTTGAAACGAAGAAAATGGTGACACTTTTTTCCACGACATTCAATAAATACTTATCCAGTAACGGTAAAATTTACAGAATATTTTGACTGAAGAAAAGTTCTTCCTATGTTAAGGAAGTGGTTGCTTCAAGTTTTCAACTTAGCAAAATTTCTAATTTTATTGTTCTAATTTATAGCTCTTTTTACTTCTCCCGAACCTCGGCGTTATCGACAAAATTTTATTTTTATTTTCAAACACTTTGCACTTCCTATAGTTCTTTGAAGTACTTTGTATGCCTAATGTTGTTCATTATTATTTGTAAGTTTTCCTAAATTCATTCACACTGGTATTCGAGTAATGATCAAACGTTTACAAAGTTATGAAAGTTGTGTGGTCTTTGGCGACAACTGTACATTATTTTGTTGATGGCCAGCCCGAAATTTGCACAGCCGGTGATGAAGGTATTCATCTATCTCTTCAAATCCGCTTCTGTCGTTTTGAATAAGCGCTTTTGATCCTGGTTGTGTTGGGTATCGGGAAGCTGACCTTCGATCCCGTGGACGATGCTGATACCAGAACGCTCGTTTCGGTAGACTTCTGCCAGCACTGTACAATGCATGAGACTGAAGCGCGTGGGAATGAAGATCATATCAATGGTTCTACAGTGTCGTCTAAATCTACATTGGTTTTACGGCAGGGTTCCTTGTTCCACGTGGATGTTGACACGGCTAATAGGGCTGCGGCCAAAAGTTTTGCCTCTAATGTTGAAGGAGAGGAATCTTTTGCGGATTGTCTCGGAGTCGCCGGTTCGTTTTCCGTTTGTAGCGAGGGATGATTGTCGAGTCCTTGAAATCCTGAGGAGTTTTCCTTTACGCCACGCCGGGAACATCGTTGCAAGTTTGTGCATCTGCCAGGAGCAACCATGCTTATAGACTTCACCCGCTGGACATCTGGTGCATGACTTCCTGTTTCCGTTCTTGGTAACGGGAGGTCGAGGTCATCATTTTTTTGACACCTGAGTAAGTCTGTTGATGGTTGTGTCGGTGATTATGAGCGACCAATGGAGGACACTGCTGAAGTGCTCGGTCCACGGTTTCAGCATTTGTAGCTTCTCCGTAAGAAGTATTGAGCCTTCGGAACAGAGTAGCAATGCAATTCTTTTAGTTTTACGGCCATATCCTGGCTTTCCGAACGGATTCTTTTTTCCAAGTAGGTTTTTACGCGATTGTGGAGGGTCTGGAGAGAGGTTTTCCCCGCAGTGTGGAGGATAGAAATATCGTAGTGACTGTCGCCGAGCTACCGCATTTTATAGCGCGTGTAGACGTGTATGAGAGTAGCGTCCTTAAAGTCCCTATGATTTATCCTTGCTACCAAATGTCCATTAGAGGTCCAAATAGATGTTCGTTGCCACCTTACTGTCGCGTGCTCGGCAATTCGCGTTTGGGGAAGTCTTCCAGTTTCTCCGAAGTATTTGTTTTGTCTGCACCTGTACCAGACCATGTAGACGACGGTAGGTGTTTCTTGCTGTGGCAGTGGGTGTTTAATTTCATCATCTGACGTTTCACTCAAGCCGGAGGCAGCCATAAGGCGTCAGGTTTCTGAATTTTTGTCGTCAAACCATTTCTGGTACAGAAGGAGTGCGCGACTCAGAACATTTGTAACAGTATTCGGGAGCCTCCAGCTCTTCTGGGTGCTGGACTAATTAGCAGACACCTTCAACAGAACTGTTTTCAACGTAATTTTTTGTTGCCTGCTTTGTGGTCTGCTGTGATATTACAGTCGGGGTCTCATCCTGGAGATATAAAGGCAGTGATCCATCCAGCCTTCTCCGTTGCGCATGACCCTGATTGCCAACATGCCGAGCTCGTTTCGCTTCTGGACAAAAACTTAGTCTAGCAGCTTCTATCGCCGTGAACAAAGGATGTATCCAGGTTGTATTCTTACACGCGGAAACGAAATTCGTGAGTCAGGCGGAGGTTTTCGGTGCAGGTTTACAGAAAAAGACGTTCGTCTTCCACGAAGACCTAGCAATCTCTCCCGGGCAACACTCTATTCCCCGATACGGCCATCGAAGTCATCAGTTTGTCCGCCCTCGGCACAATCGCCCAGAAGGCGTGCAGGTCTTCGTAGCACATCTTCCTGTCTTTAGCGTTTATACTTCGGGGAAGGGGACCTGTGCACTGTTTCCCGACGAGGTAGCACAGGTTCATGAGACGGTCACTGATGCTTTGCGATAGATAAGATAGTCATCTAAAGATAGTAGAGGCAATGACGAGGTCGCGTCGCGCTGCCTTTAGGCGGCTGCTCCAGGTGTCGCCTTATCAATCCCCTCAAGCTCTTCGTATTATGAGAATCCGGTTTCGCTGATAGGTAGCAATGTTTAGCTTGTGACGCGACATCATTCGACTGACCATCACCTTTCTCTTTGTCGACGCGTTACTCCATCGATTGTTTAAACGGGGCATAGCGCAGACTCACGCTATCTGCCTGTGGGGTGGGACTGGCTCATAGGACAAGAACTGTTGTTCCTTTGATCGTTTCGCCCATGATTTGTGCATCTACAAAGCACGGATAGCGTGTTACTTACGTGATCTCCACATTTGTTGAAGACATCTTGTCTGGCTACCCGAAATATAAGTTTTTAGACATTGCGGCGGTTGCCGAACTCCATCATGGGTCATGGCTTTGGTTAGAGGAACAACAGTTTAAATTAGCCTGGATGGTCCACTGAACTGCCTGTCGTTCACTTCGTAGGACTTTGAAGGAGAATTTGAAGGGGATTAGGAGAAAATCAGATTTACCAGTTATGTGGACACAACAGCTGGCACCCTCAGCTATTTAAACCCGCCGTTCGAGGGCTGGGATGTAGCCACTAGGCTGGGTCCAGCTTCGCGGCACCGCAAATGAATGCTGAGCGCCAGTTCTGAACCGTACTTTGCAGTTACTACCTTTGTGATACGACCCATCACACCAATACGATGCACTCCCTAAATGGACACAGCTACAATGTTCACACTACTGGATACGGGACGGAGGCCTTCCCTCGTTGAAGGAAGAGGGCGTTAGCCAGAGTGGCTGTCGTATCATTTGAGGCTAGAAAAGTTTTAGGACAGATGGGGACTTTCCGACTGATAATGTTTTAGCTTTCATGCATATGACCAGCGAGACGTTCTCGTAATTTTTTTCTTTTGTTGGCCTGTACTTCTATCCCTGACTCTTGCCACCTTATTGCAGCACCCTTGACTGCTTCTAATTTCATTTGACGCGGATTGTTATTGCTTGTCTATCTTGATGTTCGTCCAAGCTAGGGGATGCTCTCTGGGAAGAACAGTTTACTCATTTCACCTTCTAATCTTGAGTGAATGTGTTATCGGAAATTGTAGCCAAAAAGTACAAGTATTATGCAAGCCCTTCAGTCTATTCCGTTGGGTTTGCTTCTTTGCTCGGTTACTGACGAGCCTCTCCGTATACCGATAGTAGGTCTGTACGCAGATTATTTAAATCGACTTCTTTTAAAGTTTCAAAAATTCCCATTAGATAATTCAGAACACAATTTTGGCGAGCAAACGCTTTCAGTAAATTCTCATCAGGCCATACAAGGGAGGTATAAATTTCAAAATCGATAAATTGTTTTTCCTCACACGCGGGGGCCAATCAGAGCGCGGAACAGTGCAGACTATTAGGTAATTGTTGGCCATGCCAAGTTGGGGGCTTGCACGAGGTTCTTTTGTGCACACAAGACCGGTTTCCTCACTCAGATTGCGGTTGCTTCTGCTATTGCTAGCAGACGTTGACCCAGGGACTTTGGGTAGTTTGGTGGGATCTTGTAAATTAGCTTAAAGGCTTCGCTTGGGTCCACACGATGTCCGGTGTCAACCATGTGTGCGAGGATATAACTTTTTATGCTTTTGGTCTCGCCTTTGGCTAGCCATGCCGGAAGGTGTTGCCGTATTCTTTTAGATAAGCGCCTACTCGTGCGACCGATATAACCAGCTCCACAGGAGCAGGTAAATGAGTAGATACACATAGAAGTGGTCTGAGCTGGCATCTTATCCTTACCCTCACCGTGCAGTACCGGGTTGGTTGAAAAACACCCAAATTTTCGCTGCTGGGAAGATTTTTGCTACGGCTTGGTTGAGGCGTTTGTCTAACAGTTCGCTTGCTGCATCCCCTTGAAAGGGGACTTTGAGGATTAGCGTCTTTTCCACCGTGGGTGTGGTGGGCTTTGCTTCTTTCTCCATCATATTCTTTATGATGAATCTGTCCCGATATCCGTTCTCTCGAAGCAGGTCCTGGAGTTTCTGGAGCTCCATTTCAATAGTGTCAGCTGAGCAGATTTTTCTGGCTAGCCAAAGGCGAGGCCAAAAGCATAAAAAGTTCTATCCTCGCAAACATGGTTAACACCGGACACCGTGTGGACCAAAGCGAAGCCTTTAAGTTAATTTACAAGGTCTTGTTAAACTACCCAAAGTCCCTGGGTCAACGTCTGCTAGCAACAGCAGAAGCAACCGCAATCCGATTGCGAAAACCGGTTTAGTGTGCACAAAAGAACCTCGTGCAGGCCCCTAGCTTGGCATGGCCGGCAATTACCTAATTGTCTGCACCGTTCTGCGCCCCCGCGTGTAAGGAAGAACAATTTATCGATTTCAAAATTTAAACCTCCCTTGGTCTATCGGTCATGCTAATCGATCTTCCGAAACGCGATTCAGATTGCAGTGCCCTCACAACGTGGTTGTTATGATTTGTGGATACCAGCATGTGCGGTAAAACAAGTAAAGTCATAAATTTTCCTATATGTGCCGCTGCGCTCATATTCTGTCCAAACTTCTTGTCTCTTAAATCTAGTAGATATGAAAAGAGGGATTGAATTAATCCCTGGGCTAGTCGTTTGTGTTATAAGATATTTCGCATGCACGCTGCTCATCCGGTATTGTGAGAAGCTTAGTAGATATCGATTCTTCGCCATGCCAATTCTTCGCAAGTCTTTATTTCGTGTAAGATATTTGCGAGTCTCATCTTCGCTTGCACCTGTGCTTTCATCTTGTCCGCCTCGTCTACCGCTATTATTGATCACCTTCTCTCTGTTTGCCTATCAGGTCACATAGTCGCACTCCCATTCGAAGCCATGAGGCGCAGGCTAGTGTGAAGTGCTTCAGTTGTTGTGCGGTAACCGACCGCAACCAGCGACTCCTTGTCTGTGGTCTGGACTTCTCCACTGGTAAGCAAGAAGATGTTCGTAACCAAGTACTGCAATATCTCGTCTCGGATCCCGCACGGGCCCTCAACGCTCACGGGCTGGGCGTCTTCATGCTCTTTCCCAGCAATTCCTCCCGTGTCCTCCTGCCAGAGGGTAGCCGGCTTCCGGCGGTACATAACTCAAGTCAGCTCATTGGTTACAGAGCCATTTCACTGCTATGCATATCTTCTCTATGCGGTCGACTGATATCCCTCCCCGCTCCTGCTCTTTCTTCCGGCCCGCCATACACGGAAGGCAAAGAAAGCGTTCGCATATGGGCTGCTGATGAAAATCTCCCACATACAAGGTTTAGCACATCGTCCGATTGATATTTTTCGTTGTTTTTCTTGCCAGGTTGTTTGCCCTCCCTCTCCCGCCCTTCCATTATGGCGCCCGCTAACCAATTTAATTCGCTCACCACCTGATTCGTTTAATTTAGGTAAGTACGGATCAGAAGGCCGGCCGTTATTTTGTGTGTGTTTACTGCCAGCCGAGCGCAAAATCTAAATAAAAAAACAAATTTCCAACAAAGAAAACACATAGTCTCCTTGTGTGCGTCCTGTTTCGATCAACAGACAGACAAGTGCGAGCTAAAAAGGACGTCCCGGTCACGCGTTCATTCATATGGCGCTGCCCTACCTCGGTAGAAAGGGAGTATATCCAGTTGGCTAATGCTCCGCTGAGCCTGTAAGCCGTATAATTTCAGGTGGTGGTAGCTCAACGTCAGTGTAGCAGTGGAAATGGCCGTCAATTAGCTCGCAAAAAGAACAATCAAAAACAGGGTGAGTGCATTCTGAAACAGATCGGGGTAAAATCACCCAATACTATCTAGTCCCGATCAAAAACCGACAACACGGCGGACCCGTGGCTCAGAGGTAGAGCGTTCGCCTCTGGACCGAGAGACGCAGGTTCGAAACTCAAGTGTGACGGCAATTTCCGCTGCTACACGGCAGTTGAGCTACCACCACCTGATGACGTCCAACGAGACAGAAAAGGCCCTCGTGAGTGTGCTCTCCGTTTGTCGGTAAATACCATTTAATACCATTAAGGCAATATTTTTGATCGGGAAATCGCTTTTTGCTGATTGCGAAAAGCTTTGCAAAAATGTTATGCTCGACTTCTGAAGACAAAAGGGATGCGCGACCGGGGCTCGAACACAGTATCGCTCCTGTCACAAACGAACGCGCTAGCTCGTGCACCATCACAACACGCTCGAAGAGGCGTTCAAAAAGTGTCTTAAATTTTGCGCAAACAACGCATTTAGAACAGCCGTGTTCCGCGTGCCAATTGATGGTCCAGATGTTAGTCGCCAAATTTAACCGGGTCGAACTAGAAGTCCAAGATATGACAGAGCTTATCCACCGGTCTTTTCTTCCGGGGGAACCTACCCAAAGTGCAACTCGTAGTAGAATTAGGGGTGGTGTCTAAGATACCCGTAAAGAGTAGTCCAGACGCGCCTCCCAAAGAGCCAAAGACTAAGAGCAAGATGCCACCGACTACCACACAAGAAGATCGCCTTGTCACGAAAGGAAAGCATTCGGGCTTTTCCAATAAGCCAAGGCCAGAGCAAAAGGTATTCACAGCCCAAGTTGAGGAAACCTGCACTTCGATAGGGTCGAATCCCTCTCAGTGCTCACCGAATAAAGGCGCCGTTGTCCGCGCACAGAGCGTTACTAGTCCGAATGTCCCAGCAGGCATTCCCATTTTGCTAGGCCCATCTTAGAATTCTGAGTTGTCGGAGGATAACCAAAAATCCTCAATCAATAAAAGCGTTCCTGACAAGGTCAACTGCATCATAATACAGGGACTACCCGAGTCCTCTGCCGAAACACCCAACGAAAAAAGTGATGCTGACAAAGGGTTATTCCAAGAGCTCCTAAACGAGCTGTTGCAACCATCTTAGGAATTCTTCTATCAAACGATATTTCGCCTTGGAAGTCGCCCAAACGCAACTCAACAGACAAGACTGTGACCACTTAAAATCGTCCTAACCAGCGACAAGGAAGCAAAACTTCTACTGTCCAGGGGTTTCTGATTGAAGTACTCCAGAAAGGGCGTGTTTTTTTAGTCGGATTACTCTCCTACCGGCAAGATGAAACGCCGCATGCTAGTTCTAGAATTGACGGAACACAGAATCGAAGGAAAACCGAATCTAGTGATTTACGAGGACCAGATAGTCCAATGAAATTCTGCCCCCTTATGGACCAAACCGATTCGAATGACCGTGCAGCTACTCCAGAAGACTGCGTCGGGGTTAAAATTGGACCACATAAGAATTGAAAACTGACATTTATGTATACTAATGCGCAAAGATTAGTTTCAAAAAATGATGAACTAAGGATCAACGTATCCGACCTTCCTGATGTTATTTCGATAGCAGAAACATGGTTGTCGGACCAGATTGACAATCAAAAGCTTGGAATACCTGGCTTATAACTGTCCCGCAAAGACAGAGAAAACCGCAGAGGTGGAGGCGTAGCAACCTTCGTAAAGAACGGTTTGTATGTTTAATCTGTCTTGTCCGAAAGTGATATGGTTGACTGTAAGAGCCACGGGTTCCCAAAGCCTCGATATCTTAACTGTCTACCGCCCCCAAGGAACGACCCTGAAGCTGATGCCCTACTGCTGGTTGAGCTTAAAGCCTTTGCTGCGCGTTCAGCTACTCTTATCGTTGGGGAATTCAATGCGCCTACCATCAACTGGAGCTTCACTTCAGCCGATTGCCCTGAATCGGTTTTCGACCACCAGCTACTGCATATAACTGAATCCCTGCTTCTCACCCAGCACGTCACATTTGCTACAAGAATTCATGAGGACCAGTGGATGCACTGCCTCGACCTTGTGCTCACTAAGTCACCTAACAATACTGACATTGTGAATTGTCTACCGTCCACTAGGCCAGAGTGCCCATGCAGTTCGCCTATCTTTCCCTCAATAAACTGATAGTGATACTTATGTTGGTCACGCCATTGCAGTGTATAAATGACGCATATCCTAACTGGCCGGTCCCACTATTTGCTGTCAAAAAGTATTGACTGTCCAAATAGCTACGCAGTGCGCCACTCAGCTTAGTGATTTGTATGGACTCGATGAGTTCCGGTTCAGCTCTCTCACTTTACGTGCGTTTTATTTCTGTTCAAGTTCCATGTTTACCATATCCTGCTAGTGTCTCTGTTCGACCATCGGTGTTGATGAAGTCCACCATATGCATTCAACACGTTGGTGCAGGAAGGGGACTGGAGATCAGGGGGTCGATTTAAGTGAAGGCAGACTTTGCGCAGTTAGTATCGCACTCCTTACCCTCACTCACCTTCAGTAGGTGTCAAGACAGGCTCAAAGAGGCCGAGACTGATACCGCTACTACTAACTGACAATGTAGCTGAGTGTTCGTAGTACTGTTACTACTTCTGACGCTAATGTTAGTCAGAGGTGACGCTGCGTAAAAAGAAACAGCACTGGGACTCATATCCCCCTAACCCCGACAAGGACTGTGAATCTGGGCTTATGATTTTCCGAGTAAGTACATGTTTGAAGTCCGGAGCTCATCAGGGCTTGGCTTGGTTTCCGCCCTCTCAACTCTATCCACCAGGTTGTGTCCGTTTCTACCAGGTTTGACTACAAGGACTAGGATACTGCTGCTAGAAGTAAGTGCCTTTGCTAAATTTGTGATTTCAGTAACAATATTTACTAAGACCTGTAATCGGATACAGTGATACGGTTTATATGTGCTTTTAGGAAGTCGGCACCCAGTATGCACTCCAAATCTGTATGATGTAACAATAATGGCTTGCGGGTCAAAGAAAGCGTTATGAAATAAAAAGCTCAAGTCCTACTATGCCTTAACGTCATAACGTAGTGCCTTTTGCCGTCTCTAAGCTGGCTGCAGGCTTACTACAGCATCCAGCTGGCGGTAAACAACACATAACCGCAGGGTACAGTCTTTTCTCTACTTCTACTACGACTACTAACTAGCAGTTAAGTGGAGTGTTAGTAGTACTGTTACTATATCTGTCGCTATGACAAGTCGGATTTGACGCTGATTCGAGTCAACGCTGAGGCTCATGTCCCCTCTATCTCAACTAGGAGTGTAGGTCTGGGTTTATGCTATTCCAATTGAATGTATGTTTGGGTCTGAAGCACGTCATGGCTGGCCCTGGTTTCACCCTCTATCCATCGGACTGTGTCCATTTCTATTAGATTTGGATTGCGAAGAGTGGGATACTGCTGATAGGTAGTATGTAAATGCTTATACTAGTAGCCATACCTACTTAATGGTAATAAAATATATTGTAATGCAAGTGCACGAGAAAAAGTCCAATAATAGCAGCCCTGCTACCAATCACCGTTTGGATGGGCTCAGTTTTGCGTGTGCCGTGACGTTTCCCTAATATATCTCGGCCTTAAATTTGCAATAGAATCAGTCCAATAATAAGTGTCGTGTCACTAAATATTGCTACTTCTATTACTGCTACTACTACGATTGCTTATTGGCGATTCAACTGCGTGTTGGTAGTATTTCTACCACATGGTATGTCTTATGGCTGTATCAATAGCTGAGTACTAAGACATCTATCTCATTTCTGTTTTTTTTGTACGTACAAACTTCCTCATCCTCACCGGATGTGATCAAGTGAACTCTCTGGTTATACGGGCGTTGTTTTGTACGCAGACCAAGAGAAACAAGCAGGTTATCATGAGTTCGCCAGTTGAACTGCTATAACTTCACTGCTTGCTGGGTTCTCCAAACTTCTGATGGAGAAGCGCACATTAGGGGAGAACGTGTGGGTGACCACAAAATCTCTCTCTGTGAATGGGAGTAGGAAATTTTCTTTATAGAATTTAGACTTGCAAATATTGGCATACTACAAGTCAACTGTCAACAGTTTGATCGTTCGTATTGCGACATGCTATTTGCTAGCAGTCATAGCTACCCAACACTCATCAACTGTCTTATTTACCCCATAAGCTTCACCGGCGATGACTGCCCATTATGCCTTTCTTATTTATGCTATCCCGATAGCGTTTTCAAGACTGAGATTGCGGGCACTCGAGTCTTACTGGAGTCCTCTAAGTCTGCCTTACTCCTGAAAATGCAGCATTTCTCTTTGGGTTGCTACTTCTCCTTTATGCCATTTTACTATTCTCGCCCCGCCCCCGCCCCCCTGTACATGCAGTGTGTTTAACAACACTCGCTAACGCAGTCCAGCAACCTACCTGCATCCTGCATTCGGCCGCAATCTCGTTGCCTCCGTAGAAGTAGTGTTTTAATCAGCGATACTGTTTTAAGGACTTTGTCCCCTTGATGCTCCAGTTTTTTTCGCTGCAACTTCCGCAGTCAATCCTCCTACTGCGTGCCTCTGCTAAGTCCGCACACCTGTCTCAGTATCCCTCAAGATCCTGAGGTTGTTGTCTGTCGTATTTTTTAGAAACATCACACCCAGTGCTGTTGCGGCCTCCTGTGATCTGGATGCATTAGTGTCTTCACTTCCCACTGAGTGCTCCTCCCAAAACAAAATCTATTTGCCTCCTAAGCAATATTCTCCACTTACCCCCTCAAAGTGGCCCTGTCCTCCGCCGTCATTGTCCCTGCCAACCTCGATTCTGACGCGTTCTTTCGAATCATCGGCCCCACCGTCTTCGAGTGCTCTCCCACACTCGCCTTCTACTTCCCAGCCTCTCCCATCGCTATGTGCCACTAGTGGAAGTCCTCCTCTGGTAAGCTATAATTCACCCTGTCGTCAAGCGCACGGGCGTTTCAATAGAAACGTACGTTTGTATTTCACTTACTCGTATGAATTCAGACTGCATCGTATGCAATTTCAAAAAATTTTCCACCAGTGAGATGCCACTTTTGTTATTTAGCAGAACATTATGACCGGTGCTGGTTCGGCTGAAAGATAGGTGTGGTAGATCTAAAATCGAAGTCGTTTTGGAGGCAAAATGAATTAACGTCTGTGAATTGAGGCTTCCACTGTCTCGAAAGCTCTTTCTTTTTTTACCGTTCTTTGGTTTTCTGGTTGCTGACGTGGTCTACCCGTTTGAACATGAATAACTCGTTGCGGTTTTCAATTGACTTCTACGACGGACTACGCTGGAGAGGCGATGGGACCGAAATCAGAGCGCGGCACGCGTTATCCAGGCTGCGCAGAGACCTACCATCCAATAAAAGGTGCCTCACACAAAGGAGTATGGCACATCTAAGTGCAGGCTTCTCACCGCAGCCGCCACTTCAGTCAGTCAGTGTATTTGAGGAAGAAATAGGCTCGCGCCTTTGAACTCCCTATTTGTCACATCAAAATCTCAATAATTCGAAACAATGTAAAAAAGTTGTCAGTCTGAAAAATGTAGATAGTTACATCGTACCTAGGCGTTTCAATGTTAATTTTTCACAGAGTTCACGATGCGGATATCAAGTCGGTGTTTGAATGTTCCACTGATTTGGAGAGGACAATCGCCTCAGGTAAGTTATTCCACGCGTCCACGATCCGTTTGGAGAAAAAACCGCCGAACATCCAATTGTCCTTGGCGAACACACAGTTTGAAGGGATGTCCCTGGCGTTTCATCCTTTCGGCAGGAGAGTAATCCGGCTGAAAAAAACACACTTTCGGACGTACTTCAATCGTAAAGCCTGGGCAGTATAAGTTTTGCTTCCTCGTCGCTGGTTAGGACGATTTCACTTGTGCCCGATCCATGCATCAGATGGCTGTCTGGCTTAGGCAGCAGGATGGTAAGTGCAAGTTGGAAGAGAACATGCGGTAGACACTGCGGAATCCATTCCCATGGCACTTCCTTGCACTCATCATCTTCCACTATCTGCCGCGCTTTCAAACCACCATCACAAGCTCAAAGCCTTGACTTTCCTTGAAGGCTGCTGACTGACGGGATAATACAGACAAGTGTGGCAGATGCTGCGTCGGTCTTTCAGCATTACTGATCAACTCACGGCCCTGTGTTCACTGCGCTTTGGGAAAAATGGATGAAGTCGCCACTCGCGACGGTCGAACTGACCGTTTTCGGTAAAAGTGGTTAAGATGGGGTTTTGCTGGCTTGTAATTGTTCATGTGCCAGTAGAGCACTTCATTAGGCTGATTTCTGGTGCCACTGTCCACAATTTTATTTAGAACTTTTCATGGTTGGAGAGTGCCTAACCACGTCTCAGTCCGGGATGCTATGGAGACAAAGAAATGCTACGAGCACCTGTTAGGTCCGGTTTCTGTTGCTATACCCCATTTCCGGCAGAATATCCTGCTCGTAGCTGCTTGTTTTATTTTGTCAGTTGCGGAAATGTCAATGAGGTCTACAAAGTACGGTTTACCCTCGATAATGTTTTCCGAGCACCACATTTTAATGCTTGTCTTTCGAATCTTCAGACGCGATCGTTGTAATAGGGATTTGGCTTTTTGAAAGGCCGTTGTATATTAGGGTTAATCTGGAATTTCTTCCTCCTGATTATTGTTTCCTTTTTTTCTGTGCATGACCGTTTATTATCCGTCGCTGCATACCGACTCTTCTTTCTCACTTCCGGACAGGTTTCATTCTCTTTGGTCCAGTCTACGCCTGTAGCGTTGTCAAATCCACTTTCTCCGTTTGACACTGGTATGCACTCTCTAACTCTCTCCCCACGGCCCTTACTGGGTCAGATGTGTCTGCCTTCTAGACCAGTTGTTGTTCAAAATTCTCAGGCGCAAACTCATAACGTGCAAGGCAAATGCAATTCGACATCCAGGAAACGCCATCGCTCCTTGGCAGCCAAGGCGGGGCAGCCGAAGGCTACCGTCGGTGGCATTTCTATAGTGGAAGCAGTCAAACGTCCTAGGAAACTCCAGACTTCTGCAGCAGGTGGTGGTGGTAAAGCTCTACCGTTTTCAAAAACTACAACGCCGATGTCTCAGGTGTCCTTTATGGCTCACTCCGAAGAAAATTCTTTAAATTCTACAGTTCCCTTATCCTTCTCTCCGCTGACCCCCTCCTGTCCACCATCTATCTATTGTGGACCCACTAGAAGTGGGCAGCATTGTGTGGCGGCACCGATGATGATGCTGCCGCAGCCGCCGCCACCGCAATTCTGCAGTAATCAACTCCCTCCTCCCCTTATCTGGCCTGGCACCTCACCCAATTTTCGATACTCACCCGCATCCTCCTCGCAACCGGATCCCCAACTTTCCCTCCGGTCCCTGGGGAAAGTGACAGTCCCAGATCAACGCTTCGCTTCGTCTTCTCCTCTAACGATTGGAGCATTCCCTCCACCTCGATCGATGTGGCCTTCGCAATCTTTTTATAATATGACTGAACAACCGTGTGCCACTAACAACACCTTCTCCATGCTATCACCACAGACGGAACTCTCTGACAGTTTATTTTCCCAGCCACCGTCCAATAGCATTTCTGCCGTTCGTCCCCGTACACCCGAGAATCCGTTTCTGTCACCAGCATTTACGAGGCCTCCTTTGATGAGTTATACCCCGTACAGCTACCCCTCTGTCCAACTGCCTGCTGTCCGGATTTCGGACGGTGCCGGCCTCAACGGTGGTGAAACGTCCCACGACTTGTTTAGTAGTCGGTCGCTAATCGCATCGCATGAACGCTACTCCCGGCCGTCCCCTTTAATGGTCCCAACACGGATATCAAGCAACTCGTCCAAGACTAGTGAGGCAAACGGCGCACACTACTTGTCATTCCAACCTCATGATAGGCCAGTCGCGATCACGTATCATACCCCGCCAACCTCGTCTGTTTCTTTTGTTGGAGACGCCGCTTCCACCTGGAGCACCCCTCCTCATCTTTCCCCCTTCTCTGTCCAGCGGCTGCCCTCGTGCTCCCTTCCTCCGCACGATTCTAGTCCAACCCTTTCCGTGCTATCTGAATATCATTATCATCATTCAACGGAGACAATAGCCGCAGTGAAACCAATCTTCCCGCGGCTGCGTCGTTGTGGTCCCAATGACTGTCAAGTTGGCCCTGGCCTGAGTCCCGAGTGTCCTACACGATTCGAAGCACAGCAGCTACAGCCCCAACTCTTACCTCCAATTTCGAATTTTTGTGATAGGATTCCGAGAACATGTGTAGCCAGGGGTACTTCCCCAGTGTCGACAGCGACTGCCCCACCTCTACTTCCCTTAGCCTACGGCCAGGAGGGTTGGACTCATGACTGGGAATCTTCTGCGTTTCAGATGCACAATTTACAGTCACAGCAGCTATCCTCTAGCAAGGAATCTTGTCCGGGATCTGCACCAACGTATCTCCGACCGGCCAAATTGTTTGTGGCTCCCCATCAAGCCACCTATCACTGTGGGCCAACTGGGGTGACTTTAGGGCAGACCCCAGGACAGCCGAATTCGTTGTCTCGGCCACAAGAGGATCTTCACGAGTTGGGCATCTCTCAGCCACTACTGCCCGTGGGGCAGGTGCAGCGACGACGCACGCATGCCGTGAGCGCTAACGAATCACAGAATGCCAGCAAGCTAATGGCGTTATTGGCAGACAACGCACCCCCGGACGATTTTCCCTCTTCCATCATATGCCCTGTCTGTCCCTTTGCCGATATGAGTCGGGAGGCTGTGTTTACTCATTTTGCATCAGCACATTTATCCAACAAAAATTTCCCGAATGGAAGTAAACACCACGATGTTTGAAGATAGAGCTCGTTCCTGTTGTGGTATCTCCTGCGCAGATTCCGATCGTGGTGTATGTTTATTTTTTACTATATCTGCGTATATTATTCTATCTTTCCGCACTTCTGTCTTATAAATTTGCCTTTTCTGGTTATACGTCGACGCTATTTTTTCGTTCGACTTTCCGTGTTGAACGGAAATGTGTTCGACTGGAGTATTTCACCCATCATTCCCACTGGTCTGTGGGCCAGTGGTGAATAGACTGTCGCCTGTGTTCGACGAGCACACCCCGGTGAAGACGTGCTGCGCTTTATTCGATGGTAATGGTCGGAGTCATCGATTGTTGCTGCTTAACTTGACTCTAGATAAACCTCGAAGGGAGCGCGGCGTGGGCGCATTTCCGATAATTAGCGGCAGAGGGGGGGGGAAGGGCATGGGGTGTAAGGGATCGGTGGGACTCTAGGCCTCATGGTTTCTAAATTAAAAGTTGCGTCCATTACTTCTCATACCGCAACCGCGAACTCTGTATACCTAAGGTGGTCTGTGCGTTCAACCGAAGACTATATGCGTCACGCAGTTTTCCTTCTTTCTTGGGGCTCTGCTGTCACACATAGTATCTTTTCGACAACGATGAAGGCCCAATCCCAGATTCCGACATTTTGAAATGAAAATATTTGTCGTAAGGAAATGCAATCATGCATAAGTCTCACCTGTCTTTGTATTTGTCGGCGGCAATGAGAATTTTAGGTTTTCCTGCTAACAAATGCCGAGGAGATATCCGCAGGTCACCACAAATACCCCTATATTATGGTTTATGAATTCGGCTTCTTGTATGATACTAACTAAAACTTACATGATTTTTCACAAGGCCGGTTTAAATTTGTAAAAGATGCACAACATACCACACAAAATATTCCAACATTGTGTGACTTTCGCAGGTGGTCGTTGAAGTAGACATTGACCCATGACATTAATTTCGGTTTCCGATGCAAACAAAAATTGAGGGGCCCCCTTGGGCCCTAAATATACAATTTATTGATTAAAATGCGAGACCCAGGAAGTAATTGGGTAGAAGTTGATGCGATCGCTGGGCAAACAACTTTATTAGTCTAACACTTCGGAACCTTACTCTAACTCATCTTCACAGACAACATCAAATAAGGGTAATTTGCATACAGGGAGCTGCAGTAGTTATAGGATGCAATAGTTAGGCTATTGACTATCCTCGACGGGTGTCCAGAGAAAATGGCTGTCTGAAAGAATTCTTAAACCCGTGCATGAGTGAACTAGATGAGTAACAAAATTGCACCAAGCCAAAATTTAGGCAAACGATTTCGTACGTAAAAATGTCTCGGAGGCCGTCAGCTGCCTCCTCGTGGAACTTGGAGTTGGAAACGCAAACAGACCGGAGGCAGCTATTAGGGGCAGTTAATGAAACCAAAGGCCATGGTGAGAAAGATCTGGATTCGTTAATCTATCTGGTGCAGTTGCGGGCAAAGCAACTACCTCTGATAAACCGGAAGAACGATCCGAACGCGAAGTTTCGAGTATGGAGTAGCAGTACGAAGAAATGACGCCATGTCTCGAGTCGCGGCTCATTTGATGAGACCCTACCACACATTCAAGTTCGATGAGGACAACATACTTTCAATAAGCGATAGTCGCGAGTTGTTCAGTCGTGGTTTACGAACCCCAGTATATAAATAAGCCCAATAACCTCCTCAACCCACACTCCGTGCTGAGATTTGGTTAAGCCAAAACAATCAGTCACTCGGGGGGCACGCATATGAACACTTTTTCGAGGCTGGTTAGCCAGGCCACCGAGCCTTCAACATGGCGGATGAGATTTCAATAGCTAACGCCCCACATGCCGATCATTAAGTAATTAACGCACCACACGATAATCCATCTTCGGTGAAGGAACAGCCGTTAATTGTTATAGGTATGTAACAGCCTAATGATTGCATCATACAAATACTGCAGCTTCCTGTGTACGTGCATAGTGAAGACAGCAAAAAGCTGCTTCGGCAGAGTGACTGGACGAGGTCATGAAAAGGAAGTAATGTACGAACAGCACTGTAGAACACATTTCACAAGCTGCACTGTCCAACGTCATCCAGAAACGATATACTGGTAGACAACCTGTCGTCGAAAGAAACGACGAAGGAGCAAATGCAGGTTCTACAGCACAACACGACTGATGCTAAACCTACTAACATGACTGCAGCTGTGGAGCTGGTCATTTATCAGACGGAAGCGATGGAGGGGACGAAGAACCTTGTCCAACACCAGGTATCGTCCCTCCTTATGGCTGATCAACCGCGCGAAGTACTCCCCAAGGTTGAAAGCGATACACTAAGTGCACTCAAGGCCGACCGGACGCACTGTGTAACCAACAGCGCCGTCTTCCCTGAAAGGCTGAACAAATTGCTGCGTTTATCATCAGCAACAAGATGTACTCTAAAGGTGAAGTCGAGGTGACGTGGATAGTGGAGAGAATGAGCTTTTACAAAGGAAGTGCTCCACCCAATCTAAGCTTGAGTAAACGAATTCTCGAGCAAAATTAGCAACTCCAAGACGAATAGTTAAAGATGGACAAAATCGAGCATGTGAATGTGTTGGCTTATCGCAGGGGGTTGAGTCAAACCCAGCAACTGAGATCTTCAGACCATGACTACTTAGTGCAAAAGAGAGAAGTCAGTAAAGGCCAGAGTAGAGGGAAGAATGTATTGTGTGCACAAAGGCGAGGAGAATAGATAGAGAAAGTCTGACTTGGGAGTACACGTCCGCTCAGAAGGTTGACCGGGCCTTAAGTGACTATTTGAGAGCAGACAAGACAGAGAGAGTGCTTTCATTGGCTAGGTCGGACTGGAGATTTCTGGCACAGAAGCAGCTTGCGTCGGGAACGCGTGCAAGCTTGCTATTCGTCGCTTGGCTCAAACCGTGTAGATGCGGGAACTATGATTGGCTGATCGAGACGTCGAGAAACCGCATCGGTGAGCCTACTACAGGCTCTTGCACTGGAATCTGCATAATTTCCAGTTTTTACTCAGCCGCGGCAGGACAGCTGATATCCCGTGAGTAGCATGTCGATTATCATCAAAAAATCTTTCTACTGGTTTATTTCCGAAAGTCAGGGTGGTAGTTAAACTACAGACATTCATTGTGTGCTAAAATTTCTGCAATCAGTGTACTCTCTGAATTTTAAGAGTGCTACAGTTTGCACTCATCGCAATAACAGCGCACATATAAATGCATTTTGTTTTGAGGACCGATTATTAAGCCACCCAAAAAGTACGGAGGAGGTGGTTTGGACAGGCGTGAGTCGTACTTTCCAAATACGTTGCAACAGAGCCGTATGCTTCTAACGACAATATATATCACATTACCGAGATCGACTAGATTGGACAAGATCGTAGTCATGTCAGGTCAATGGGCTACATTAGCGGTGACAAATGCCATCACCACACATTTGGTCAATCTTGCTAAGAGAGTCGCCTGTCCGACCCTGCAGTTGCCACGCCCAAAAACTGCTCCGACTTATTTTGAGTTGACCCAAGTGTGAAAAACTCTAGGCGTTTAGCGGGATTTGAAACCGCGCATCAAAGAAAGCCTTTGCCGGAGGCTAATGCTCTACCGCTACGCTACAAACGCTCGCTTCACGCCATGAGTTTAATCACACTTGGATCGATATTACCCGCTCAACTTTTCGCTCATATGGAATCATGGCGTGATGCGGGCGTTTGTAGCTTAGCGGTAGAGCATTCGCCTCCGGCAAAGGCTTTCTCTGATGCGCGGGTTCAAATCCCGCCAAACGCCTAGAGTTTTTCACACTTGGGTCAACTCAAATTAAGCAAATCTGACAAACCAACTTAATAATTAAGTCAGCCTAGCAGTCATTCTGGTGGATTCTAGATGATTGCTTAGGAAATTCTGCTTGGGCAGTCAACTTTCTCCCGTATTGTTGGATTCCACATGAGCGAAAAGTTGAGCGGTTAATATCGATCCAAGTGTGATTAAACTCATGGCGTGAAGCGGGCGTTTGTAGCTTAGCGGTAGAGCATTATCCTCCGTTAAAGGATTTCTCTGATGTGCGGGTTCAAATCCCGCCAAACGCCTAGAGTTTTTCACACTTGGGTCAACTCAAATTAAGCAAATCTGCCAAACCAACTTAATAATGCTCCGACTTATATCGCCAGCTGAAGCAAGGACAGTGAATGACTAAGTCTCCCAGCTCCTTTTGCCCCGTCTGCAGCAAGGCCCTAAACCCTTCCTGAGTCTCCTTCCCTGACTAGCGGTCACGCCGCATTTGGGTTCGTTTATATGGCCCGACAGGGGGATAGGTACGCCCCGTAACGCAGGTGGCTTTGCATTACATTCTAGGGTAATTAGAAGTTATGTTAGGTCTGGTGTTACTGTTAAGGATACGGCGATCCAATTATCTGACACCAACACTATACACAAACATATTGATGTAATTCTCTGTTATCACGAGTTTCTTTTGCGCAACCAGATGCAGTGGGTAACTTTCTAGTCAAATACACTGCCACCACATCGTGAAACCGATAACGGTAGACGACTTGAATTCAGCCCCAGCCGGTGCCATGTAGCGCCCGCACGCATGCCAGACTACAAAACGTCTCTGGTTTCTGCGGTTGGCTTCCGGTACGGCACACATGACTCGGAATGAAATGACCTTGATAAGTTGTCGGCCTTGTCGAACTGGATCTTGCGAATGAGTCTCGATTTAGGATCTGACATTCTCTTTCCACAATGCTGATGCGGGTTCACTGACCGCTGACGGAAGACTGCTGTTGTGGACCGAACGTTTGCGCAATTCCAGTATTCGGAATGTCGGGGTCAACAATATGTTACGATTAAGGATGTGAGATCGACTTTAGCGACACACACTGAGTTCGTTCCGTCTGATAGGAGAAATAGATATGTTATGAAGACCAATTTATGAGTTACACAGGGCCGGTTGCCGTGAGATAGCCGTTTGCTTGTGTGGTTGAACAAAGCGTCCGTTCGGTAGTGTATGAGCAGCGTTGTGTTCTTTATGCACTTGTTTATGTTTAAATGGAGGTGTGGGCGGTCCACTTTGGCGTCCAACGTGAAGGTCGTGGCAGGTCGCATCATCCATCTATTGCAGGTGATGACTATGCCTAACGTCTTTAGCTGGCACCCTGGAGCTAGGCTCTGCCTAGTAGTCAGCGCCCCCCCTTTTACCGCCTCCACCGGCGGCCAAGCTAAGTGAAGGTCTCCGGTGTGTCCTACCTCACCCCCATAATGCCCCGGGTATAAGAAGTAATTATTTTGATAGAATTAGTAGGAGAAAAGTTCGTAGCGACTGGTTATTGTATTCTCGGAGATACCCTAAGAATCTTGCGGGCAGTTACCGTAGCTATCGTAGTAATATTCGAATCAGTAGTAACAGGTCCAGTAGTGGAATAGCTTCTGTGGTATTATTATTTTATTATTACTAGTCTTTTTACTGTAAGTAAAATAATTATTTGGTGAAGAACTATCAGAAAATTAAGGCTTATAGAGAAAAACCTTATCACTACGACCTTCGGGCCCGATTTCCTAGGCGAAGATAAGTCGATAGGAGGCCAGGGTGGTAGGAAAAGATAATTCTGTACAGAAGGAGTGGGAGAATAGATAGGAGGAATTTGACTCTCGGAAGAGTGCAGTCCATTCCCTAGTAGGGCAGCATCTGAAGTGCGGGCCTGCCGATAGTCATCCCAGTCACACCCTGTGTGAGTTGAGCTTGAATGCAAATGACCGGAGAGATTGAAGGCAGCCTATGACTGCGGGTGTTTTATTGGCCGCCGCGTTCTTACGGTATTGGCCTCATTTGTGATTGGCTGTCACAGAAGCCGACAACAGGGAACATTCGTAGGGGAGCGTTCACGTAGACCTACTCACTTCAGTACTGCCAGTATCGTAAATATTAGTAGTTTTTATTAGCTCATTGGTTTTTTAATTATTTATATTATAATTAGGATTAGTATTGCAGGGAGTTAAGTGAGTTCAACCCAGCAACTGCGATTTTCAGGCCATGGTTACTTAGTAGAGGAGGAGTCGTTAAAGACCAAAGAAGGAGGAAGAGTTTATTGTGTACACAGGACGGAGAATAGATGGCGGAAGTTTGACTTGGGAGAACACGACCATCCATAAGATTGACCGGGTCCAAAGGGACTGTTTGAGAGCAGTTAGGTCAGTAGACAGGTCGGCCTATAATTGGTTGGACAGCGTGTGGGTGGTCCACGTCATGCGCGCTAGTAAGTCTGGCGACCGCTACGACTTTGAACTCCAGACAGATTGAGGCCACGACAGTAAGGCTAGACGTCGGCAGGCAACGGCCCACTACATTAGTATTATTATAACTAGAATTGCATCACCTGCTGTATTTTTCGCAATGTATTCTATTATTTTATCTGTTCGATTATTGCATTACTTGTATTCCCTACTATGACTAGCAGTATAAGAAGTATAATCTCTATCATCACTATCCTTACTATTAATATAAGTAGTCGTATTGCGTCAACCATTCCAAGCTGCCCACACTGTCAACGCACCTTCAATGTACGTATCAGTCTGGTCGGCCATCTCATGACGCAATACATCATCTTAATGAAAACGGCGAAATATACGACAACAGTCCCTCCTGCCGCTGCTAGCAAGTGCGCACGCAAGGCTCCTCTGGCAAACATCTCCCTGTCGAGAAAAAGTAGATGTGATCGCTG
>JAYGXS010000003.1:43568703-43607782 GCA_036362985.1 Ligula intestinalis
CAGCGATCACATCTACTTTTTCTCGACAGGGAGATGTTTGCCAGAGGGGATTGACATAGAGGAGCCTTGCGTGCGCACTTGCTAGCAGCTTCAAGAGGTTAAGCTTTGAAGCTGTTTGCGGCACCTGTTTTTGGCCGTCCCGGAGGGACAGCCGAGAACTGCAATCACGTGACCACATGCCTGGCATGGCCTGGGAGGTGGACGTTGCTTAAGGATCCTTACGGGTGCTTTTGGGCATGATCTCCCTGGGGAAACAATCGTACAAGTTAACTACTTCCGATCCTTTTTTGGAGTAATTAGCCAGATTTTGAAATCTCAGTCCTGGTTTGTGTCATACAGAAGGGGGGATGTAATCAGGTACTGGAAGATTTGTTTTAGCAAGCCCTTGCGATTAAATTATCGCAGAAAGAATGTGGTTAGGATTTTGAATTTTGGCGTACTTTCTGAATTTAAATGAAAAATGAGAAGCAAATTCACATATTGGAATCGTTTTCATGGATTGAGATAGAAAGTGTGCTCATGTTGTTGTACTTCAGCTGTTGATTTAAGGCTCCGCAGGCAGTTTCACGGCAGCTAGGAATGCATGCGGAAAATGATCGCGCACAATTAAAAGGGAGACTGGAATGACCATTTCTAGCTTCTTAGTCATCATCAGGCAGCCATGACTAGTCCCATGTTTGGTGCACCGTGCTCTATTTCGAGCTTCGAGGCCCAAGGCCAAGAGCGTGTCCCGTAATCCAATCTGTGGACACTAATTCAATACGGTAAATACTCCCGATGGCAACAGACTGGTCAATGAGTCTGTTGCTCAATTGGCTGATCATTCGACTTAAAAAGTAAACTGCCCATGTGCGAATCCCAGTTGCGCTAACCCCTTGGTTGGTTGTGGCTGAAAAAACAGTGTAGTCCTGCGGGGGCATTGGTACTCCATTGAGTCTGTACAGTTCACGTTTCTGACAGTCATTGTTGTACCGAGGTTCAACGTGGGCTGTAAGTTAGGAGTAATTTAATTTTACTATTGAGACTAACCGTATAGGCGAACGAACATTACTGACAGAGGTCTTGATACTTCTAATTAAAAGGTGTCAAATCAAGCCTCATTTAATGCAACAGCTGGAGTTGGTATGACTGGCTGCTGGCAGATGATAATTCAGAACTGTGCATTCCAATCCCCCTTGTTCTTCATCTTTGTAGGCTGTAAGCGAGGCTCATTTTTGTTTTGCTCCACTTGAACTATGGACAGTATGGAGCCTGATTTAGGAAATCTGTAGAAGCTCCAGTGTTCTGGGGTTATTTACTGGAGTGAATTACAGCAGTTAGGAGATTCAGATAACCGTGCGCAGCACCCGAAACTGTGAGGAATTTCGGAATCCTGAACCGTACCACATCGCTGATCTATGTATGATCACCAGCTAAAATCAATCATGGCAAGTTTGAGAGTGCTAGATTCTATGGAATTGCAACTAACGATTGCACTTTGACGCCGCAGTCAGCTCAATGTGTGTGTCTTGCGACGTCAATCTTGTCAGCCATTGCGTCTATCCCACATCAGACAAATCACCGGCTTGGACAGTAATCTGATGCTCGAGGTGAGGGAAAGTGTGAGCTCGATGGCTCAGCGAATCATCCTCATTGTAAGAAATCTAACACGCTTGAAGCTACACGGTGTGCTAAAAGCAGTGGCTTGGTTGTCGACTAACAGGATAGCTCAGACCGCGTTTTCAGCCTTGTGTGTTTTTGTGTGGAGTGGCCGACAGGTGGTCCGAGAATGAGGTTGAAATGGCTCCTTCTGAATGTGGCCTCCATGGCACTCTCAGCCCCCGGGATCCAAGGCTGGTGTGGCGGCTGGCTTGGGGGACGGCCCCAGCCTGCGTCCACTCCCGCATCTGGTCATCCTGGCTTGGTCATGACAACAAGCCAAGTGGAGAAAGGGGAGCGAGGGCGTCAGATGCAGCGCAAGCCAACTCTTGCTATGATCTGTTTCGCACGCAATGCATCATCCGTGCGCCACCGTGCTGTAGAGCGCACGGTGGAACTCGTCAGATACGACTGTCAAAATGTCCATATATCGCAGGGGGTTAAGTGAGTTAAACCGTGCAACTGCGATCTTCAGACCATGGTAACTTAGTGCTGGAGAGAATTCCGTTAAAGGCCAGAGTAGTAGGAAGAATGTATTGTGCACACAAAGGAAAGTAGAATAGATGAGAGTAGATTGACTTGGAAAGCTCATGGCCAGCAGGAGAGCCAGCCGCGATCCAATTGCGGTTTTCAGCAGCAGGCGGCAGCAAGAACGGCATTGTCTGGTTGCCTCAAAGGTTATTGGTCGGAAAGACTGCATCGGCCAAGGCGTGCATGCGTCCTCTTCGTCACTGAGAGAGGTTAGCCTTTGTAGGACCTGATTGGCTGTTGCAGAGAGGGCACCTTAAGTGCAGAAATACTCGTTAGCGGCAGCTAGTTTTTGCACATACTCGCCTATGCGGGGTGAGTCACCACAATTGCACGCGGATAGCAACAATAAGGCATGTTTTTATCTTTCCTGTGCGCCAGAGAGCTATCCTCCATCTGCTGAAGAGTCGTACACACCTTTCTTCACAGAATCCCTTGCCGTTCGAGTTCAAACCCAGACTCCTCTGCCATTCCATTTCAGTTGAAACCATGACCCATATTTCGTGCTATATTTGCCTCACTGGAAGGAACTTCAGGCAAGTCATTGCACAGCCAAATTCAAGTGGGCTTGTTTATGGTTTCCGTATGATGCTGACATTTTCCGCTTTGTTTTTTACGCGTATTTGTATGGGGTGCTTTACAAAGTATGAGTAGCTTTTCGAAATACCTTCTCATTTTGTTTTTAAAATGAAATTCTCCTGACAGGGGCTCCATTTGAGGTCTTGTGTTGTAATTGTCTAGAACGTTGGCTGTTCTAAAGCCTTACCTTTGCTAGCGTGATTTCAAATTCCACCGAATTTGCCGTGGTTTTAACAATTGGATCAAATTAACTGCTAAAATCTGCCAAAGCCCCGTTACTAATAGCGATATCACCGAAAAATCGTGAACTGTATCATCCGAGAAACTGATATCATACATCCTTCTATGGGTGGTTATCAGGCAGTGGCCCCCAAAACTCCCACTTAAGCTCATGTTCCACGGGCATGGCCTATAATTAACAGCCGCATATGAGGACTGGCTCGAAGAATACCCTGTTCATGCGAACCTTTTTCAGGATGGAGGCATCGTTTTGAGTTCATGGACAAATTCCAACAATACTTAAATTTGTGTTTAAGATCCATTTGGGAGACAATATCGTCCCTACCTTGTCCATTTTAAAGTACCCTCATCAAGAGCTATTTGAGACTGCCAATTTCTTCAAGTTAACAACCCTTACTCCAGATATGTGCTTTTTCCTGGTCAGGGATGCCGCTCAAAAATGCTGTGGTCTTCAAAGCGTTTATTATTAAGCCGGCTGATTTAGTGGTGTCATCCATATTCCCTGTGTCAGTACCCTTAACGTTAACAGTAAACTATCATGGGTGGCGTTTTGGCTAGTCGGCCGCCGCCAAAACCGTGTAGGGTGACGAGGATCAAGTCAATGGTGTCCCTGCCAGCACAGGCGACAGGAGAAATCGGGGAAAAGTGGGGGTAAACGGTGATGAATATTTTTGATTAAATGAATATATTAGAAAAACGTGTTTTTAAAAATCTTCTTTTTATCAATTAATTATCAATAACTGTATTCTTTAGCATTCGTATCAATTCGGAGACTTAAGAATGGGAAAAAGGTGGCGTCACGCCAAGCAAACACTTTCGGCTGGCGGGTGACGGGTTGAAATCTCCGTCAATGAGCAAATGATGGGGATTTTAACCCGCCACCTACCAGCCGGAAAAGCGTTTGCGTGGCGAGACGCCACCTTTTTCTCATTCTTAAGCCTCCAAATTTATAAGTATGTTAAAGAATGCAGTTATTAATAATTTATTGGTAAAGAAAGTAGATTAAAAAAACGCGTTCTCTCAATATATTCATTCAATCAAAAAATTCATCCTCTTACCCCCACTTATCCCCGTTTCCCCCCGTCACCTGTGCTGGCAGGGGTAGTTGAACAGGACGTGTGATGGAACTGAACGTTATCGAAAGCCAGACCTGCTATCCAACAGCTAAAAGAGGTTGCTGTGAACCAGAACTCATTCAATCTTTCATGGCAAGAGGCTGTGAGTATGGAGAATATTAATTCCGACAAACCATTATTCACCGGAATGCTGCGTCGAAGACAGCAAAGCAGACAGTCGTTGGTATGTGATAGCCACGTTCGAACTCAAGAATGCGCCGCAGCGTGAATATCTGGTTAGTAGATTCACGTCCGACTTGAAACTCGACTTGGTTAGATCTTGCCTTCGAGCAACGCACATGCTGAAGTCTTGTTAGAACGACAGTAGCGAATACATTTGCAGCAACACCGCTGCAAAGTTAGCTACCGCACAGTAATAGCCGATCCACAGCCATCAGGAAATAGCTCATGTTCTAAGCTTGCATAAACACCTCGTGGAGATACGAAATCGTGGTGTCGATACAAAACGTATGGAATTCAGCGAAGCGACTATACTCCGCAGACGCATTTTTTGTACAGCCCTAGAAGTTTATCGATAATTCATTCCTGAAGAGTGAGTCAAACGACAGTTCATAGACTAAAAAGCGACAAAACTCAACTGCGGAGGAGTGTGAGGGCGTAACGAGATGCTCACTGAAGTTGCGAAAGGGCCTGGAGCATTTCCACGAAAGTTTGGCTATGACTGATTAGTCAACAGTAAATGCCCCAGGCACCTTGGTGCGAAAGGCCTTCCCCTAGCAGCTAGGACCTAGCTGAAAGAACAATTTAAGGCACTTTTCGAGCCGAAGCGACGTTTAGGGTCTGCTCTATGGAGGTCAATGTTTCAACTTAATAGCCTCTGCAATAACCCCTAGTTGACTTCGCAATCCTATTCTGAGTTGTCTGGGCAGACAGCTGTAAAGGTCTTCCGCTGATTCAGTCAATACAACACAGTTGAATGAGGCCAAAAGTTCTCTTATCTGTTTCGCGTACTGATGACTAAAACGGTGAATATCCGGAGACCGGATTGCTTCGAGCCGAGTCTCGATTTTGCTGCCTTGTCGCAGCATTGTGACATGGGAATCTTGCACTTGAATACAGATAAGGGATGATTTTTCAGTGGTATATGTACGATAAAAATTGACAGTTTTGGCACCGTGTATAGATTCACTATCAGAAACCTAATCAAAATATCCTGAGTTACTTAGAATGCAGTCAATCTGACCGATCGTATAACTATATTTTAAATACCAGTCCAGCAGATTTTTGTGGTGCTGGGAGCACGTCGGGCTGATAAGTAGTAGACAAAATTCAGCATCCTCATACCACTGTCCCATCGAAAGACAAGATGAGAACGAACAATAAGTTGACTGGGTAGTCTTCTGGCCCAGTCAGTTCAGCCCCAGAAATGGTCAACAGATCATAGCTGTTACGAGGTTTCATTATAGCGGTGGCCGGCCATTGACTTTGACGCGTACATGGAGAAGAGAATGATGCTAGCAAAGTTAACAATCCATCATATGCGAGCCAGCCGGGCACTGATCGGTTCCCACACAAACCGTTCACAGTTCGCTTGTTTGCAAGAAGGCAATCGCCATATAGTTTCTACTGTACGGATCGCGTAGGCAGCTGTTGGATAGAGTTAGGTTGGATTTGACCCTCCGAAGCATAACTCTGAGATTTAAATCACAGACAGTTACTAGACCGTACCGTACCGTACTAGTGAAGATTGCGCGTGGTCAGATCGGATACGATTATCAAGGCACTTTCGAACAGATGCGCATTCAAAACCAAAGGTACGTTCTCGATTAAGCAGTCCAGTTTGCAGGCTATTCCCCACCCTAGTGGATCATAATAACGAAGTATAGATTGCAGAACTTGAATCGGTCCACTTTAAGAGGTTTAATAAGAGTTTCAAGTGTATACAGGTCCCCAAAAGCTGCTCGTATTGTTATTTCGACAACGCCTTCTCTAAGTCCCGTCTCAAAAACCTGATTACAATGCAGTGCTAGCAAATAAACATAGCTTCTAGTGATTTACCGTCGTAACCGGACTTTTCGGTACTTTATAAGGCAGTCGACAGAGTTCAGCAATCAATACCCCAGTAACGCGTTGCTGGCCTACGACTGCTTATTCGCCAGACCAAAAACCTGATTATTTCGCAGTAACCTTCACTGAAGGTTTTTTGACTATCGGCTAATAGCGGGTGGGATACCCGTCTTCCGTCTTTTAGAACTCGCATGATTGGTAGAACTGTCGTATTTCGACGTCCGGACTAACTAACGAAGCTCCTAGCGAGTATTGCCCCAAAATAATAAGGACATAACACGCAAAATTGTTAAGAGAGATAATATTGAAGGAACGAGCACAACCATAATAACTATCGGCAAGTCCAGCTGCGTAGGTTTAAAAGTGTCTATGTCCGCGGGTTTAGCGAAGCCATCTAGTCATCTGCCAATCAGGGAGGGGTGGAGGTAGTGGCGTCAGAGTTCGCGGGGAATCGATTAGCTTCGGCGTACGCGCCGTGAGAGCGGGGGCACAATAGTGCAAGAGCACGCAGGGGTAAGAGGATGAGTCAGCGCTGGACGCGCGACTAGACAACGGTTTGGAAGATGAGAAGGTGGTGAATACGCACAGCACTACCGAATTCAGGCTGCCACAGAACCATATAACGCCAGCAAGTGCAATAGAAAAATAATGTCACACCTCCATTTTCCCCTTTCGCTTGTGTCGCCAAAATTGAGCATGGTAACCCATCCTTCACTATCTCATGGAGCGTTAGTCGTTTACTCCGTGTACGTTGTCCTTCTGCACATGACGTCAATGGCCGCATTCACACGTTACGCACATCCTCATCCAGTTTATCTTAGCTTTTGCCGTTCCGATACCTCACGTTCAAAAAGCTTGCGCGCATGTCAGCGTGCGATGGTTGGCAGTAGGGTTCCCAAAACCATGTTTATGGTGGACGGAATATTTCGGACAGCCTTTACTCTGGCCGATGGCGTACAGGCAGGAATAGTTTCGCAATGCTGACGTTATCCCATCGACACGAGGTGAGTCTGCGTTTTAGCTATCTCCGCTCTCAGCGAGGTGCGCTAGATGGATCAACGGAGCGATCCTCAAATCCTCAGGGCTTACAAGAAACCCTTCTGTGACCAGTGCCAGAGATTGTTGTCAACCGCACGATCTCCCTACTTGCGCGTTAAATGTTTCCCTGCACAAATTGTTCTATAGCAAAGGAGTTAAGGCTAAGCCGGCTGAACCCTAACTACTGCGATCTTCCAGGCCCGGTTCCTTAGAAGATGATAGAGAAGTCTTGGAGAACCAGAGTAGGAGAATAGATAGAAGAAAGGTAGTTGACTCGGCCTAGCGTTGAGTTCGACCTTCAGGACCATGAGAGAGCACTGCAGTGTCGCGTCCATCTCGAGCCAAAGCGGAAGGCCGAGTGAGTGCCGCCTTGCTTGTTGGATGGGCTTAGTGTGAAGTTGCAGCCAACCAGATGGATAGGCGGTCATCGATTGGCTGGCGCTTATGCAAGGTTTGCTGCGGCGAGAAGCGTACGGCTTCTGGCAGCGGTTGCCAAGTGCGCGGCGAAGAAAGGCAGGCAGTGTGAGTCAACAGCGGCAGGCTCCCACAGTTCAACGTCTGAACTGGTTGTTGTTAGACTTTCTGTTATAATTCTGTGCAGTAGGAAGACAAAAAGTGATCACCTGGACTTGCAAATCGCACGTACATCAGAGATGTGACATGCTTATTAAGTTAGCTGCGGGATGCCCATGGCGTCCATAGGTAATGAAACGCTCTTCAGCGGGTCCAACTGCCTAAGCTGCAGGCTTTCGGATCCGAGCAACAAACCGGGACCACGCGGCGGTAATACGTTTAGGCGTGGCTGCGGACCGAGAACAAACCATAGCCGTATCACGACATGATGAATGACGTGTGCCCCCGTGACCTCGGGACTGTTAATCGGTATGCTAAAATGATGGGTGCAGATACATAATGAGACCCCGGGAGCCTGCCATCCCCCACACAACACCCCAGATGACTAACAACTCAATCGAGTTTTCTAACAATTGATCACGGTTGTGATCAGAACTGCTGAGGGTCAATGGAGTTGATATAAGCAACCCCTCCCCCAACAATAATGCGCAATCACTACAACGGCTTATATAACTGCGGAGAGATGACCAATTATATACCCATGATGTAAGCAGCACACCGAATGTTACGAATATACGTAAGGTTAAAAAGTGGCTAGAAATTACTTTTCCCTATCAGCAAATGACGAAGGCAACAGAGGATTGGAAAGAGGGGAGAGAAAGCACAGTCTCAGACAAAATGCAAGCACTTATAGTGAAAGTGGAGCAGACTGTCTGTTGGTGTGATAGGATGTTCAGGACCCCCATAGCACATAGTCAAATTAGATCAAATCCGTCACCAATACTTCGAAACAATCATATAACTCTTGAAAGTAAAATTATAATTAGGCCGAATCAGAGACTCTAGTCGTATTCTCCAAGTTTGCGATCTGTGTATCGGTTGACCCATCTAACCAAATAAGCGCAATATGTCCAAAGCAGCACCAACACAGGTAAGCGCACATCTATCCTACCCGCTTCAGAACCATTCCCAAAGTACATCATGGCCACACTTTTTTGTGTTTAAAAGACTCCCATAAAACGCTCCATTTCAGTCAAAGACGCTAATTAAATGAGGTTCCAAAGTCAGTTAGCATGAACAAATGGTTATATGAAAGCCCTAAATCGAAGGAATGAGACTCCAGAAGCCTATACTTTGAAGATTTCCAAAGAAAAAGGAAAGATGTTTTCAAATAAAAAGTTGTAGTATTGGCAATAAACATAGCAAACGCATAGAGAATCCAGTTTCACTTCGGTACATAAGAGGAAGGCTGGCAGTAACGTAGGAGAACAGAAGAAATAGAAGAGGTTCGGAAAATGAAATACGATGCCAGCAACCAGAAAACGGACAGGAGCTGAAAAGCAGGAAACTGAAGAATCGCGTGCACGTGCCACAGTCACTCCATTATTCAAGAAGTTGGAGAAGACTAGAAGCACATTCACGATTCTTTATGGGCGCAGCCGTTGCCTGCGCCCAGAAGAGAAGGACCTGACGAAAGTGGTCCCATCCAGCCAGCTCGTCATCCTGAGGGCCGAGCGAGACGGTTGAACCGATAAGTCGAATTCGCTGGGACTTGGTTGCCATGAGATTTTTCTCAGAATCCTCTACTGCCGGATCGGGCGCAGAGGTTATGATGGCCGTTCCCAGAGCGGTGAGTAGCCGGAAGACGACTTCTGGTGGCACACGAGAGACGGCACCAGGGTCGGTTCCGATTACCGAGAGAAGGCCAGTGGCCATGCGTATACAAAGACCCGGTAGACCACGCAAAGCCGGAAGAACTGAAAGCAGATGACCACTCTTGCATTGGAAGTGAGCGAACACGGATAGGTTATGGAGGAGCGTTGCCATGGCGACCTGCAAGGTGCAACACAACAGTTAGAGACGACGAAGAAGGTAAGATACACACAACACGCATACATAAATTTGTGCAAAACAGAAGTAATCCGACAAACCTGATGATGCTTTTTGCCCGAAAAGTCAATCTTCTTAAACTCCAAAAGATTGGCTAACCGGGAGGCTAGTCTGACTATAGTAACGATAGAGTTGGGAATTGACGAATAGGCATCTGATGATATGATGGTAGAGTCGATTGCAATACAATTAGCCAAAAGGCGAAGGACGAAGAGGATGCAGTTAGAGGCTTCAGTCGTGAGGGGCTGCACTTGAAGATCGGAAGAATCCAGCAGATTTTGGAGATCAGAAACCTGAAGGATGTTAGACCAGGATGCTGGCTCAAAGACGACAGCCGATACACCTGGCCATCGAACAAGGCAACGAAGTAGGTCGAACAGAGGGAAGGCGGTTTCTGTGGTGCAAGAAATCATTAAACATAAGCAGCATGTTACCAACTAATAATAAGTAACCAGAAAAGAACGAATATAATAACCGAAGCGCGATCACACCTGCTTTCCAACCAGGCAGCACATCCAGAAGGGCCTTCGTCAACTCCATTGCATCCGAGTTTGACATTTGAGGAGTTAGTGCACTAACTAACTCCAAGGCATGGGTAGAAAGAGGGTTGGCTGCGGTCTCATTAAACGACGCCAGTTTTCCTAAAAGGTGAATTTTAGCCTACATTTAGTTGGCAAGGGTGATTAGACATCTCATGCGAAGAAGCCTACATACTGTAGAGACCAGATGGTTATAAAGATTCAATACATATAAATAAAGTGAAAATGATTACGATTTAGTGACCCTAGGAAGGTGAAGCGTTCGTGGGCAGAATTAACTATTTGGTAAGCGTCCACCAACCGAGAAAATTGACAATATTCACAATTGAAATACAAATCTAACTTAATTTAATTCACATCAAAAGTTGCACAATGCAGAAACGACGAATCCCATAAGTCAATCGAATGTGAGCATGCTTGACGGGAAATTACCATCAGAAGGGCTTGGAAATTCCTGGTTTTGAGAGGTTATGCGGCTAAAAAACTATTTCCCTTTAACTATACTCAATCTCTAAAGTGTCAACCAAAAGGGGGCTTAGCCTGATTTCACGATGAAGATTAAGATATCCGCGAGCAGATAGTGATATGTTTTATAATCACACGGCCCACATTCTACAAGTAAAATTCATCTGTATATATAATAAGGACATTTACAAAAAGACTACTCGCAGTCCACGCGAAAGAAGACTCAAAGACGACGTTAACTTCTTTAAGTTAAAAAAACTACTCTTTTAAAAACAAACTGCAAACGTAATTATAGTTATCAAAGAGAACGTGTATACTCACGCAGGAGAAGACTGACATTTGTCGACTCAAGAGTAATGTAATCAGTCGCGGGAAACAGGTCACCATGGCCCGATAATTGGGTGCGCTCACGTGTCGAACCACCCGCCATAGTGTCACCCGGCAAGTAACGACCACCACCAGTGAGTGGATCTGAGACTGTCGACTGCTGTTGCCTTTGATTGGGTAGTTCTACGAGACCTGCATTTTTGATAATGTACTTGGCAACAGTGTCCAGATAATCTTGCGGCAGGTTATGTCGATACAGAAAATCCTGCGCCACAAACCAGGGATCATCAGTCTTGTTGTACGGCAGCTTGACCGGCGGTTGACCTTCTTCGAAGTCGACGGTGAAGACGAAATCATACTCCTGGTTCAAACATGGATGATGAAAAGTGCCGTTACTTGGCATGGGCAAACTTGAAAACCATGTTGGGTAAGAGAATAGGGGAGTGGACATACCCGTCCCTCGAAGAGGGTCCGATTTGAGCCCGTAGCTGAGTCCGCGGCTGAGCCGACGACATCACCAACCTTCAACCATCGGTCCTCAGTGGCAGACCACTGGTAGCAAACTAGCTTTGATTCCTCCCGAATAACGGATACATGTCCATCTTTTTTGCCTGTAAAATAACAGAAGAGAGATACAGATGCTAAAAGGTTTAGTTTGACATCTAGCTTCAGACTCCTGTGACATGACCGAAAGCTAAAGAAGGGCCTGGAAAAAGTAACGCCTGGTGCTCTTCGTGCAAATGGTGATTTGAAAAGAGAATAATCGTTGCACCAATGTGTTTGAATCGGAAACGACCAGAACCTTCAAACAACGATTCGGAAGGCGGTGGCTTCTAAGCACAATCCAAGTGAGAGGGGTCATACATCAAGAAAAAAACAGCGTACGCTTTCCGAAGTATATACATATTATTTGTTCGCATGAATTTGAAAATCGGCATCCCAAGAAATATAATTTGGTAGGAGGTCGTTGGGAAACGCTGACAAACAATAAAGTTTATTAAGTTGGCGTACGTTTTCAGCTCTGGAACACCAGGCCGTCATCAGACGTGTGAAAAATGTGTACAGAACAGTGAATATTTTAAACATACCGAAAAAATTCGATTATGCTTTGTCATCGTTAGTCAACAGCAGGCTTTGTTGGTTGGCGCCTTTTCCAGGTTTCTTTGGGGTTGATGAACATCGAATCTAATTCAACGTGCCTATTGATGCGTGAGTCATTAGAGTTAATGGCCTCTAAGAATTCGCAGCCTTTCCTATATGGGCAGGAGGCTTCAATGCGGGTTTGGTCTCATGCGAATTTGAGCCCAGTTTCAAGCGAATGCATGGCGACTTGGGACAGGTGGTCTCGCCTCTGTACCGCTAACTGATGCTCATGTAAGCGTGTAGAGGCTGAATTTCCTGTTTGTCCACAATAAAGTACATTGCAGTCGCCACAAGGAATTTTGCAAGCGAACTCTTTTTTGTCTAAATAGCCAATCCTATCCTTAGAGTGTACAAACTGATTTCGTAGTGTAGTCATTGGTTTGTGCGCCATTTGGATCTGGTGCTTTCTCAGACGTCTTTCAACGAGTTCAGACGAGTTTTTAATATATGGAAGTGTTAATCGACGATTGTCAATATATCTAACCTAAACCGGTCAGAAAACGAGCTCGTGGCTCAATGATTAGAACCTTAGACTCTGATCGAAAAAGTCGCGAGTTCGAGCCTCAGGTGGTGCACCACTCGGGACTGGGTATGATTGGCCGACGAGGGGCTAGTAAGTCAGAAGTGGTCATTCCAGTTTCTCTTGTCTTCGCCGACAATACTATCTGCCTAAATAATAACTTAGTTAACCAAGTTATAGTACCCTGTGACATGGGAAAGAACGGTATTTCAGTGTGACTTTAAAAAGACTATCAAGTTTAACGTTCACCTAAATTGAATACACAGACTTGAAACGTTGAGACATTGCACAATTGCCTAACTTATTACAGTCGGTGACCGACACAACACAGCCCTTGCCTACAAACGAGAGCGCAGTCGTAGGGAAAGAGGCAACCAGCAACGTTCACCCTCAACCAATCACTCTCATTACAGGGTTATAACTATGCAGGCTACCGTAGCCCTACGTTGCAATTTTAAACGGCGGGAACGGTGGATGAAACGTTCGGCGTACCAGCTGCGAAATCAGGACCTTCAAAAGCAACGCCTTGCTATTTCCTGCATGGCTTGGACTGTCGCAGACGACACAGTTCATCATTGTCTGGAAGTGCAGTCGTAGCCTCCATGTTTAGGAGATATGAACCAATGCGGTACAGCCAGCAGTGTTCTACCGCAGGTTTTCACGGAGGCGCATGTGGTAAAATTGACGCAGGCTATCGGAAAACCTGTATTCTGCTCGGACACGTGTGCGTCCAGTTAGTCGATGCTGTGTCACCCTCAGGCCACCGCAACATAACAATTCGATCGTCCAGTTTGACTATGTCCACTACGTGCTTCCCAGCAGGCTGAAAGCAAGCGCAAGGACTCACGCGTTAATTATATTATATTGAGACTAAACTTGCGCCGAATTTACCCCACCCTATCTCCCTCCTATACCTGGGCCCGGTGTCATGACCAAGTCAAGAAAACCAGAGAAGGCGGAAGTTGCTAGCGCGGCCGGAGTCGCTAAAACTAACTCAGATCCCATGGAGGGGGGTGCCATAGATGCCACATTAAGGAGCCACTGCAGCCTGAATCTCAGTCTGCCAGGCGGCCGCTCTCTACAATCACACGTTCGGTTGACCGCGCGATCAGAGTTATCCCGTCAGTTGGCAACCTTCCAAGCAACTGCTTTTAGTGCACTGTGATAGCTTCAGGCGCATCAGGTTGTTTATAGTGAGGAAGATGCGCTGAGCCATCGAACTAACTCTCTGTTCCCATTCCCAGGCCCCAGCCACTGTACAAGCCAGTCAATTAACTGGTGCGACGAATAGGCGCAGCTGCTGATAAAATAATTACCTCGCCTGCGCGTATTACGTACACGACCTGGTCCCCCAAACACACGCACCAGTTCACACAAAAAGGGTAAAGTGGCTCACATATCACATGTGTGAGAGTGCCCGAGGCCACGTTAAGAAGAAACAATTGCAGCCTGACTCTCGGACCACCAGTCAGCCCCTCCAAACCAAAACACATGGTACTGACTGTGAGGTCCGAGGTACACAGTCAGTTTACAACTTTCCACACCACGGCGCTTAGCGCACCGTGATGGTTTCCGTTTTGGATCACATATGCAGCAGAGGAGTCGCATGCAGGAGCATAAGATCACACTTCCCTGTCACGCAAGGTGCTCATTGTAGACACATGTTGGATGGGGATATGAGAGGGGTAGATGCTGTTTAGGAGATATGAACCAATGCGGTACAGCCAGCAGTGTTCTACCGCAGGTTTTCACGGAGGCGCATGTGGCCTACTAGATCTATCCAGCATATGAATACGCGTGAACTGTGTAGACAGATGAGGCTAGTGTAGGTTGATGCTCCTGGTTTGCCGCTATCTACGCAATAGATTCGCAGATGACCGACCAGGCCCATGCATTACGTGCGTGTGCGGTGACAGTTGGGACTGCATAGTCGGTTGAGGTAGTGGGTGTAATACCAGTTGGTGGATGTGGGGTAGTCAGCGCTAGAGGTAGGAGAGTTGCAAGTACATAGGGTGTATTCGGAGTGTCAGTACTACAGTGAATATCGCTTTCGTGGATGCGTACGTTACCAAGTTGGTCCATGTGATGAGTGAATGCACGAGGGCAGTGGAAGCGGCGGTCTCTTGACACAGACGGGTAAGGGAAAAGAGAGCGCGGTAGATTCAACGCAAGTCTATTAGTACTTAAAACTAATCCACGAAGAAGTTACCTTTCGTGCACCATCATGCGTTGGAACACACGATAGACATGGTCTACATCGATGGCAGATTGCCAGTCTGTGTGCGATGAATTCGGAAGTGACCGGCCAGGCTGATGCTTGAAGTGAATGTGCAATCGCACTGAGGACAGGTTAGAATCGAGTCCCTATTGTTGGGGGAAGGGCGATTGTGTAGATAACAGGTTGTTGGAGATGGTTTCAGTGGTGGTGAGAGCGGAGGAATCGGTGGTCGTCGCTGGGGTTACGGTAGAGAAAATGGTGATCGTAATCGTGGGCAGCAAGACATCGGCAGTGTGATCGCCAGTGGTGGGGGGCCGTCGTGGATGCCACGGTGTTGGAGGCAGGGATGTTCGTGGATGCAGAAGTTGATGCAAAATAGGCCACTAGACACGCCACCCCTCGGGTAATGCAACACACGCCCAGTGGACAACACTTTAACTTGCTCCGCGAACCTATAAAGCAGCTACCACCATTGTCCCACTCTCTCACAGACATAAGTGGGCGCAATTAAGATAAGCCTCGGTCTCGCTAGTGGCTACTGTTGCCTGAGGCAGCAACTGGGGTTTCTGTGCATTCATAAATTCCTCTTACGGATGCCTTCTGCTTTTGCCTACAACTCGGGTTTCGTCTGATGATTGTAGCACTCTTAGTACAAACAGTGCGTAGAAGCTAGATATAAAAGCACATGCTACAGTCTTGAAACCTACACATAATCAAACTACGTCTTTAAGACCAAAGTAGTCTATTTTTAAAAAAACGTTTTACGGAAGGCGTAAGATGGGGGAAAAACTAAGGTGAGAAACTAACATGGGACTTAGTTTACCGCAAAAAATTTTGGAGAAAAGGTCGGCTTTACGCTACCATAGAAAACATGGGGAATGCTGATCTAGTTGTGGTTTCTTTCTGAATAGGGTGGAAAGACTTATTTGAAGAGGGGATATGGTGTCGTACGAAGTCATCCAGGATCATTTTTTAGTCGCGTGTCGGTGAAGTAACCCTAATTGTCTGACCTATAGGTCAGGGGCTTTTGCCAAAGCATTATGAACTCGGACGCTATTCGAATGCTGAAAAAACAAAAGCTTAACGAGGATACCGAAATATAACGGGTAAGGTTATGCACGAAAGTCGCAATCGATAAATTGGCCAGTCACAGAAAAGAATACACTATTAACCCCCACGCGGCACGAAGATATCGGATTTTGATGCCACGTGCACAACTAAAGCATATATGCGGTGAGCAAGGTTAGTAGACAGATTAAAAATGCCTGCAAAAATGGAGTGAATACCCGGAACGAGAAGGGCCTCAACGCCCGGCACACGTTCATTAGCCAGTGACTCTGGTAGGATCTTCGCGGACAGTTCGCAGCGTGCTAATTCGTCCTCAAAGGCTTGTAAGCGGTCAGGTGGCGCCTGCCTTTTCGGATTCCGCGAAAAGAGGCGAATTTTCTTGTCGCTGGTGTAGGGAAGAGGTAGAGGATATACATAAAAGAGTATGTCTATCAGTAACCAGGAAAAAGGAAATGATAGATTTTCTGCTCGGAAAAGCAGACAGAATCATAGAAGTATTACCGATAAGGCGATGATGTTTATTTTCAGCAATGCCCAACCCACTGAATGTCAAGACCTTAGATTCGAAATCAGTTCCAGTTAGAAATTGAGCTTAACATTTTGGCAGACAGGATCCAAAATGTTCCCATTCACGTCCCCAGTACACAGTAATTGGACCTAGAGGCAAGATAGAGTGATAGTATGCCATTCTTCCTCAAGCCCGACCTAGACCCCCCGTAGGCAGGTAGAAGGGCCCAGATCATCGAATAGGTCGTTCAGAGTAATAGCCTGTAGACAAGTAATAATTACGACCTAAGCCTATATCTGAAACACTGAAAATGTATTCAGCCGCCGAGGTGAAGCTCTCAAAATACTAAACGAAGATTATAACATACCGATATTTCAGGCCAATGAAGAAAGTGATAAAGTAGTTTTAAAGGAGACAAGGTATATGGGGGAATGCATTATTTTCTTTCCGGTTTAAAATAAATTTTGAAGGCCTGGAGTTATCCCACTACAGATAAACCTCTAGGGGTTATTTTGATGTTCCACCCCTTTTAAGGTTGATCCTACTTCACCTTTCAGATATCAACCTCTAGCAGAATATTGGAAACAAACGATCAATAGCGAGTACTTCAGGTGATATCATTGTGAGTGCATTTACCGAGTCCTGTATTCAAATCAGACAATAATAGATTTAAAAAGTTTTTGAACGCAACGCTTTTTTCCTCGAACGAAGATCTGCCCAAAAAGTACTGAGACACAAGTTGGAAGTGAAGAAAAACACGACGCCATCACAAAACAAGGTTCAGAAGCTACTAGGAGGTCGCCTTGCAGCATGCACAGTGAAGCAGATATTGAAGCTGATTTACGTTCTCACATTGTCGGAACCTCGTTCGATCCCTGTTCTCACCATAATGCAACTTTCGGCCACGTAGGTGTGATGCTACGTGATACAAGTGAGTAGTAACGGCGGAGAAAATTGACTACTGTACAGAAGACACATACACATAAACGTCTGATTTGGGGTTATTGCAGTGAAATAGCACGCTTTAGCTTTATTAGTCTGCAAATTTTATTTGCCAGACTTGCTTGAATCCGAATAACAGCAAAAAATTGATTACTCTACGCCTGCAAGAAAACTGGAGTAAAAAAGTCCGGTCAGCAGTTAGTCAGCTTCGGCAACTTTACCGGCGATTCTGCACTAACCATTCTGAATAATTTATTTTCCATGTTATCCAGCATACTCCTTTTTCTGTAGATGAAGCACTTACACTTCGCTGATAAGCAATGAAGTACAACGGAAAAATTCACTCCTTACCTAGGGTCTGCAATGTAATCAGGAAAACTGCTATTATGTTGAGAAAACCTAAAATCCAGGGCAGAGGATGTATCAAAATGACGAGACGGTTCGACCTGTAGTCGACCTGTAGTCGGTCTAAACAGTCACCCTTGGTTTGACCCAAAGCGGACTGTCGACGATCTGGACGGATGCCTCTGTTTTTCCATTTCCGTTGGCGGAGTCTGCCATCAGCACGGAAAAATCAGGACGTGGCTTCCACACGGTGATGATCCTGGGAACCTTTGCAATGCCCCCCCCCCCCCAGTGGGAACCCCCTTTTTTCTCCTAAATCCCACGCATTACCCCCACAAGGGCGACAGTTTTTCTCCTAAAAATCCCTGAGGAGTTTTTTTAACTGTCTGCTCCTATTTTCATCCTATGACTCAGGACAACTGGCCTCGCCCACAGTCTAAACAACAAATTTTTTGCTACCACTGCACATATGTACAAATAGGGCACTCAAAGGAATTTTTCCTACATACCCTCAATATACTGATACTGATACTAATAAGCGATAATCACCGTTCACTCAGTCAGTATATGATTTCGACTTTGGTGTGGCCGAGATAGCAATAACACAGCTGTATGGGACGTTATCTTTCTGTGTGACAGTCCACCTAACCGTCAAAATACGCTATATTCATTTACGACAAACATTCAAACCCGTAGAAGAGTAAAACAAGACCTAAGAATCGTCGTCCCGTCAGTGCGCTGTACGGAAAGCTAAGATGTGGGAAACAGCAACAACTGTAGAACGGGAGAAGAGATTATGCACACGGGGACCGATGACCAGCCCACTGTTAGCGGCGGCGACCAGTGTGACAGGTAGACTGCGGTCCCAGATCCGCGTGCCCTGTATAGAACTCACCCCAGGTGGGAATTATACTTTTAACCTTGTCGATACGGTTCAACACCAGTCGCTTTGCTAAGAACCGACCAAAGATGCGCAAACTATCCTTCTAACAAAAGGAATTTTGTAGACCTTGACTGATTTTTTGTGTTAAACAAGAGAAACAGGCTTCTGCTGTCAGTATACAATGGGACAGCCCCATGGACGAATTCCATGCTAGCCCGAAAGTATTTCTAGCCTTAACTTCATATATATTGTACGAAATACTTTTGTGGAGGTTAGCTGGACAAAGAAACCGTGGTTTTATTCAAAGAGAGCGTTAAACAATCCTTTTAAAAGGTGATAGTTTAGTCGCTCGATTTCTGTTTCCTACATCTAAAACACCGTTTTAACGATTAAATAAGAACAGAAATCGAGCTTCAGCGGTTTACGTATTATGGTCAGCTAACTCGCCTGCAGCCAACAGCGATGTCCCCATCGGTGGTGACAGCCACACACCAAGCGGTCTGACAAGGCAGAGATATGGTCTGCTCGCATTCAATCTGCTGACAACCCAGAGCAGGTGTGGGTACTGGCCAAACGCGCACCGTCCTGTCCTCCCCGGAGGAGGCAATGAAGGCACCACGGGGGTCCACAGCAACACTGTAGACAAAGTTAGTATGACCGTAGAATTCAGCAGTGCAAACGCCTGCCGAGAGGTCCCAGCATCGCAGACTGCCATCATTGCTAGCTGAGAGGAGACGCGAGGGATCAAGAAGAGCCAGAGATCGGACGCAACCCATGTGACCTAAAAGAGTTTTGGTGGGTCTGTCTGTCTCGTAGGGATGCTGATGGTTGAGGTCAGTGCGCTGAATGCGCCAGAGGGCAATCACAGAGTCGGAAGAGCCGGTGGCTACGCATATTTGATCGGGAGAAATTGAGGGGAGGAAGAGGACAGACCAGATGGTTGCACTCGGACCTGCGTAACAAACCATCGAGAGATGAGAGCAAGAGTAGTTTACTGCAATCAAAGACTTTTGAACATTTACTGGTATCGGCGTTTTATAATTCCCAGGACCTACTTCGAGAGAACGGATATCCCGACAGATTCATTATAAAGAATGTAATGGAGAAAGGAACAAAGCCCACTACACCCACTGTGGAGGATAAGACCCTATTCCACAACGTCCCCTTTCAAGGGGATGCAGCAAGCGAACTCTTAAGCAGACGCCTCAACCAAGCCGTAGCACAAACCTTCCCAGCAGCGAAAATTCGGGTGTTATTTTCAACCAACCCGGTACTGCATGGTGAAGGTAAGGATAGGCTACCAGCTCAGACAACTTCCATGTGTATCTGCTCATTTACTTGCTCCTGTGGAGCAGGTTATATCGGTCGCACGAGTAGGCACTTATCCAAAAGAATACGGGAACACCTCCTGACATGGCTAGCCAAAGGTGAGACCAAAAGCATACACAGTCCTATCCTTGCACACATGGTTGACTCTGGACATCGTGTGGACCCCGACGAAGGTAATTTACAAGGTCCCGCCAAACTATCCAAAGTCCCTGGGCCAACATCTGCTAGCAATAGCAGAAGCAACCGCAATCTGATTGAGGAAACCGGTCTTGTGTTCACAAAAGAACTTCGTGCAAGCCCCCAACTTGGCATGGCCAACAACTACCTAATTGCCTGCATCGTTCCACGCTCTGATTGGCTCCCGCGTGTAAGGAAAGACAATCTATCGATTTTTAAATTTAAACCTCCCCTTGTAACTGTATGGCCTGACGAGGAATTACCCAAAGCGTACGCTCGCCAAAGTTTTGTTCTGTTTTATAATTCATTTAATTATTAGCTTCCTCTCTGCTGTTGTCACCATTACAGTGGTCGCAAACAAGGCATTTGAATCCTTTGGGGGGCGGGGCAACAAAGAAGTCACAAGTTTAGTTGGCTGTTGAACAAACAATGAACCGGCATTAGAAACCTTATGATTCACGCAGCCAACGCACGTGTGTGGCACAAGGATTGGTGTAGATTTACTTCCTGCCAACAGTCAGGTTCAATAAGACCAGAAAAATACCCGTATTCCACCCAATAATGAAGCTGGGCCGGTTAGCACCAGCGTCACATGACTTATAATATTAGCCATGACAGTTGACAGAACATGAGCGCACAACTCAACTTTTGGAAATGTAAGTCCACTGTACAAATGGAACTGTATTAATCAGCGAAACAGATTCCGTGCATGTGCACTAGCAACTGGCATTCGGCACTTCTGGATGGCCAGCGTCCAAGCTGATAACGTACCACTTCGAAGTACCGATGATAGATTCTACGAAGGACTGAGGTGGAGAGGGTCCCCTACCCGTTCCTTAATAAAACTATCGGCGTTGCCCGTTGACCCCTAAAGATGATCTGTCAGTATATGGGTTCGAACCAGATGTATTTGAGAACTGGCCTGTGCTATGCGCTCAGTGCATACAGACGTATAGATCCGCACTAGGTTCACATGGACTCGGACTATCTCAATGATGATGCCCCACCAAACAAAAACTGCATATCGTGTTGTACACAACTATGAAACATTGTAGTTTCGACTATATCCAGCATGTGGCCCACAATGTAGTGATGCTGGGACGGTGACTTACGTTTTTTATTATTTTTTTTATTGATATTAAACTTGCGTTGCATCTGCCACACTCTCCATCCTCCCACCCTCCCATGTATGATATCAAGACAGAGTGAATAAGACCGGAGGGGATCGGAGGCAGGCGGCTGGAGCTGCTATGCCTGATTCAGACCCCATAGAGTGGGAGTGCCATTGAAGCTACGAATGGCTAGTACCTGAGCCTGCACCTACGTGTGCCACAAACACGCCCCCAGGTGTTAGGCAGTTTTTATAGGAGCACAACCCGAATAACGCCTGCCATGCTATGATATGAGTGTCAAAGACATGACCCAAAGCGGTATGAGGATGCTCCTCTAGACGTTTTATCGCTTTTTACAAACGTCCAGGTTACCGAGACGGTCGATTACATTTGTGAATGCATATTGAAAAATCAACTGGAAATAGGAATACTGACAAATGCACTGAAGGAAATATTACTAAGGTGCATATTATATGTGCAGTTCCTTTTTGACAGCCAAATAGACGACAAATAGACAAATAGACGACTTCGCTATGGGCTCGCCTCTTGGACCTCTCCTAGCTGACATATTCATGGGCAAGCTGGAGAAATTTCAACTAAAAGATCAAATCCGCAAGTTAAAACACTATGGTCACTACGTTGATGACATCCTTGCGATCGCCGCAACCGAAACCGATGTAGACGCACTCTTAAATGCTGTCAACCAAGCATATCGGTCCATTAAGTTCACGTTGGAGGTGGAGACAGCAAGTTCGCTTCTCTTCTTGGACGTCCTTCTAAGTCGCAAACCTGACGGTAGCGTCCGAAGGAGCGTTTATAGAAAGAAAACCTGGTCTGGACAGTACGCGAATTTTAACAGTTTTGTAACCCTTCAACAGAAGCAAAATCTAATTTGCTGCTTAGTGCAAAGAGCTAGAAAAATTTGCTCAGTAGATAGTATTGAGGAAGAGCTCAAGAAAATGCAGGACCTAAATCACAAGGACGGGTATCCAGAGATGTATTACAAGGAATATGACTGCGAGACAAATAAAACCCACCGCACTTACTACGGAGAAGAAAACACTATTTCTCAGAATCCCTTTTCGAGGGGACGCGGCAACTGAACTGCTAAAAAGACACCTTGGCCAAGCCTTTTGACGAACCTTCTCAGCAGCCACAGTTCGGGTATTATTCTCAACCAACCCAATCTTACATGGGGAAGGTAGGGATAAGTTACCAGCTCAGACCACCTCTGTGTGCATCTACTCCTTTACTTGCTCCTGTGGAGCAGGTTATTTTGGTCGCACGAGTCGGCACCTATCCAGAGGAATAAAGGAACACCTCCCGGCATGGCTGAGATAAGGTGAAGTCAGGAGCACAAACAGCTCTATCTTGGCGCACATGGTTGATTCCGGATATGGGTGGACTCCAACCAAGCTTTCCAAGTCATTTACAAGGTCCCACCAAATTCCCTAGGTCAGCGCCTGCTAGCAACAGCAGAAGCTACTGCTATCAGGTTAATGAAGCCGGCATTGTGTGCACAAAAGAACTGCCTACAAGCTCCGCAGTTGGCGCGGCCCACAGTCACCCAGCAGCATGCACTCATCCGCGCTCTCTTCGTCTCCCTCCCCTAGACTGCTCCGCTAAACCCTGCCCTCATACCCAGCCTTCTCTTATCGAACATCCTCCCATTCCCACAACTCACTTCTACGAACAGACAAACGCGTTTCAACATGCACCCCCTTCCCATATAAAGGTATTGGCCTGACGAGAATTTATAGAAAGCATACGTATGCTCGCCAAACTAGTTTTCTGAATTGTGAATTAGGTAACGTCAGTCTGCCTACAGAGAAGACCATAGAAATTCAGCTGGAAACCTGCACTGCTGTTGGGGTTTTCACGAAGTACACGGAAGCAGGTGAAATAGAATGCTGAAAAAGTGTGTCAAGGAAAGAGGTAAGATGGGATTCTTACTGTGGCCAACACTAATTTATACCTAAGACAGTTTTCAGCCAAAAATTTGACAGACTACGCCTACTTCAAAATTACAAACCTGTTTTCCAGTAATTATGTTGATGATCCAACTCAACACCCCCGTTGAAGTTTCCGCGGGTTAGCTTAGAAAAAGATGACCCGAGGGAGCAGGCATTATACAGGCAGCTTTAATGTTGGACTTTTCAACTGAGGCACCGAAGACTAATCGTCCGAAACACATAACAACTAAAGAGCAGGGTGCTGAAGCGATCGTCTATCAGTAAGAAGGTAAATAAGAGCAGTTTAGCTGTCAATTAATAATGTAAACAAATTTTAAGACTGAACTCACGTTTGAGAGTTGCCAGACACAGGTCATGGTTCCAGATCTTTGCCGTAGAGTCCCAGGAGCCACTGAAAATGAGGCCGTCATTGTTGGTCGCTAGAGCACAAACTGAAGAGATCCACAATTACAAACTAGAACGAAAAGGCAGGGCATACCAGGTTCGGTGTGTCCATGTAGAACGAAAACCGGTTCGCTGCAGTCCACCTCGTTGAAGGCTCGAATTATTCTGTCATTGGAAGCCGTGAGAATGAGTCCATGTGGGAAGAGACTCGATGATGGCAAGTATGTGACTGCCGACACATAATTTGTATGGTTAGAATAGACTTTGCCTTCTGAGACCTGTGATGTGTCCCTAGGTTAGCAGGACAAAGAAAAGGTGATAGTGGAGGAAATTCTGAACAAATGCACATAGCTAAGACATAAACTATGGCCTAACTGGCCAACACAGATACATGAGTTATAATCTAATTAGACAATACAGTTAAAAGTACGAGGCCAAAAAAGCATCAGAAGACTGCACTGACTGCGCAACGCAAATAAGCACGAATTGTTAATCGAAACAAGTCTGTTCAATGCTAGTACCAGAACCCTGATTTGATGCATAAAAAACCTTCAATAATATTTGCACTCACGTGTCTAGGTTCCATGAACGAACCGTGAAATCCCGTGAAGCCGACAGCAACAGACCAGCCCGGGGGCAACAGATACTCCGCACATCACCAGAATGGGCCGATAGCTCACTGCGAAATTTGAATCCGACGCTCATTTGTCTTACAATAGGGAATAAAGGTTTCCAATGTTTTCTCTAAGACCAACGGGAGGTATTCTGTGGTAGATAAACAAAACATCCAGTCAGGGGTACTGGTGGAAACTTGAAATAACAAAAACGGTCAGCTGCAACCATCCATACAAAAATAAACCAAGAAGAATGAACCAGTAGACTTAAATGGAATCATACAGTGAGATATTAACTGCTTCCGAATCCTGCAAGTGAGGGAAATGAATCACGTAGCTTTTAGGTCAGTAGAACTGCCGTGGTGTGTTTTTCTAGATGATATCACCTAACATACATCAAAAGTTCTGGTCAGGCTGTTGCAGCCCATGGCCAGCGAAAGTTATCTTAGATACATTTACTGTGAGCATCAGCACTGATTAAATAAACATGTAAGCCATTGCAGCCCTTTATAATGCATTCAATGCAACTCACAAGATACAAGCGGTGGTGACGCAAATAGATAAGAGCATCAAAATATGTGTACGAAACGTAAGATTTTGAAAACGGGGACGAAGTACACAGTCAGTTGAGCATATGCCAAAGATACAGAAGTAATGACCGAATTAAGCGCGAACCAAAAAGTACCAAGAGAAGATAATCATAGAAGAGATATCACAAAAGAAACGGTAACCACTTTGTGATCGATGAAAGGTAATAATCAAAGGGAACTAATCTTCTTTCGGACCAACATATCTAATAATTGCGCCGAAGGTTAACGATGACTGCCTTTGGATGGCATGACGTTAAGTGAGCACGTAGAGGATCGAGAACAATAAAGAGGAAGGGCTGAATGCAGCTAGATTCGCACATTAATGGCGAAAGTTTTTCCTGTATCTACAGAATACTAGCAAGCCGTCAGTGCCTTGCTGCTTAGGGAAAAGGGTATGATAAATAGAAGCTTAACTGAACCTGTTAAATTAATATGCCTCATCCGTAACATCGCCTCCTAGGACATGGATACTTCCATTGGTAAGTGTGCGCAAAAAATGGCAAAGAGGCTGCATGGGTAACGTGGATGATGAAGTTCAAATTTAAAACATGGGGCACACAGCCATAAAGGGGCAGTTCATTTAAATCTAACATCAATGTAGAGCATATCAGGCGCTCGGCAGATCAGTATGGGCGCGAAGACATTTGAGAGGGAGGACAGTAAATAATTATGGAATTTGACTGTTAGTGCAACACAGCCTACGTAGTGGGTCTCTAGGCAGGCACTGGACTGAGGGTACCCAGCTTTTGTAGCACGTGTTTTCTTTGTGGACGACTTAGATCGTGACATCATGGCAGAACAAATGTATCAAAACTAATTTTGAACGGGGAACATAGACATATTGTGGGGTGAGTGTACGGAGAGTCGAGCGAACAAAATGGACACCTCAATTGTGATCTGACAATCCAGCAAGATCGTAGCAACAGCTACATAGACAGATTCTTCAAATGGAGAAAATCGACGAAATGACGAGCTCTTTGCTATTCCTCATGATGGCAAACGTTCACTATCAAATTCCACAATCAATGATAAATGGACGATATATTCTGAAAATGACGCCTTCGTTCGAGTGCATTAGGTGTCATGACTCGTGCCAAAGGAGTGAAACTGCCTCTCGATTCTATCCTATAAGACATAATACTGACTTGTTAGATAAATTCACATCATAACGTGAGCGCATGATGAATCCAAAAGACTAACTCAAGTTCCCAAAACGTATCATAACCATTGGCGATAGTCGGAAGTTTCGTAGATATATGCCCGTAGTAGCAGATCCACAGCGACTCGCAAGTTGACAGCGCGCTGGCGCCTCGCTGTGGTAAAGCCGCGATATGAAGGCCATATTTATAGTGGTTTTGCCACTAGGCCGCTATTGATTAAATTTTGAAAATTCGCGATACGGGGCTATACAGCGGCAGAAATACAGCGCAAGGTGGTTGCATTTTACCGTTCGCTAGCGAAATTGCTCAGAGATAGTGCACATAATGATGACTGATTTGAAAGATAGATGGCTTCAGCATGGACCTTATCGTAAAATATTTATATCGATATACATATGAATAATGTGTTTCAGGAGAACCCTCCACAAAACTGCGCGGACTAAGCCAAAGGCAAACAGTCCAAACAAGGCGCTTTGAATTGCGATCACTTCAAAGAAGCGCTTTGGATCGTAAAATATCGATTTAGGTTCACGAACTTAGGTAGAGCCTTTAGAACGCGGTATAATACTAAAATTTTCTTCAAAAATAAGTGAGAATGAAAGGTGCCAAGGATAAGCAAGACTAATGCTTTTTATGACATTCTCTAATTTCATGCAGCTATGCACAATCGCGTCCACAGTTCAAGTTATAACTTGCCGACACGTGCACACATATTATCGGTAAAACACTTCCCCATAAAATTCAATTGAAGGTGTTGTATAGAGTAAATGACACATCAAATGATCTGTTATTCGTCTGATGTGATTATTACTTACTGGTTGTAGTAGATTCCGACAGTCAGCGAGAGAAAAATAATTAAATTAGGTACCCCAAAAAGAACTATAGAAAAGAGACCGTGCCGAATAAATTTGTCAAAAAACAGAGGTATGATTTCGCGTTTTCCTCATAAACGAGATGAAATCACTAAGGATTTCAAGGGTCACGACACAATGCACAGGCTTTCCATCGCTTAATCCTCATAGTTACCTTACCTCGCCCAGCAGCCTCTATTTCCCGTCTTGGTTTTCCCAATTTTCCGGTAACTATCAGCAAGCCTACCACAGCACGAATCCCTATGGCCCATCGATCTCACACAGCTATCTACCTGCAGCTTTTAGCTATCCCCCTCAGCTTTCTAATGTTAATTGTCCAGCTCCAGTTGATAGCTATTCTCCAAAATTCCAACCAAATTACGCACCTCCAAGTTTTTATTACTGAATAAAGATAACCCTAGTTCGATTTCTCAAGCTACACTAGAGATCATCTTGCTTAATGCAAGATCTGTTTTCAATAAGATGGTTCAACTTAGAGGTATTGCGTTCGAGCTGTAGCCAGATGTTATATGCATTACTAAGTCGTGGAAACATTTACTAATTTCTGATACTTTACTCATAATAGACGAGTATGATTTCTACCGTCAAGACTGCACTTGCAAGCGTGGTGGCGGTTGTCCTCTCTATATTTAAGCTATTTTTAAGCATTTCCCATTCGGCCTAGATTCTGAGTCATTCTCGGGCATTTACTGCTTTGCATCCATTATCCTGTCTTTCCATCAAAAGACGATTATCGGATGCATTTGTAGTCCCCGTAACTCATCATTGGAAGATGATGAAAAGCTTTTCGAAATATTAAGGCTGATTTCGAAGTCCGCCTTTGATGCTAAAGTTATCGCTGGGGATTTCAACTTTCCCGAAATTGATTGGTCATTGAACTGTTGTCCATCCAGATTTTAGCCCTTCCTAGATATCATCAATTTTTCAAACTGGTCTCAGTTGGTCTGTTCCCCAACAAGGGATCAGCATATTTTAGATTAAACTTTCACGAATGACATTTTCCCCCTTTTTGTTGACTACAATCAGAAACTCATCCCAAGTGACCATACTTTGATCCATTGTTGCCTTCCGCTAGCTTCTACGAAAAAGGCTAGCACCATTCGTATCTATCGTGCATTTGACCTAGCTGATATTAATTTCAGTAACAACATTATGGACTCACTAGACTGGCAGGAGGCTTCTTCCATGAACAGTGTAACAATTCTCTGTGACTTAATGACGGCACTTTCAAATAGCATTTTGGAATATGTGCCGATCAAAAATGTTAAGCCTTATACTGCGAACCCCACCGTTCCTCATTTTCTTTTTGTCTAGACTAACGAAATTGCAAAGACAGTTGAAAGACCAGTCTACTATTTCATTATCTGTGCCCCTTTGAATCGCAGAGATTTTTGAATTAGCGTTTAAGATTCGCCTTGCACGTGACAAACAGAGGGAATCTTATGTACTCAGCGAGTTAAACTCTGCAAAATCTATTGCCCAACTGTTCCGTCGTCGGTCCTCCGCTTGACAAGGTCACGAAATCCTCCGTTTATTGAATGAAAATAAAACGTTTGTGCAAGATGAGTCTGAGAAGGCTGAACTGTTCAATGCATTCTTTGCAAAGCACCTTACGGCGGAATCTGAACTGGTCCCGTCGTTTCAGCCATGCTCAGTCAATACTCTCAGTACCATAGATTTCTCCATAGAAGTAATTCGCAAGCACATTATTCTGCTAAAAAACTCGCACTGCTCGGGAACTGACGGCCTTCCCAATTCACTTACCAAGAGAGTATTCAGCTTCTCCCAATTGCTAAGTCATATATTCTCAGCTTATCTTCCAAACGGTTTCTTTCCTGACTCACGGAAGATATCTATTATTCTTCCAATCTTCAAGTCAGGATCTCGTTCGGACGTAAATAACTACCAAGGTGTTCATAAACCCCAGCCGTAGCCAAACTTCTAGACAATATCATTTTTAATCAAATTCTCCATTTTTGTATAGAAAATAAACTATTAAGCGCCTCACCATGTGGATTTTACCTGGAAGATCATGCGAAACCTGTCACTTGGCATTTCTTAACCTCGTTACTTCACTTCATAATGAACAGCAATCAGTCATCGTGATTTACTTTGACCTTAGTAAAGCTTTTGAAAAGGTGCTGCATAGGCGCCTTTTAGTGAAACTGGAAGCCCTAGGCATCAGGCCTCCCTTCCTCGATTTCATTGCCTTCTACTTGTCTTACCGCAGCCAGGTCTAAGTAGGCAATAGCTACTCGATGCCTCAGATGATCACGAGTGGCGTTTTACAAGGCACGGTTTTAGGTCCCCTCCTTTTCCTTCTTTGCAAAAATGAAATTTAAACAGTGCTAAACAACTCGGAAAATTTTATTGATGCTGATGACCTTAAGTGTATTTACTCATTTTCTAAGGACACACCCAGTAGTTGCGTTGATCAAGTTAACGCAGACTTGCGTACACTCTCAAGTTGGAGCGCTACATGGCAGATGGAAATTTCTTCATCCAAATGTAGTTTCATGAGTTTTGGCCCCGCAAGGCTTCCTGGAACCATTATCTTCCAAAATATTCCACTGTATGAAAGATCTACAATAAAGAGTTTGGGTCTTACTTACACGAATAAGCTTGCATTATCATCTCATGCAGATCGAATTTCTGCCAAGGCCACACAGATATGTGGGTTTATATCGCATAATTTTTCCTTCCAGAAATGAAGTTAAAACTACCGCATGTTTATTCTCCCTATACTAGAATCCTGCTGTCTCCTTTTTGGTCTTATGAACACGAGTGACCGTAGTAAGATTGAAAAGGTTCAGCGAGTTTTCACTCGTAAAATATTTTCTGTTTCTGGGTCTGGTATGTGTTATACAGATAGATGTCAATTAGCAAACATTAAATTTCTTTGGATAAGAAGACTCGAAGCTGGTCTATGCTTTCTGTTTCGCGTTAACAATAGTCCTAATCTCCCACAAATTAACGCTCTCCTTCCAGTTGATCGATCTTACACCACTCGTAACTCTTCCATGATAGTTTTACCACCCCGTAGCTCCACATCTAACCGTTCTCGCTTTTTAACCTCCAAATATGCTTTCATTTGGAACAACCTTCCTCTCGATATTAGACTGTCTTCTACACTGTCGATTTTTAAAGGCAAATTATATAAGTATTTACATTTAGAGGAAATAAAGTCGTTACTGTCTGTTTCCTTTCCAAACACGCAAGTTGTAGATTTTGAAAAGGGTCCTCCTGGCATTTGAAGCAGAGTCAAGCATCACTTCCAAGGGCTGCGAACTCTTCTCCGTGTTTGCAACCTTCGCTATGGTTTTCGAGGTCGCTATTAATGGTTATCGCCAACTTTCCGATGGGCTCTGGAGTCAGAGTCAAGCATCACTTCCAAGGGCTGCGAACTCTTCTCCGTTTTTGAAACCTTCTCTGTGGTCTTTGAGGTCACTATAAATGGTTATCGCCAACTTTTCGATGGGCTCTGGAGTCAGATGAGTCGCATCTCGGTGATGTTGCCTTGACTTCTACTGTCTATTCCTGCTGTCCCGGATGACCCCTCCTTAACTCAACGATATATTAATTTTTCCCATGACCATAAACTTCCCGAACTTTCAACATCAGGTCCCAATCCAACCACATCAAACCCTGTTACCTATTAAGGCAGTTTTTGCTCCTATTGTTTCTGGAAATCGGTGGCCCGCTGAACTCATCCACCGATTTAGGAGTTTTTTTAATGCCGATGACAATTATTTTATAAGAGTTCACTGTTTATCATCTTTTTTTTATTTTCACGATAGCACTAAGTTTGTAACGACAGGGCCCCTTGGACCTTAAATATGCAAATTAATATTATTATAAATGAAAACGACAGGCGCGTGTTTCTAATTTTACCTCCATTTTCGACATCCAAGGAAAGTACATTTCTTCATGATTTAGGACTACTGGATGTTCTTAAAGCATGTTGGTATTACGAATATACTTAGACTGTCCAAGATCATCCACTCAGTCATCGTTAACAGGACTAAGCTGAGTCCTGCAAAAGCGCAAACCCTTCGAATTTGGACGATCGTCGCTTTTGCTGATTAGTAGACGAGTAATAGTGCGGTAGTACTTGTACAAAGTCCACTGCCACTTAAAAGTCAGTCAGGCGGTGTTTCTGGCTTGCTTTGGAAAAAAGCGGCCAGTCTGGTCTTCTTGAACGATGGTGCTCGTGAAGAATGCTGTTGGCTCTAACTACATCTGCTATCAATTTAAACTACATCCTGTAGCCAGCCACTATCACTGAACCAACCTGTTGGTGCATATGGTGGGCTTCATCGAAATTGATTGTCGAACAATTAGTGCTTCAAGCAGCACGCCAAAACTCACATTGTGGAAAAATACTGGAGGCAACATAAAAGGAGATTTCTGGCAAACAGAAAATAGTATTGCTATTGCAAGCAACCATGCCCTCTGGTATGAATAATGATAATGAGGAATGTGTCCAATTATCCTTATAAGACGGAGGGTGAAAGGATAATAAAAATTGCTTTCACAAGTTTTGAGAGTCGGTTGAAGTGTTCTCAACTTCGCCTGTGCTGCATTATCAGAGTGATAAAATGTTTAACAGTACATGCTACATCGGCCGTAGGGATTCCTATTCAAGTGGTACTTTGAAAGCAGCATTTTTCTGGACGCACATATGTACCCGAGCTGTAGCTGATGAAGTGGCTGCAGGGCAGCGAGTCATAAACCTTTCACTGTGAAGTTTAATGACGCTAAAGCAGCAGGCCTTAAACAAGGACGTCAGATATGATAAAGTTGCTGAAAATTGTACAAAATATCTCTTGGCTGAACCGTTCATCTCCGTCGGCCGATTGGTCCTCTGACTGAGTTTGACGATGAAATATAGAGCTAGATGCAGGGTTGAGATATACTGTAGTTCTAGTAACTGATTACACTCCAGAGTAAGAACGATATATTAGTGTTTATTTGGGTTACGCACGATAAAGGCAGACAAGTGCACATACAACGCAGGATTTGCTACTGACGCAGGTATTACTACTTTTATCCACCAAATGTTGTCAAAATAGTCTTCTCACGAACTGCGACGACGTTTTGCATTCCATGTGTGTGTTTATATAAAGAAACTTCTTTGCTCGCCCTTCTATCTTTGACGATAGACTTGATTGAGATCTAGAAATTTGAGCCAACTAAAGCTCTCAGTTTAGCGAGCGACGAGACTTCATCTTAGATTTAAACCTTTCAGTTTATGTTGCCAAAAAAGAATCCAAGCGCTGTTTCTTCATCAAAAAACCCTCGCGCAATAACTGCAAGTCCTACACGTTATACCATTCTATCTACGAATTGATTGGTTGTATTTGGCGTAAAGGTTTAAAAAACACTTCACGTCACTTACTCTATGGCAAAATGCTTTCGCCGTAAACTACCTATTGATATCCACAAAACAGTGGTTTGTAGAACAGTTATACTGAAAACAGCATGCTTGTGTCAGGTTTCAGTTGCGAAGTCAGATACAATAGTGTTTAAGTGTAGAACTTTCATCGGCAAACAAGCACTTAGTTTGCTTGTAAATGTGTGGATTATGTCCAAAGGTACCACCGTAGCAGAGCATCTAATCCAAACTCTGAAGATCCTCCACGTGACAGCATTCTATCACACTTCATTGCAGGGAATCGGTAGAATCGAGAGGTTCACCCGACAGATTGCAAAATCTGATAATGTATGGACGTGAATAAACCGGGAGCGTGATATGAGTAAACCGTTGCGCTGGTGACCAGGAAAGCGAATAGTCATACCTGTGCTTACACATGCCGCTATACCCCACCCTCCATGTGGCATCTCTTGTCAATGCCCAGCCGGAATATCGCAGGCTTTACCCCCATCTGTCTCCGCATCTCTCGCATTATCTATTGTAGGAGCACATTACATACACGTTCAAACATCCGGATAGGATAAAATCGATATTTTTTAGTCCCCTATTTGTTTATTCTAACAACAACAGTGAAGGCATTAGCGGACGACGCAAGCGCTATTTGAAAGGAAGTCGAGTTTTGCCTACATTTTATGATTCAATACCACGGTTGCCGACCCAGGTGACTTCATCGCGGCTGCAGCATCTATCATTCGCGAAGCTCCAATTCCCGAAGAAAGCCGAAAGCTACTACGACAGCGAATATCCTCCAGACTAATGTCCCACAAAAAATGCAAGGTGCTCTGGAAAACGGAAATCGAAGCACTACGGACACTGAAGGCCGACAAAAACATTGTCATTCTTCCAGCCGACAAAGAACGGTCGACAGTTATACTAAAAAAAGAGGACTACGTCAACAAAGTCGAGACAATTTTGGGCGATAGGACCGCCTACATCCCTCGCGAGGATGACCCAATGAAGACGCTAGTCAACAGCATCAACAAGGACCTGGCAAGTCTTCGGGAGTCAAAGGCAATAACACAGATTGACTGGCAAAAGATGAAACCAAAGGATGCAGTACTCGCAAGATTCTATGGCCTTTTCAAGGTCCACAAACCAGGAACAACCCTACGACCAATTGTTTCCCTCAGAGAAACCACAACGTTTGGCCTGGCCAAGTGGCTGTTTCAACGTCTCGAATTTCAAGCTGAGGCTCTGCAACGACCGTTAAGTCAGCTGAACAATTCATGCAAAAGCTGAAGGGTATTCGACTGACACATGACGAAGTGATGGTGTCCTTCGATGTGACCTCACTTTTTACTTCGATACCGCAACATCTTGCAGTGGAAACAATTCAAACCCTGCTAGAAAAACAGTACGATAAGGCGGACACGAAGCTCAAAGTAAGGTATCTTATAGGGCTCCTGAAACATTGCCTGAGCCCCTTTTTCACCTTCAATGAAACCGTGTACGAGCAAGTAAAAGGTGCACCAATGGGGGCGATGTTGTCCGGCCTGATTGCCAAGGCAGTGTTGCAATGACTAGAGGCACTGACTTTCGTCCACTATCGACCATGACTGTGGATTCAGTATGTTGATGACACGTTTGTCATCATCAGTCTGGACAGGATTGGTGAATTCACAGAGAATCTGGACTCCATCTTCCCTGACATCCAGTTCAGAATGGAGGAAGAAAAAGACTGCCAGTTGCCGTTTCTTGACGTGCTAGTGTGCAGAAAAGGCGGTGGGGAACTCAAAACAACAGTTTACAGAAAGGCGACAAATACCTCAAGTATTCTGAGTTACCTCAGCAACCATTTCGCCACGCACAAACGCGGCTGCGTGAGAACTCTATATCGCCGCGAAGAAATCCACTGCAGCCAACCAGCCGACAAGGAGGCCGAAGTCAAGTATCTGCGGAAACTTTTCACAATGAATGGTTATCCCGGCGCATTCGTTGAAAAACGCAGGCGAGAAGCCAAACAAAGAAAACCAACGGGAAGGCCAGAACCGACACGCTGGCGAGCAATACCCTATATTGCTGGTGTATCCAAAGAATTCGCTCGACTGGTCAGTGAATTTGGGATTGGCATTGCTCACAGGCCGGAAGCAACAATCTGCAGACAAATTATGCGGCCTAAAGACCCAGTTTCCGTTAACCGAAAATCCGATGTCATCTATCGCATCGACTGCCTTTGTGGTCAAGCCAATTATGTTGGTAAAACCGGCAAACGAGTGCTCACGAGAATGCACCAGCATGAACTCGTCGTGGGATGAAATGATAAGAATTCTTTGGTAGCCACTCACGCATCCATTCCAGGGCACGGCTTCGATTTTGAAAACTTGCGAATACTGGGTCAGTCGGACGACCGAATCTCACGCCTCTTGCAGGAGGCATGGCACTCACACGCGGACTGTATCAATAGACATATCGATCTCCCTGATGCCTATCTCGCGTCGCGCCAACAATGTCAGGGCTCAAGGTCACTCGCGGCGGAGCGAACAATGGGAACTCAAGATCACCCACGGCAGAGCTGACTTAATCACGCAGCGAGCTATACGCTTTCATTCCATGACAATGGCCTCGACTGAGAGTCCGAAACGTCGGGCAAATACACTACTGGTCCCAGAGACCGTCTTCCTGCCTTCTATGATTCATTAAAGGACGACTCTATATGATGCTGGTGATTGCAGTGTTTGACCAATATGTATGCTTTGTAATCTCCAGGTGTTATGTGGTTTGTATGAGTAGTTTTATTCACGGTGAATGGTAGGAGTTTTTGCTGAAAATTGGGAAAATGGTGTTTCAAAATAAAGAGTATCTCTTTCTCTTTCAGTCTTGCTGCTCCTAATGCTGACATGCAGTATAAGGATGACAATTCTGTGCGTAACATACTTGTTGCATCTACCAGTAACCAATTTCTGACGACATCACTGCCATATTGACAGACATGCGACCAGCAATTCGTCGTACCAAATTTGATCAGCTGCGTCGACTATGAAAATTCAAATATTGCTAAATATATGCTTCCCTAGCAACTGCCCCCAATAAATATTGCATCCGTTCTGCACGTAGTAGTTATAAGTCTCACTGACTTCCTGATGATAGCGTCAATTGTGAATTCTTCATGAATTAGAATGCTAATTATCAGAAATTTTGGATCCTCATTGATCTGTTGGTAATTTAAACCACATAAATCCCCTAAGACTACCTTGATTACACAAACGTGCAAATTCCTTGTGGAAAATTTTTCGGTCATTTTCCTAGCCAACAGTTGTGTTAATAGTATGGCAACTCATGAATAGTCGGCTGAAATATGTGCTGAAATATGTGAAATATGTGACTATCCGGCGCTTACTCCATCCATGTGGTTGTTAGTCGACGTGGCCAAGGGATTCTGCCGGTGGACACTTATCCGGTATATCGTCAAGCCTATCTTATGGCGTCCTGGCACAGTGAAGCTATCAGTTGTTGAAGCGCTGAAGATTGCAACTGAGAATTGTCTCGCGGTTAAATGTGAATTAAACTTCGGTTCGAAATAAATTATGCCATAAGCATCTGCCTCTGTTATTTGAATATTTTCATCTGTTTCTAATTGAAACAGAAATAGGTCCATATTTGTAGTCATACTTATGTCCGTCAAGGAGGTTGTATCATTTATCGTTATGTGCTGTAATGTTATGGTTCGACGGCACCTAAGGTATAGTTCCGTCATTTTTTAGCATGCGCTGATATAAAGGAAGATTTCAGGAAAGTAGTAGTCAAGCTTTATAAAGTTTTCATCACAACTCTGGGTAGACGCTGGTATTACCCTGGCCTTTATTAGATGAGTAAGCATGGATTACTGACGGTGAATTGGATCCAGACAAGAGTTTTTAATGTGAATTAGGCTTTCCATTCGATCGATACAATTACGCCTGCGGAACCCACTCATTATTGAAATTAAAGCCCTTTACAATTTTATCGCTGGAAGAAATTTTGAGATGCATATCTATTCATAGATGCAAATATCCATTCTGTCGGTAGCTACACAAAGGTGGGTGGCAGTTCTCCTCATGGATTATGAAGTCGTCTAACGGTAAGCATCTAACGTTTGCGACTAAATTCTTTCTAATAGTACTTGCTCACTAATGTGATTTGAGCAGGCATATAATACAACTATATTTGTCCGGCGGTCGGCCTTTGGTTACTGAACATGTCCCAGTTAATATGCCAGGATTGGAAATAGGCCCATTGGGATCTCTGCTGGTGGAGAGGTAAGGATGATTAGGACTGCTGTTTAAGTTAAATTTTTTCATGGGCTTAGGGGCTGAAGTTTGGGGTGTCTATGATTAGGGTTGGTGTGAACGGTAGGAGTGACTTAAAAATTTAGTTTTAGGGCTTGACCTAGCTTGATCTTTCCATAAGTTTATCAGCTTTCTACAACCCACCGCTTTCTATTTTGCGTGCTGCTTCAGGAACTGAAGTTGCATATTTTAACCAAGTTCTTCGAATTTATTAATTTTTTACATTTACCAACGTTTTTAAAAAAATAATTTCAATTTTTCTGCACCCATAAGACTTGTGGTTACTATAAATCCCTTATTACGGGAGATCTTACTTGTTAGTTCGCGAAGTGGTTGCACATATAAGGTCCTTGCCCGTCTAACTTTCCACACGAATATAATGTTCGTGCTGATTGAAAGATTTAGTTATTTAGTTACGTACGTCAAGCATCAAGTGGGCGATGGAGGAGAGGAATGACATCGCTGTTTCCGTGAATTAGGTTGTGAGAAACTAGGGAGGAGTCCGAAGAAAAACGGACAACAGTAATTTCTCGCAGGCTCGCGGAAATTTACAAAGTTAAACTACGATTATTTAAGATGGTCTGGTAAAAAGGATATGTTGGAGACGGGTGCAGGCTGATAGTGGTGTTCTTTTATATTTTAGTAAAAATCCTCAAGATTGGAGACTCTAAGTAAGTGCCTCACATCACTGTTCGATGAGAGAGCTTTCATACAAGACTTCTAGCAAAATCCACAGGGCGTTGTTTTGACTGTCGTTGTCTGCGGAAACCTCGGACATTATCGCCGTAGTGCAGTTGATGTATCAGAATCCCCGCGATTTGGCTGCTCCATCGACTTTCTAGCTGCCTTACTGTTCTATTGCTGTGTGTGTAATCTTCTTAGCACGAAAAACGTACGCACGGCGAGACCACTCGTAAATAATCACTTTTTGAGAACTGTGGTATTTTTTTCCGTCACCTTTATAAAGGTTTCTCAGGATGGTCTTTAGAAGGTCCCGTCCCATGAGTATGTTTCTGGAATTTTGTATGAATTGCAAAACACTAGAACGTTAAGGGAGTTTACGCTATCGAATAAGCGTTTTGACTGGACGAAGAATCCTTCAAAGCGAATTTAACACGATATTTTTCTGATCCTTTCGATAAAAGTAGTCAGCCTCATTTATACATCAAACTTGAGACTGGAGAATGCTTTATTGCGTGGTTATTTTCTTCGTAATAGGATCTCTTTGTGGAACTTGGTATTTTATTGATAAAAATTCTTTAAGAATGATAAAAGAATTAAGGTGAAAACATGCCTGAAAAAATCAAGCTAATTTCTGGCCATAGATGCCCAAATTGTTTAGGGCACTCGGAGAATATCGACTTTACTAGCTCACCGCAATAGCCTAGGCGGAAATGCGGAAGGTGGATCAACGAAATTTGCTTTGAAATGTGCACTCTGGTATCTTTTTTACAAGTCATTTCCATGTTTTGAAAACGCCTAGTATTAAATTCTGGACTTCAGGCACATCTCTAAGATGACTGCATATGATAATTCTTTACTGAAATCAAAATATTGTCTTCCCTGTTTATTTTCTTTGATTGCAAATAGCCAGCACTAATACGATATGGCTTAGACATTTTGATGCAGTTAAATGGCCCGAACTACTCTTTCCTCTACAGCAGGAAGCTCCTGCTCAGGCGTACCTTACCAAACAGGATTTAACTGGGTAACCGCTATGATTGCGTGACTACGCCTCGACCAGCGCTTTTCTACCGAGTTACCTGTTAGATATAAAGAAAACAGACGGAATTGTCATCTTATTTTAGAAACGAGAAGCACTTTGAAGACGGAATCTATTAATCAAAGCAAGGCTAAAGTTGACCTGTCATTTCTGACTCCCATATTTTCCAGCGTCCAAAATAATTATTGTCTGCATATTCAATACACTCTGCAGATAAACATATATTCTATAAAATAATACACAAGAAGCACATTTCATAAGGGACGTAGTCTTGTAAGAGAATCCAAAGGCAGAAATATCCGTTGGCTCAAGTATACTTTCGGTCAAATGGACGGAGTTTTGTCCAAAACAGTTTTCTTTTAATCAAATTATAATAGTTCTCACTAAACATTTTTGGTTTAACGTTCCGAAAATCCCCATTCGATAATTCAGGAAGACATTTGGCGAGCATACGTATACTTTCGATAAATTCTCTTCGGGCCATTACATTTATATGGAAGGGGAAGGTACAGGGTGACAAGCAATCAATTAATTATCGTTCTAATCAACTTAGTCTTGAGAATGGGGGCTTGGGGTTTGGGTTGATAAAAAAAAAGGTAGTGACAGGGTAATTAGGAGAGGAGGGAAAAGAACGCGTGGAAAATGCTGGTAGTTCTGCGGCCGTTGGCCATGATAGGCTTGGGGCCTGAAGGAGGTTCTTCTGCGCGCACAACACCGGCTTCATCAGGCGAATGGCCGTGGCCTCCGCTGTTGCCAGCAGCCGTTGACCCAGGGACTTCGGGTAATCTGGTGAGACCTTGTAGATCACCTTAAAGGCTACGTTCGGGTCAACACGGTGTCCAGAGTCCACCATATGAGC
>JAYGXS010000003.1:43607792-43625938 GCA_036362985.1 Ligula intestinalis
CTGATGAAGAGTTGCTGAAAACAATTGTTTGCCAAAAACTGACTTTTAACATTAACAAGAATTCTGAGAAGAAGAAGAAGAAGAAGAAGAAGAAGGATGATCGAACACTGAGCTTTCGGGCTCCAGAAGCAGCCCATCGTCAGAGAATGGGAGAACAGCAGCAAATGAGATAGCTGGTTCTGGTGTTTGCATAAAACGCTACTATTTTTGACCGGGTAGAAAATCACTAATTGTCTGCTTCGGTCGTCGACTGACGTCCCGATGCCCGAGATACAAATCGCCCGTTAACACGTCCATGGGCAGAAAACTTGAGAAGAGATTTACAAAGTAGATGACAAGCGCTCTAATCAATGATTGCCACCAGCGTCTACGCAAATACAAGGTTGTTATTGAGCAGAACAAAAGAGAGTGTGCCCGTGTTCTCGGTAATTCCATCACTGATGATCTTGCTCGGACAATCACTTCGCGGGCGCAGCTAAGGCGAGCCAAGAAGCGAGTTATCTTGGATCGAAAGCTGAATAAGCTACAACCACCTGACATAAGAAACTCAAATTTGTTAAATAATCTCTCCTTTAAGCAACTAACGGAAAGGCAACTACGAGTGCACCAGCATGAAACGTGTTTTAACACCGCTGATGTCGACCCTATCGATTTTATTGCAGCCGTAGAAACCATGCTTGTGAGGACTGAAACAACAGACGACGAGATAAACTCTGTTCGACAACGGGTCACTTCCTTACTGATGACAAACCGGCCAGCCCACTGTGTTTCAAAAAATGAAGCGAAAGCTATTAAAGAACTGAGAACGGACGACCGTATTATCATACTGCTCACGGATAAGGGATGGTCAACGGTCGTCATGAATCGCGAAGACTACAACGAGAAAGCCAAAGCTCTGCTTGATGACAGACAATCCTACAGGTAGGCACAAAGCTCAGAAGCAAAAGCAGTATAAACCAGTTGAAAAATTACTTGGAGAATTCAAACGCCGGAATGTGATCACTGAGAACGAACGGCGTCTGATGAAACCAACAGATACTGCCCTAGCTCGCTTCTATGGCCTTCCAAAGGTCCATAAACCGAACATTCCATTGCAGCCAATCGTTGCCCTAAAAAGCACCTCCACATAAAATTTGGCAAAATGGATGTACTCGAAATTAAAATTCATCCAAGAAAACTCTGATACCTCAGTCCGTTCAGCCTCCGAATTCCTGAGAGACCTCCACGGTTGGAGGATTCAATCAGACAAAATGATAGTTTCCTTTGATGTGACATCGCTATTTACATCCATTCCACCGGGTTTGGCACGAGATATCTTGCGCAAGAAACTTGAGGAGCTTTACAATGAAACCCAGAGTCCACTTAAAATCGAACGCCTCATGAGACTGTTTGAATTTTGCCAAAAGACCTACTTCACCTTTGCTGGAACGACTTATGAGCAAATCAAGGGAACCCCGATGGGCTCGCCAATTTCCGGTTTAATAGCAGAATTGGTCCTGCAAGAGCTGGAAAAGATTGCTTTCACCCAGCAGCCCCCGATGTTTTGGTGCCATAACGTTGACAACACGTTCGTCATCGTCAAAAGGAACACACTGCACAGTTTTCATGATCTTCTCAACCCGATCTTCCCAGATATAGAATCCACATGGGAAGAAGAAAAGGATCAGCAGCTACCCTTCGTCGACGTTCTCGTCATGCGAACTTCCGACGGGAACATAGAAACGAGGGTCTACAGAGAGGCGGAGAACACCACACAGCTCCTTATTTTTCACAGCAACCATCCAATGGCTCACAAACGAAGCTGTGTGAGAACGCTATTCAAAAGAATCCAGACACACAGCAGTAACCCGGAAGAAAGAACACATGAAGCCCGACATCTGCGCGACCAGTTTATGCAGAATGGCTATCGTAAAGCCTTCATAAGCCGATTCCTACGTGCCCGCACTCCGAGGACCCAAACAGAACCACCCCCCACGATTTGACATACGCTGCCATATATCAAAGACGTGTCGGAAGCGACCGAGCTTATTGTTGCGGGAATAATTGTTGGAATCGCACATCGTCCCAAGGCAACAGTGCGCAACCGGGTCATGAGGATCAAGGACAGACTAAATCCAAGTGAGCACACGGGTGTATTGTATCGCATACCTTGTCTAAACTGTTCTGTAAATTACACGGGACAGACTGGACGCCTGCTGGGTTTGCGCATACACGAACACAAGTCGGCTGTTCGACGAGGTGATGAATCTCCGCACGTGGCCACCCACACCTACGAGATGAGTCACGTGTTCAACTTCGCAACTGCGAGGATAATTGCCCACGCAAGCAGCAAGACAGGCCGAACACTTATTGAAGCCTGGGCGTCCGATGATAATTCAGTCAATCGATGCATCGGGCTGGCGCCGTCATATGTTGCCCTGCGCAGGTACCTCCAGACTCACGGCACTGGTGGTCCCGTCCTTCCTTACTTCCCTCCCTCCCTCCCCCCATTTCCTATGACTTATGATTGACGTTTTCCCTTACAAAATATTGCTTGTTTTCGTTGATGATTTTATTTCGGTAAATATTCCCACTCACCATGTCGATCTCGCCCACTAACACATACTGGTAAAGTCCGCAGAAGCGAGTCGACGGCCGAACCACACAATTATTTATTTTCTACCCAATCAAAAATTCTAGCTGCTTTGTGCCAACGCCAGAACCAGCTACCTCATTTGTTGCTGCTCTCCCATTCTCTGACGATGGGCTCCTGCAGGAGCCCAAAAGCTCAGGCTAATAAAATTATGATTCCAGTGTTCGATCATCCTTCTTCTTCTCAGAATATACACGTTCCTGGAATGCGAACATTCGCTTCAATTTACAAAAATGGTACCTGCAGATAATCAGAAACTGCGCGCTCCAGAGGATCACGGACGACCAACAGAAGCCGCATGTTTGGGTTGAGTTCATGAATGCGATAAGCGACTCGTGGAGTATGGAAGTAGGCCGGCGTTTTTTCCACTACCCAGTCGTTGGGATGGGCTAAGGGCATCCGCGATCGATACCATTCTAGACCGCGACTAAAACACACAATCTTTATGTTAAGCCGAATTTCTTTCAATAAATTGTATTTATGGTAGGGATTGCCTATATGCGCCTCCCGGCAGGACACAGAAAAAAGGCAATACCCACAATAGAGGTGGCTTTGCGCTAAATTTCAGATAAAACGGTTGTTAATTCAAATGTAGGGTTAGATTCGAGATTATGGCTGTGGTTTAGGTTTAAGAAGGGGCTTAATGCTAGTGTTAGGACATGGTGTAGTAGTCCGCGCAAAGCCCCGATTAACTGAAGCATCACACCTTCGTCTTCTATGACTGACATTCACGCATGACAATTGGTGAGTGCGAACGCACACACTATTCCCCCAAATCTAGGATTTAGTCGGTGTTGGCCGTAGACAGCTTTCCACCAGAAATACAGCGTATTTTGGCGCTTGCTTCTGGTTCTTTTATGGCCGCACAACTCACCTAAATGGCCAAACGGTTGATATAGATGCACAGCTTCGTTAAACCACTTTTTGCCGCACTTCCAACTCCGCCAATTTCTCCTGTGTCTCCTTACTCGCATCTAAAGGCCGAGATTGCTCAACTCACAGAACGGCCAGCTTATCGTCAACAGCATTCAAATCATCATCCCAAAATCGACCGAGGTCATCTCACAGTATTCAACCCTCACCGGCCGCTGTTATCTTCGCCCGTCAATGACACCAATCTCTAGTGATCACCCCCGGGCTCACGATCAACTAACGATGATTCGAACGCGTATTTTTCTTAAAAACCATTCCAACTTTGGACGGACGAGCGCAGATCCCAACGCTATTAATTCATCCTTCAGCAAGTCAATTCCCCAACTACTGCAGTCAAGGATCGTGGGGATCTAGTGAGTCGTATCGTTTATTTACGTTATCACATTTAGACCATTTTTCATCTTTTTCCACTAACGTAGTGCGGTAATTTAGTTTCCATTAATTAGCCCTACACTAGGAATTTTTCGTTGCGTCTCTTCTAATACGTATTTTATACATTTTGTAGGCTTAATCGCTACAGATTAAGCGGCATATTATATGTACTTTTACTTTAAATACACAGTAAAATATATTGACGAATACAGCTTATGTGACTTATGTATATACTAAAGTCACAGTAGAGAATAAAAACAGGCAACAAGGAAGGACGCTGAAAAATAAATTCTAAATCGAAACTTACAGAGAAAATTTAGAAACATGACTCACTAGAAAGGTGGCATAAACGCAGGAGAACCAATATGTAAGCATCTAATAAAGCTCTTGGAGTTCAAAATATGACGTTTTGTCGTTATACTTGAAGATCCCTCTATTGGCATCACAGAAACGATTGCTAGCTGAACAGGCCATTTATGATGAAGGAGTCGTCAGACGGTGAAACGTTTGATAGAAGTATGTGATAGGGAGACAAGAGAAGAAATACTTGCCAAGGCCCAAAAGGAAGGGAATGAATTTGGAAAATAAAAAAGTACCTTTTTATCCATTCCAGTCGTATAACCAGTTGCAGAGTGTTATCAGTTTATATTCTGGGGTCCTGATTTTTTACGCAGCTGACTATACAAGTGCACACATATATTGAGGAAAACCAAAGTGGTGTGCATTCCTCGATTGTATAAACGAAGGAGAAAGCTCCTCAGAAAATAAGGTTTTGCTCGTAATTTTTTGAGCTGGTGAAACTCCATCACTGGCTATTTACTTTGGTTGGGGTAAATAGCTTAAATATGTATGAATAAAACTCTGTCTCCGACGAGCTTTCCCTTTTTAAAATAAAGCTTTTATCCTAGCGATGGCGTCTTAATATAGGTGATACATAGATATCTTACTAAGTTTGCAATAGGGCAAACATAGAGAGCTAGTTCACGGTTGTTAGTGGTCGTCAGTTTGCCTTATGAAGTGGAGCATATAGATAAGGCAAGTAAGCAGATCAGCCCACTGATATTTTCAGGATTTTGCTCAACCCAAGTCTGTCCATCCGACAGCTTGCCTCTGTGCCACAATCGAATGCACCAAAACGAGGAGCGTTGTCCGCCAAATTCGTCGCAATGCTTACCGTATATGACAGGGGTCTCCGAAATCATGGCTAGAACCCTCGCACCTCTCGGAATAAGAGTTGCATACAGGCCTACCTCCACAATCTGGCCATAAGTGATGCGGCCGAAAACCCTACAAATAAGCAGGAGTCAGCCATTGTCTACCGATTTTACTGCAGTCGCGGGATGTGCAATAAGGTTGGAAAAGCAAGCCCACAGCTACAAACGCGAACGTGGGACCATCAGTTGACTCTAAGCAGGTTGGACCCAGAGTCGGAGGTTGAACCAAGCGCTGTAAAGATGAAGCATGTCTTCATCTTTGACGCCGTTAAAATTGTGGGCCAAGGTTACGATCACGACTCAAAGAAAATTAAAGAAGTCTGGATTTCGACCGACTGTTCAGTTAACCGTCACATAAATTTGCCCACTCCCTATCTGATTTTGAGAACCTCATCACGGGACAGTCCTGGCACGGACTAATCGGGGCTGCCAATTATATCTGCAGCCAATGTGTGCGGAAGTGAATCAGGCCAGGATGAGACGCGGGTCAACGTGATACAACAAGTGGTCAAAGCGCGTGGGCGCTAAAAAAATACTAGCGACACGGCAGCAGGCACAGCACTATGGGCGATCAGCGGAGAGGACGGCCATGGGAGTACAAATGACATTGAGATGCGAGCCACACACAACGACTCAGCCGGTCTTGGCAGAATAAGTACACGAAAAATAGTAGCGTCTAAGCGTAACAATGAGCCGGAAGGTTAAGTCCCTGAGGATGGGTAGACGAAACAACTACCCGAAATGTCAGACCCACATTAAACCTCTCCCGGTGAACGCTCTTCCCTCTTAGGTATTACCACCTGAGAATCACATTTTTACTTTTTTTACTTTCTAGAGGCTTGATTGATGATAAATGAGTGGCAGATCTGGCTAGAATGACACTTCGCTTGTTTTTACTAATTTATAAACGCTCACCAATATGCTGTCGGAACTTACTCGTCCCGCTTTGCCTTGGGATTCACTTTCGAGCATCGCCAGCAGCCACACAGTGGCTAGTATTTTAGGCATATTACCGTGTCGGCAAAGGCGTCAGCTTTATTTTAATAGGTTGTTAATGACATGCGTTGTTACAAAAAGGACAGCACTATAAGAAAACGACGGGAACTTTACTGTCGCATCCTACTTGGCCTGGTGGCCTTAGTTGAGCCAAAGCGTAAAGCCTTAATCCCAAGCCTTCAAGGTTGGTACGACAATGGCCTAATAAATATGTACGATATGTTCGACTTTTTATGTGTTTTTCTAGGTTACTGCGATCTTTTTAACTTTTACGTTTTTGAACTAAACGTTAACTGCCCATTAAAAAAATTGAAGGTAAGTCCGTTTCAAAGTGTCCAGACTGGATGATTCAGAATACGTTTGTCACTCTGTTCTTGGATTTGGAACACGTTTGGTTGACGTTCTGGCATTTGTCCAAATTGAGAATGTGCGAGGCAAGGACTCCCGTAATACGGAATAGGTGGTTATTTAAATTTAATCAGTGGATTTATCGATATTGGCAGACAACTGGTTTGGGAAAGCAATAGTGAAAAGTACATTTACACCATTCGCTTTTTCAAATGCACAAATAAGGCTAAAAAGGTGAACACGCAATTTAGAAAACTGAAAATTAGGCGCTCAAATGTAAACCAATAGCAGTGGTAAGTTATTCGAGGCTTTTAAACGTAGTGAAGGATAAAGTGCATAGGATATATAGTTTAATCCGACTTTGCTGGTGGTCGCGATGGAAAATAAAGTTTCATTTGAAATTCGTAGCCCAACTCTAACTCCTAACCTATGTCTTAAGCCTAACACTAACTTTCTAATGTTGCTCCTAGCTCTAAACTATAACCCTTATGATAGCACTCGAGAACGGCGTACGGGTGAATGGATGAAAGGCAATGGGGGTTAAAGTAGGCCTTTCCAAATAAGATAAGTAGTTATTTCTGATGAAAATGACTAGATGGGATCCACCCCCATACATTTATATTTGATCTACCCCATTTTACGTCCTTCAATGTGGCGTCGCCTTGAGTATCCGTCGCATGTGACAGCATCGATGGTATTGCATGTCTTCCTCCTCTATCTAAAAGTTAACATGTTGTACTGTTTTCCTAATACTCGCTCTTTTTAATGCTCGAGAGACGCACAAACGTCAGAAGAAAGTTTTGGCATGGTGATTCGACTAAATGAAAGCTGAGCTCAGAAGCATTAATTAGAAGTCCATATTTTCTGGAAACTTTGCTGGGAAATACTACACAGGCTCATCGCAAACGATGACGTTAACGAAAAGACCTTGATGGCCAACATAGGCCTTGAACGTTAAGATGCAGAAAAAGAGGACGCTGGGGAAGCAAAAGCTTACAAACAATAGTCCCGCATACATGATTGCATCAATAATTCAAAAATCAAGACAAGGGCGTTATTCTCAGAACAAGACGGGAATTTGACGCGGGGTTGCTTAACCATGCCAGGGAGAACCCGAAGGTTAGATACGGTGACATGCACGTGGAACGAAGGTTCAATACCTCTCATAAGGAGTGCTAAGAGTATCAATCTCAATGAAGGTGAAGCAAAAGCTAATCACTATTCAGAATTTTTACTATTAGTTTTCACAAGAAAAACTGGACTTAACCTTCCTACGAGGGACTTCGAAGAGGTCACAAAATTGAGCCTGTTCAGTTCAGTTCACCGAAATGATTCTTTCAGCGGACCTGCTGGAGCTAAAGGAAGCCAAATCACCAAGTTTCGACGAGGCACTGGCGAAAATTTTGAAGAAGTTCGCATGTGATTTGTCAAAACTACTCTCGATGCTTTTCCATGCATCCTTCTAGGCTGGATGTCTATTAGCCGATTGTAAATATGTACGTATAACGACACCGTATTAGAGCGAAAGTGGGATCTCCACAAGCAACTATAGGGCAGTCAGTCTTACTGAAATATTGCTGCAAAATTATGAGAAAAATAACTAAGCGATAATAAATGCATTTCCTATAGCAACATTATCTTGTTTCTGACTTCCGCCCTTATTTTAGTAGGGGCAGGTCCTGTGTTGGAAAACTCGTGCTACTGTTTAGGGTACTGGATTAGAGAATTTTATAGTGGAATACAGTCTATAGAGTCACACAATTTCAGGGGAGCAATTCTTGTAAATTTAAAGAGTGGATATTACGTTATGTTCGGTGCGAAACTTTTCGTTGTTACCGTTCGAGGTCTGGTGAGGATAGATTGGAAAAGCCTCAGATTGACGTCTTCTAACAACTGAATCTACAACTCACACGTAGTTTATATCCCTGTCGAAGAAATGTTGTTCAGATCTGGCCACCTTTACCCCGGGATGTTCTGCAAGGAAGTTCAGTAGGGCACGTGTTCCACCCTTCCTCACACCAATGATAATACAGTTGGGCAGACGCCGTTGCATATTCGTCCTTTGAAACCGGTCCTCAGGACGAGTTTTGTAGTCGATCTCCGTTGCCCGTGGTGTTTGAGTCAACAAAAGAAAACCACAGACCATGAATGCAAGGACAAAAGAAGCCAAAATCCGCCAAAATCTCTGAGCGAGCTTCGTTGTTTTCATGTTCATAATAGAATGCGTAAGTTTATTGCTTCATGTGCGGCTTTTTGATAATTGTGAGGAAATGAGCGCATTACCAATCAGGTAATGAGCTGATTCAGACCAATCATAACAGCACGTTTCTGATTGTGTAACTAAGGAAACCGTCAAATGGCTTCCTGAGATCTGTACCTGCAATGAGCCCAACGTCGTTTTTTCATATAGTTATTGTTCGCATGTTTCTCAGGACCGATATCTTCCAAACACAATCTTTCGTCCCCACTTTTCATGATAACGCCTGCATGGGAATCGTTAATTACGAGACTTTATATTAGAGAGAAGACAGACCGCTGGCTTTGGAGTAAACTAAATTGGCTTTTTGGCCTCCAGATAATTAAGTTTTCGAAAGATCATGCAACATTTTTATCATTTCTGCTTATGACGATTTGGCTTCCAAATGTCAGTGATTTAGTCTCTTAATTGTTGCCACATTAAAGGTTTTTTGAAAAATCATTGTTTGCTGAACGTAAACGGTCAGCTGTTCTATATGAAAACAACGATTCTATTCATGTTTTAAAAGGCAGGACAGACTTCGGAATGGGCGATAGCTTCCTGGGATAGGCGGAAAAACTTGTAGATGTTTTTTCCAGCACCAATTTCGAGGTGTGGTCCAATACATACTGTGCCTCTGAATTCCCCGAGACAGAAACCGTGTTAGCTAATATTGAGAAAAATAGCAGTTATGCACGCAAAAATATCGCTCGTTAGGACTTTGATGTAGCGTACCAATCAGGCTTTCTTGATAGCAATTGATTTTGGCTATAAAGCAGAATTTTGTTATACAAGTTTTCTTCATTACGTCACCGAAAGCATCATGCGAAACACGCGTCTTGCGAAAAGCGGCCGATCAACCTGCATCGGTTGACTGATCGGCTACATACGACCAAACATCCACGTCCTAGGAGCAAAGCCCAACGGTGTACACGGGCACGCACATCTCTTGACAACTCGTTAACTGCTCAAAGATAGGGTTGCTCGTTACCCTTAGATCCCCTATATACAGAAGACGACGCAGCAAATACAGGGGAATCCACAGATTAATCGAAATCTTTGCTGCTTTGTCAGCGACACATGGTCAGCGAAACAGCCTGGGAGGACCTCAAGTTTCTACTCGTGCTATCAATTTAGTAGGTAATTTAATATTTATATGCCTTTTATTAAAAATTTTATAGATGGGGATAACGCTGGCACAAAAATCATGTTGGGAAGGAGGGACAATACATGCTTGCTTATAGCTGCTCAAATAACTTTGAACTGAATACCCAGGAATCTATAGAGTAAGTTTTAGCCACAAAATTCGTGTGGAACATTGTAACTTCAATGTCCGTCTTGTTAATAAAATTGCTCTAAAAAGGACTCATTGCTACTCAGCCTGCTATCAGGAGTGCCACTATCTGCCCTAATTGCCAACTGTACGAGCTTTAATATTCAGGGTATCCCGATACAATTCTGTATGAAGAAAAGCCTCCTGATGATTGTTTCTGCATTCGTCAACCACCTTGCTCATCGTATTTGTATGGTAGAGAGAGTACGGTTAATCATAAGAGAAACTATATGCGAAGCAGCAGCCTCATTTAAATTATACAGCGCAGCAGGGAAGTGCAAAATGCTGAAGTTTGCGAGAGATTGATAATCACTCGCAAACCGGTAATACGGTATGTACGAAAACTTAAAAATAATAATCACAAACCGTAGGAAAGTCGCATGCTTAAAAGAACTCGAAAAGTACTAATTGTATATAAAGAAAAATAAAATGCTCTCAATAACCCTTAGGTAACTCAGATGTAGGGATTAGAAAAACACATTTAGAACTGCGCGAAGCACAGCTCGCAGCTGGGAGATATTCTCCACTCAAGAAGCAGCAACGTATTAACTGCTACGTTTTCTCCATAAATGCCTCCAACATTTAAATCTTTTCATAAGTTTAATCGATAATCTTATCACTTTCTTTATATCAAAACAACTTTTTCCTTGTCAACATCTTTTAAAGATATTGCCGTTATTAAACTACAATTTCTTACAGATTTAATGAACGTAAATTCTGGTCGATTTTCCTAGCAATACCTTTCGAACAAAATATATATTACCGAAGAAAGGAGTTTTCGGAAACGATTTCCAAGGAAGATGGCCATGTGGCCACATTAAGAAATTCCTCCAAACAGCAAAATACATGGTGGAACAAAAAGAACTTTAATACAAAAGTTTGATATTGTAATTTCTAAGATTAGTTAAAAAACTTTATGCAAAAAAGTTACCATTTTAGAAAAGATTTTTACTTAGATATTCAGCTGAGTAATATGTTTGCACGTTACCTTGTTCTTAAGATTATGTCAACAATAAAATTGAGACTTTTGATAAGTTTATATACCTTTTCCTTAATATAGATGATGCAATTTGGCTGGAAAGGAAAGGACTCACTTTCCTCCTTATATTAGAATAGTTTCCGTGATAATGGACTGCTTTCAGGCTATGTTCTCATCGTGCAAATGCAACAAAGAGTGGCCGAATATATGCTTAGATTTTGATATAATTCTGATTGTTTGCCTGTGCCGTTTCTAGATTACGTATAAGTGGAAGTTATAACGTACAAAAAGGTAAATATCTACGTGAATTGGATTAAAGAGGAATTGGTTTTACCTTCCTCTTTACAATACTATATAGAAAGTTTTGGTTATGTCCAAAAATGATCAACACGTTTTTGTTGCTACATTGTATGGCAAAAGTTTCATAAATTAGTACAAATAATTTTTAAAACTGCCATTTTTGCTTGTTTTTGAAAAAAAATGAAATTCCTTAAACTTGGCTCCACTTGCATTATAGCAACTTCGGACCACATTTTTTGGTTCCAGAATGGATTTGTTTTAAAATTTTCGTGCTTATTTTGGGGTTCTCCCATAGGATGATGAGCAAAAGTAAAATGTTTGGTTCTGTCCTGCATAAAAGACTAGGAAATTTCTTTGATAACAGGCTACTCCGGATTTAGTTAAAATTAGTGCCTGTTACCGTCAACAAACGGAACGTAGAGGGCACATTTCCATACTACAATGTTTTCTCATGATTAAATCAACTCAATAGATCAAAAAACCGTGACCAAATATATGTTTAATCACGAAGTCATAACTTGTCAGGACCTGTGCACGAATGCTAAGACAAACTATATGCGCTGATGTAAATATGATTGGGATAAGAGTGACTTTGTTTCAATTTACCTGATCCATCCAATTGGTTTCCCATTGTATAGAGTAGCATTGCGTTTGGTCTCACGAGTAAGAATTGGTCAAGCCGGTGCCGAACGGAAATGGCGCATACAAATTATGGTAGATAAAAGTTCTTTCTGATTCAGTACGTATATATTGCAGGTAGAATTCAGAAATTTAAAAATCTGAATAGGATTTCTTATTACTTTGGGCTGTATTATGAGTCGATGTAAAAATTGCATCATCCGGGGTTTTGGATGATTTTTTAGAGTCAGTGGTGTTGTGTTTAGTGCTATTATATCTATTACTCCTTTTGCAACTGAGTACTCAACAGGTTTTACTTTTGAATTACAGCAAACTTTCTCCCTGCATGCAGTTTTTGACCTGAAAAAGGCAGAAAAGCGCAAAATGGGCGGTTTCCCGATAATATTACCTCAGCAAGTCCAAAAGCCGCCAATGAGTAAAAAAGGGTCATAAACACAGCTCATTTGCAGTAATTAGACCCTATTGCATGCACTGTAATTATTGTGGCCCAGGACACGCCCAATCGAGTCCCCTATTAACTGCATGTAGGCATAATGGGCTCGCATCTGTCTTACAAAAACATTGGCTTCAAAACGCTGTAAATACTGCAATGATAGGCGCGCATGCGTGTATACACTCGGAAAACATTTTATAAATAGCATAATTGTTTCGCATCAATGGTCAATTATTAAGCATATTAATTATTGGCAGACAAAGGATCTTCTACATTCAGCCTACGCAATTCAGGGCCCCAACGATTCACACTAGGGAGGCGGTGAAATAATATTTAATAGTATTTAGAACTGCACCAGACGATAACATATAATTCGAAATCCATACGTGAAAATGTTAAAAGCTCTATTACCGTGACATGATCCAATGTTTTACTGCTGGGGATGGAGGAGGGAGTGGATGATTCGACGACTAACCAAACCTTAACTGCGCAACCCAGGATGGATGTGTCACTGGCAGCTGAAAGCAGTGACCCCGTTGTTTTGCACAAAACCTATCACTTATCTATGCCACCTCACGCGTGAGGACTTGAAGTCAAACTACATGCTGCAAAATGTTTAAAGGAAACGCATTGACGGCCTTCTAGCGTCAAAAATAATGCCAATTATAAGCGTTCGATTTGCCAAAATGTCAATGAAAAGAAATAGAAAAGCCCGCGCGATGGATAAAACATTCAAATTGTAGGCATGACTGGAACCTACGTGTGATTTATCAACAATTCTCCCAATTACCCTTAGTCCACAGACAATTAATGCTGACTTAAAGGGACAGCCGCATGCAACAGCAACAATTCTTTATGATAAAATTCCAATATTTTGTTTGAATAGGCTCGTTATGACTTGAATTCTGATACATGCCTTACTACGCATTGCAAGCTGCAAGTCTCTAGTGGTTTGACATTTTTGGATGTCGTTCTTTGATGTTGAAGTTGTCAGTTCAAATCCCGGATTGGGTGTGCTTGTGTGATTTCTCGTCACAAGATATTTCCTGTAACGTCACGACAGAGCAAATGATTATGCGCAGTTTATCTGTACGACACAAAAGTCATCGGCTGTCTAGTATGCTTGTCATTACTTGGAATCCAATTACTACGTATCTTAGATAATGGGTGTTATCAAGGCAAAACTCCCTAAGAAGACGCAGAACGAATGAAATATTTCATGAGTAACTGACAAAGGAATAAGAGGAAGCTCATGGGTTCCGTAAAATTGTAGAAAATGCACTTGCCAGTTGTTTTAAGAACTATAACGCCTGAAATCCGTCTGAATGAAAAAGGTTGCGTCAGCTAGAGTGGACAGCTGAGAAACGTCTAAAATGATCTGAAGTACACTAATAAATAGTAAATTGTTGCTCATGCTAAGTGAATATTATAAACGATGGATTTTTGAGGTTCAAATAAATTCAACTGTGTGTACTTGACCCACCGCAAGAAAATTTATTTTTCCTACTATGTATACAGACCACAACCTCATTTTCAATTTACGAAAATTTTGGAGAGAGTTTCCCAGTTTTAAAAATCAAACAAGTACCCACGGTCATTATCTGTTTCATGGTCTTAATTTTGAACTGCATAGTTTCATACAAATAACGATTGCTGTGTCTATTCCTCTTCTAGGAGATTTTCGTCCTGGGAATTACAGAAGGAGACTCCTAAGTCTTGAAGCTTTATTCATGCATTAGTTCAAAAATCAAGGTTCGCGAAAGCACGTTAAACTCGCCGAAGCTTACAGAAATTCACATAATTAAAATCCGATTTCTTTCTTTTTACAAATTTTGCGTCTAAAGCAGACTTAGCTTCCCAGTGAAGTTGGTAATATGGCTATATTTTAAGCGTCTTTCTGGAAGAGATTATTAGAAGTTCACAAATACGGAACGCATAAAGTAAAAATACACCGTATTAGAACAGTGGTAATTCCGAACGCAATTTTCAAATGCAGGTAAAAGGCAGCACGCTTATACGTATGAGTGTGCTGATATTCGAATTTTAGCATGTCCCTGCGAAAACAATGACCTGAACTAGTAGTTGTATACCGCAAATAAATTATTATTTTCCGACAAAATTAGTAAACATGCCACTGAAAGCTGTTGAAGTGTTACTTTGAAAATCTGGTTGCCATTTTCAGGTTCGTTAGTTTCGCCTTTATTTTCCATACCTAAGTTTTACTATCTTTCCATATTACGCGAATCGACGTGAACGGAGACAACCAGATATTGTAATGCTCACGGACAGTACTAATAAGTATCTTGGTTTCACACTCGAATCTGCATTTTTACTTCCGTGTGATAATGAGACAGATAAGGAGAGAAAAGCTTTATTTTCAAGATAATATCCAAATCTGAAGCACATTAATTTATTACCTTTCTCGTGGACGTCTATTTTTTCTCGGCAACGAGTTAACATTTAAAGTTTATTCTCAAACCAAGACCCAAACAGAAAACGGCATAAAACAGAATATCCATCCATTCACTAATTAAGTTGATGCTTTTGAGCAAAAGCTTATGTTGAAGTTTTTAGTAAACACGTAGAACATAGTTTGTATTTATGGACAGTCGACGAAAGCATTGGAAATTGTAAAGTGTTAGCCAGCATTTCAAGATGGATGTGAACACCGTCGTAATCGAAATCCCTAAATAATTATAAAAAATGTTACGGAAGGAAATTCCTCCCAATGCGCATGCGCATATAATGGTATGAATTTGCTAAGCTGTTCAACTTTGATTTCTCTTTGCAGGTGACAACCAACCTCTCTACGTGCGGCCTACAAACTATTTTATTCCTGCCAATAGCATGAACGTCAACCCCAAAGAAAATATTTTTGCAATTATCAAAAGAAATTGGCACAAGACAAAGGAGGATATTTGCTTGCAAGAAAATTTGCGTTTTGCACTGAATAATACCATTTAAAAAATCACTGTAGGTAAGCTGGCCATGTCTGTGTCTGACAGACGTAGTACTGTTCTAAATATTAGAAGACAGTCTACAAAGTATCATTTTTTTGCATTTGTACTTATTCCGCATTAGTTTACTCCTTTTGCACTCCCCTGCCTTACGCACACATTTAGATTTAACATTAGATTAGTGACATGTAATATAACCATTATGTGAACTTCGAGTTTTGATTAAAAAATAACAATTTTTTATGTCAGCAAGTTGTACTTGATAAATCAGCTTGTTTCTTTTTTATTTATTCTACTTTATTAATTCTTGTAAAATTTAGGGGGATATCGCGTGTGCATGTTTTGCGAAACGTGAATTTGCTTGCCTAAACGGCTAAATATTAATAGATTGATAATCTTCTGTATCAGGATGTCTTCTCACAGTTAGGAAATAATGGATTAATGGTTTTAAAGAGGATGTATACCAGAACGTTGTGGAGCTTATGAAAAGCGTACATACAGCTGGCGCTTTTAATGAAATATATTGCTATTACCAGTGTATTTTGCATTTCTAAATTCAAAATTTTAGCAGACGTAAATTCCTGCAAAAGCACTAAAAAAAGAAACACTTTCTAATTTTATGAAAAAATTAACAGGCTTGACCAAATCGCCATAAGTTAGTTTGGGTGAATTCTACGTTTTCGACTACAAAGACTTTATCCTAAAAATAATCTATTTTTGGAAACATAATTAAGTACATGAAAATGTAACATGCAAAATTTGTCCCCGATAACTTTCCTGCAAGCTACAAGGGGCGCGGAGGATAATTATATATCTTGAAGAACATCAGGTAATAAAAACCAATTTTCGTAACAATTTATTGCAAGGATTTTAACCATAATAAAAATCCCAGAATTCTGTAATACCTGACCGATGTTACCAGGGGTTTTACGGGTGGAGCATAACAGGGGTACAGAAACAAAAATAAAATAAATACATCAAGTAAAAGCAGGAAATGGTAGATAAAATTAATAGAACTGCTAATGCAAAACAAGTTACAAGCGCGCGATATTGTAAAAATAATCAAGGAGCGATTTGCGACAGTTCCTACTTGAATCGAATGCGAACGCAACACGGACAGGACGTTGGCCAACTTTTCTCAATGCTGATTGAACCCAAACATTAGAATTTCATTTTTAACCAGACAGCGAGTATTTAACTCCCTTAAGAATTCATCTTTATAAACTGAAGTAATCAATTAACTTTTGGAGGACCGTTAATATTATCTGTATACTTAAAAAGTGATGACCGTCTCTGTGTGCGTCACCGTTATCATTGGTGGCAGGGGTCAGATTGAAACGCCTTCTGCGCCTTCGACGCACGTGGGTCCGTACCACGCTCACTTTGTAGGCGCGCGCGCGCCACTGGCATGCGCGTGTGTGCTTCTCTACCGTACTATCGCTTGACTGCTTTCTTTGTTTGGAAGGAAGCCAGTTTAACCGTAAATCACTTGACCTCACGACAGTTCCCCCTTCGATTTCGTATATGGGCACCGCGTGCTCCAACAGCCGCAGCAAACGCTCAAGCAAGCCGCAACAGACACTGAGGCGAGCTGAACAAGCGACACGAAGGTTACAGCAATCAGGGGCAACGCAGAGAACTAGTACGAGAGAGAACAGGAGTTAAGGCAGATTCGCGCAGAATCTACCACTTGCTCGCCACTCCCACCTCCCTTTCCGGTGTAAAGACAAAGTCAATAGGACCGGGGATGATGGCTGGCGCGGTAATCACTCGACAAGCGCATACTTGGCACAGCCATCTCGCTAGGTATGATCCCGCCTGCGCAGGAGCTCCTTAAAGGCCACATTAAGAGGGAGCCATTGCAACCTGACTCTCAGTCCTCCTTCTCTTACCATACGCGCACACAAAACACACGCATACAAGAGGACTAACGTAGAGCAGCAGCGTAGGGGGCCCGAGTTTTCCCGTCAGTTGGCAAACCCTCCAAACCACGGCTTTTGGCGCACCGTGATAGATTCAAGCGCATTCAGATTTATTATATTGAGGACAGAAACGCGCCGAGGGTATACCTCACTCTCTCCCCCACCGTACAGCGACCACCTAGCTTTTCGGGCACCCGCAGTGGGGCCTGAAACCCAGTGGAAGCGCGAACGCAGTCACCAACAGGGAATCAGAACTGAGATAAAGTGCCAGCGCCTACCAGGCCGCAGGGACCGTGGTTGGCTGAAGACTGGCATTGCATATGCATACAGACCATTCGATCTCAGATGAGTGAGAGCAGCCCATGCATGAAGCCTGGGCCAACACCCCCCATGAGAGGGGTAACCAATCAATCATCGACTGAAAGGCAAATCGCTTGACCTACTACCACTTGGACCCCATAATTACGTCCAGGTTGTCGCGGACACTTAAAACACCCCCCCCCCACAGTAGGGAACCACAGCAAACGCGTCTTCGCCGCGTTCCCACCCGCCATCATGGCGGCCAAGGTCTGCTACACCAAACCTCGCTACGGTGGATCAATGTCTGTTTTTGATGACGGAGCAGCTCCTCCCGACCACGCTGCTCCGATTTCCCCTCCTCGCCACCGGGATTGAGGCCAACCCGGCGGGGCTCCGTATCCAACTAGGGCTACTAGCCAGCCAGCTCCCCCCCCAGTAATGCGACTGTCTGCCACACCTTCACGCAGTGAGTGCATAATCCGACTGGCCCAATCAAACTGAAGTTCGGCTAGCTCTTAGTTTAGATTGAATGACCTACCATATAAATCAATT
>JAYGXS010000003.1:43630938-43727607 GCA_036362985.1 Ligula intestinalis
CGGCTAGCTCTTAGTTTAGATTGAATGACCTACCATATAAATCAATTGATTCCATTACTGGCAATGCCACATGTTCTGCATCATAGCTATGTACAAAGAGGGAGTTCAAACGTATTTACCTATATTTCCCAAGGAAAACTGAACTGAACATAATCATTTAAAGAGGTTCTCATATACGGTTTGCCTACATATGAGACAACAACGTGTAAGCAAGCGCAAGGCGAAGCCGGGCTTCCGCGCTAGTAGACATAATTTAAACCTGGGTGAAAACGTATTCTAAGTCTTTTATGCATGTCTCAATCAGTGCACGCTCTTTCTCTCTGACGGCTCTGACCGTTAGGTTAGGGTTAAGGGGAATGTGAGAAACTCAAATGGGTATGTCGAGGAGTCCTATCACGAGTTATTTTTTGCAAATGGGCCAGGGCCTGGGCCCGTGCAATCGATAGAAACAAAGTCCGATGTCATTTGTTACTCCGCCTCCTTCCTATGCTCCATTCTGTAAACAAATTGCCGAATGAAAGGAATACATCCGGCTCAGTGCTTCTAATGCTCACTATTCAGCATGGCGGCTTTGGGGTAGAGAGGCGGCGAAATTTGCGAGACAGCCAGTGACGAAGTAGGGGATTGCTGACGTTGTGGTTGAGGGGAGGCAGCAAAGACACCGGCACCTCCAGCATTGGCACCTTCGGCACCGCCGTTAGCTGCCGCGGCGGCCGCAGCAGCAGCGAAGACGGTTGTAGTGGAATTTGACTGAGGCGGGGGTACAGCAGGGCTGGTGACGGCGGAAGCAGGAAATGCACCACTGGTATTGCCGCAGCATCCGCTGCCGCCGCCGAGTTGAATGAAGGCACTCATGGCAGCAGCAGCAGCAGTCGCAGCCGCCAGATCCACAACGGGAACGGGGCCCGGAAAACCAGCCAATGGAAGCGGTGGCTCTGAAACCGGAGCTGGGTTCATCAAGCATGCTAGGACGGCGTTTAGTGAAGAGATATTGTATCCGGAGGGTGCGGCAGTGGGAGCAGACACCGTGCGAAGGTAAGGCCACAGACCTGCAGCGCCTGCAGGGCCTATGAGGGTGGTAGGGAAGGTGCAGGCATAGGGAGAACCGGTTGGATAGATGCTGGACACTGGACCGCGCACATCTGAGTAGGAAAGGTTGGGACAGGAGGACGATTGCGGATCGGAGGCGATGATGGCAAGGATGAGATCCATTGCCAATCGCATTTGATTCAGCTCCCCTGAAGAAAAAGATTATCCATGTAGGGTATTCTCAAAGCAGGCAGCAAACCTTTTGACTAGGATTGGGAACTACAGTTACAAAAGAAATGATCCAGTGAGCTTTAAAAGGATTTAATAACAAAGAAAATAGTTAGCACAAGCAAACGCGTAAAGCACCCTGCTAGGCGTACGACCCCTTGCTCGGCATTTACATAGCCGTCTGTCGCTTTGCGGATGTGAACGATAACTTTCTTTTATTAAACAAGCTCCTTCAGGCAGTTTCGGTTTCACAAGTAAAAATACCCGAAAAGACAGTATAGACAGCAGTGCAAATGACGGTGAAACCGTACTTTTTGAAGTCCTGTCGTGCTTTGACGCAAGGGTTTCTTTCAGCTTAGCTAGTCATCTGCATCCTATAATCGTATTTTGGTCCGTATTCCGGAATGGCTGGCTGCCATAATTTAAATTACAAATATCTTGTAAGTGCGCGTCAACCTCGGTTCGAAATTTTTAAGCAGTGGCGTTCAAGAGGAAAATACTTGTTTCCAACGAGCAAAAGATAGTGTGTCACGATCAACACACTTGATTTACGAACAAAGCCGGATACTCACAAAAAATTGTTCCCTGAACAAACCGTACTACGGTATTCCTCTCCTTAGTCGCCACTTGGGTCTAAATCCATCTGCTCGCACTGTTACGTTGTGACTAGAAAAGCAGACAATCGTCGAAAATCTTCCTAAACGAGATCGGACCAACCAAACTCCTACAACGCTGGTGCTGGTGAAATTCTCAGACGCTAGTACACACGAAGGAGCAAAGGCTGAGTCGCTAAATTCTATTGTATCACATTTGCTTTGATACCAGTATTGGAGTAACTTTCTGCATAGTTAGAAATTAAACTAGCTCAGTTATTGCGCCTGCTCTTACCAACTTTGAACAAATTTTCCACGTTTAGACATTGCTTTAGTAGTCCGTCAAAGTTCTGCTTCTTAAATTCTAAAACCAATCGTCTTAAGTAAGGAGAATCGCCTTTAACGTATTCTTACATGAGCTAAGCGACGACTTAGGCTATCTGTCTCGCATATAAAGTAAAGCTTCACATCTGAATCCTTTTTTGCGAAAATAATGCAAACGAGAAGTCAAATGCAAAGTCTGCCGCGAGAGGGGCTCGAACTCAAAACCCGTTCTATACAAGACCGCGATGTTAACCGCTGCGCTATCACCGCACGCTCTAGCGGGCGATCGAAAAGCTTGACTAATTGGGTGCGATCGACGCACAGAGAGAACCGATGCGAAGGATATCATATTCTAGCCTCTAAGTATAGCAAACTTGAAGGTAAAATGGAAAATATGAAAAAACTTCTCCAGCAGACCATCGCTGCGATGGAAAAAGTGATGACTTCAGTGCATACGCATGGACCGCCTAAAGAAGAACAGAGGATGCATATACCAGAAGTACAGGCCGCCATAGTGGACAACATAGACACCGTCACACCATCCGTTTCGAGCTCTAGGCCCACTGCAGCGAAGGCGACCAAAACTGTACATCAGGACTCCCGTCAGGAGGGTTATCATGGTGTAGTTGTTCAGGGGTTGCAAGAAGCAACTTCAGACATTTCTGACGACCAAGCAGTCACACCACACAGTTCGAGCCCCAGGCCCACTGCAGCAAAGGTGGCCAAAACCGTACCTAAAGACTCCCGACCGGAGGGTGATCATGGTGTAGTTGTTCAAGGGTTGCAAGAGGCAACTTCAGACAGTTCTGCCGACCAAGCAGTCACACCACACAGTTCGAGCTCCAGGCCCACTGCAGAAAAGGTGGCAAAAACCTCTGCTAAGGGCACACGACACCGAGAGGATCATGAATACTGTCTAGTTGTACAGGGGCTAAAAGAAGCCATTTCAGACCGCTCAAACGACCAGAACGATCCGAACTGGGTTTCCTTTAACGATGTCCTGAGCGATCTGTTCCCGCCAGGTAAAGAATTTGAAGTGCTCAAGTCATTTCGTATCCGGAAAAGGCCGGCAGATACTGCAGAAATGACCCGACCCAGACCGCTAAAAATAGTATTTAAAAACAAGGAACATGTTCAGGTAATCCTGTCTAAAAAAACTAACCTTCGTCACGCGCATAGAGGTTTTTTTTCAACCGGACTACTCCCTGGAGGAACGGCTGAAACGCCGAGAACTAGTAGCGGAACTACAGTCGAGGAACAAGAATGGCGAGGTAGGCCTGAAAATCTTCAACGGGAAGATAATTCAGAAGAAAACATTGAACCAAACCGTAATACTCCGAACGACGGTCAGGAAGTGACTGTCACAACCGGGTTACACCGTACAAAGAAACTAAAGTGCATGTACACCAATGCACAAAGCCTGCTCTCCAAATTAGATGAGCTTAAGATTATTACGTGCCAACTGGAACCAGACGTCGTCTGCATAACAGAAACATGGTTGTCCACGAAGGTAAGCGACCAGGAAATTGCTCTCCCCGGGTTTCAAGTTTTCCGAAAAGATAGAGTCGGGCGTCCAGGTGGGGGTGTGCTAATCTATGTTAGACACGGCCTGCTTGTGTCCGACAAGTCCGAAAACCTTTCGGGCAATATAGAGACAATATGGCTCACCGTTAGAACACCGGGGTCACAGACCCTTGACATCATGGCGGTCTACCGTCCACCATCGAGCAACCAACAGTCAGACAATAGTCTGATAGAAGGAGTCGAAGAAATTGCTAGGAGATCCGATGTCATGGTCATGGGAGACTTTAACGCCCCCATATCGACTGGAATGTGAGTTCTGCGCCCAGCTCAGAAGTAAATTTCGATCGACGACTCCTGCGCACAGTACAGGCATCTTTCCTAACGCAACACGTCCTATATCCGACCAGATTACGCGAAGGGCAACAAGCTATTTGCTTAGACCTAGTACTTACCAAAGCACCTGATAGCGTGGACATTGTAAATTGTTTACCACCTCTCGGAAAAAGTGATCACGTAGTGCTACAGTGGGAATATTCCCTCTTCTCTGTGCCCGATCGTAGTGCGGTAACCAGACGCAACATATGGAGAGGGGACTTTACACAAATGAAAACCACAGTGAGCGAGATAGACTGGAACGAACTATTCACCGGGTGCGTTCTCGATTATTGGTCGGCATTCAAAGCCGTATTACACGGACTAATTACCGATTTCTGTCCTATCACGGTAAAGAAAGTAACAAATAGGCCTCGATGGCTACCGCCGACGCTAAAGAGGGAAGTAAACCGCAAAGGAAGGCTGTTCAAAATCTATCGCAGAGAGAGGACCCCCGAATCGTACAATAGGTATAAGGCACAGAGAAACAAGGTTAAGAGCCTGATACGAATTAGCCGACAAAACTTCGAGAGTAATCTAATAAATCGTGCAGTAGGAAACCCAAAGCTTTTCTACAGCTACGTTAGGCAATGTCCTCGAAATAGAGACCCTATTCCTCTGCTAAAAACAGACGACGGTGTAGAAATTTGCGAGATTAACGAAAAGGCGGAACATCTATCCTGCTTCTTCCAGTCGGTCTTTACGAGAGAGGCTGAGTTAACCGCTATTAAACTGCAGTGTGGGTGTGATCCAGACCATAGACTCGGTTGCACTCACGGAAGCTACCGTTCTGCGAGAACTTCTACAGCTTAAAGAAACGAAGTCGTCAGGTCCGGATGAGATACCTGCAAAGCTATTAAAAGAGCTAGCCATAGAGTTGGCGGTACCCCTGTACCTTATCTTCCGAGCTTCTCTTAATACTGGACAAGTGCCACCCGATTGGAAGACAGCGTGGATCTCACCCATCCACAAAATTGGAAGTCGGGCGACCGCAAATAACTATAGACCGGTCAGCCTCACCTCAATATCCTGCAAGCTTATGGAACGCATAGTCAAACGCGAGCTGATGCACTTTTTGGAGCAACATCAACTTCTTTCTGATAAGCAGCACGGATTCCGCAGGGGAAGGTCCTGCTTGACCAATCTGCTCTATTGTCTAGAACAATGGACCCGAGCGATCGATGAAGGGAATACGGTGCATACAGTCTTCGTAGACTTCAAGAAGGCGTTTGACACGGTGCCCCATCACCGTCTCTTATACAAGCTCAGCCGCATAGGGGTAAGGGGAAACCTTTTGCAGTGGATAGCAAACTTCTTGACTGGTCGTACCCAGACCGTATGTATTGGCGAACAGCGGTCGGCGGAGGTAGCAGTTGAGAGCGGGGTTCCACAGGGATCTGTTCTTGGCCCTATTCTCTTCCTTATATATATTGATGACTGCATAAGCGGACTAGACTGCGAAATCGCAATGTTTGCTGATGACATAAAACTTTGGAAGGTCATACGCAACCAAGACGATGAATTAAACCTCCAGGCAAATTTGCATAGACTAGAGCAATGGTCGACCCTTTGGCTCATGCCATTCAATGTGGCAAAATGCAACCTAATGCGCTTTGGTAGAACCAGTACTACGCCTCGGAGGGTGTATTACCTGAATCACACGCCGCTGCCAGAGGTTGAGGCTCAGAAAGACCTGGGGGTGTGGTTCACGCCTTCACTGAAGCCATCACTCCACGTCCTGAAAGTGGCTAAATCCGCAATGTCGAGCTTGTATCTAATCAAGCGAGCCTTTGCTAAGTTTTACAAAGCTGTATTTGGCAAGGTATTCGGCACGTTCGTGCGACCTCAACTGGAATTTGCCATCCAAGCCTGGAGACCTTGGACAGCCAAAGACAAAAAAACCTCGAAAGGGTACAAAGACGCGCAACAAAATTAGTACGAGGCCAACGGAACCTCCCTTATGAGACCCGATTGGTAAATCTTGACTTGTTTCCTCGGGATTACAGGCAGCTACGTGAGGACCTAATCCAGGCATTTCGCATGTTGCGTGGTCAGGATTGCTGCCTCCAAACAAATGACTTCTTTGAGCGGGCCACCAACTCTAGGCTGCGAGGACACCCCCTCAAATTACGTGTGACTGGGGCAAGACTTGACCCAAGAAAATTCTTTTTCTCTAAGAGGGTAATCCAGGCATGGAATGCCCTTCCTGCGGATATTGTCATGTCCCCTTCCGTGGATGTCTTTAAGGCAAACCTAGAGCGATATAATGAGTATCGTCACGATTAAGTACTCCAAATCCAATCACTGAACTATTCCGATTCTAAAAATTGAAGCGCTCTACATCCAAATCCTGAAATGCTAGAAATGCTATATATTTACTAATAGTAATTTGTAAGTAGTATTATTATTAGTAATTAACCAAATGAGTTTCTGACATTATCTACCTATGACGTCTCTACTCACTATGCGATCTGCGTCGATCGTGTCTGAGGACGCACCTACCGCACCTATGGTCCTAGGCTATGCGGCCCTGTCACACCCTTTCTCGTATCGACCGACTGCTGACAACGTGGTGGGTTCCTCGGCTCTTGGCACAGCAAAGGCGTATCATGGTCGCATCGCCGGTCTTCGGGACGTTCTCGTGACTCCGAGGGCTCCTCCTCGTATGGTCCTTCGGGTGTAGATATTACTCGTCATGGACGCCATGGCTACCGTCAACATTCACAGAAGCATCATGCCCCTATCATTCACATGCTTCCCCACGAGCGACAGTTTTTCTCCTAAAAACCAAAAATGACATTCCATTTTGAATTATGAGCCAGCCTTAGGAGTTTTTTCACTGTCTGCTATTCTTCCTCAGTTACACTGCTGGCTCGTGTAAACTGCGTGTGAGTTTATTACTTGAAACAAGCGAGTAGTCGTTTTAAACTGTGTCAACGACTTCTTTAGAATGTTCGGCTTTGCCGATGCATTTCTTAAATCCTATGTACCAAGAGGGAGTTCAAAGGCGTTTGCCTATATTTCCTTTAATAAATTTGACTTGACTTGACTTGACGCATGGGAGACCATAGCAGGTAAGCCTCTGGGTGGGTAAGCACCAATATACTCAACTATGCGGTGACGCTAAGACATGTGAAAAAATCGCACGAAACGTTAGACGAAAGGCAATTGAATATGATGAAAGCAGAAAAAAAGAAAGAAGACAATAAGAAACGCAGGAAGAGGAGCCATAATAAAATATTTTTCTCGACATGATTCCCAGAGGGCAAAAAAGGAGAAAACGGTAAATAACTATCGATAGGCTCGGCAATAACAAATCTGCTCTGATAAAAAGACACCTTAGAATTCAAAAAAAGCATAGTGTGACTTCTGTAATCGCTCCAAGCATGGTCAGTTTATCTACAAAACTTATAATGGATGAATATAGACTAAGTACTGTACATAACGGTCTTAAAAAGAACAAGAGAAGCTCAATATTTACAAGGGTTCGGTTGAGCGTGATTTTTACGCTCTTTCCTGTTGCTTTTTGGAATAATGACGCCAGTTACTTTAATAAGTATTCTAAAAGCCCGCTTAACACACTAGAAGTAGGAGAAGCAAACACATTATGAGGCCACGTCTAAAAAGAGGAAACAGGTTTATGATTGACAATATGTTCAAATGCAGTAGTATTCCACAGAAAAAGAAGGGGAAGCCAGTATGCCATGTCACCAGTGCTGTTGGCGACAGTTCATTCTTAACAATTTTCGGTGGAATTCTACTTTGGGTCCCAGAAATGTTTTAAATGATCTAATGTTTTCGCAACTTAATAGCGCGCCATAAATAAACACAAAAATCTTATAACATTTATTACTTACTGATATTTTATTGCTTGTGAAAAAATTGGCAATTTTTTGCTTACTTATATTTTATAGTTTATTGGGTTTCTTGATATTCCTTAAAAATTGGTGGTTTGACGGTGGTCAACTTTAACTTACCTGAGGGCCAACTTATGACTCTGGAGTTAGATTAGTATAGTTCGCGACGCGAAGCACCGCGTACACCTTCCACATACATGCGCAATAACTTTACGCTATTTTACTTTATTTGGTTTATGTAACTAATTTATATTTAAGTTCGGTTAACAGTTTAGTATTCATTTCATCATTATTTTTTATGTTTGACTTTAGTTTTTGGATTATTTCTTTTTTAGTTAAATGAGTTTATCTTAGTTGACGTTTTAGCTAGTTGATTTTAGATTGAGTTGGTTTTTTTTGTTATTTTAGTTATTTCCCTATATTAACATAAGTGCACATTTTAACTATGCCGCGCTTTTTTTAAGAAACATTAGATTATTTAAATAATCATTCCTGTTTTTCTACTTTTATAAACGTTTTTCTACTTTTTTATGCTTCCCTTTCTTAACATTGCACAGACTGTGTACTCTTTATTATAGAGAAGGAAAGCGCTTTCGCGTGCTGATCTGGGACTCAAAGTAGGATTCTACCCAATTTCCTTGGTAAGTAGCCGAATACCGAGAAGACAGACTTACGAAACCATTAGTAAAAAAAAACTCGGGGAATAAATATGTCAAGAAATAATGCTGAAAAGTATTAGGCAGATAGTACTGCGGGCAAAGACTAGGAACACTGAAATCGCCATTTCTGGCTTATCAGTCGTCGTCAGTTAGTAATAACATAGCCCAAGTGTTGCACCATTCGAGGCTTGAACTCGCTACCTTTTGGATCAGGGTCTAACTCCCTAACCATTGAGCCAAGATTGACCAAGTTTGCCTTCAACGGCTCGTGTGGCATTCTGAAAACGTAATCAATACCGTAAAAATACGTCGAGCACAGGCGAAGGTACTATTGGTGATAGTCAGAGGCATATTATGATCACCTTCCTGTGTGATCAGGCAAACATTGTGCCTTAGCAACTTAAAGAGTTGAGGTGTTTCATAATCATAATCATAGAAGCCTGCAAATTAGCTCCAGGAGCATATTTTCAGGTCCTAACTAAATATTTTTTCGTTAGGTAAGAAGGATGACAGAACAAATCAAATAAAGCACACCACCGTAAAAAAATGTCAATTGAAAATTGTCGCCTCATGCCCAGGACAGGGAGTGTCGTGAAACATTTGCTTATGTTTTCTTATACCTTTCAACTATGTGGACAATGTTTATTATGTAAAGAACAGGAACTCCCCATTTTTGATAAAGGATAGCAAATGGACCTCTGGTGCTAAACGTTTCAGTCATCTTTGTGAAAAGACATCCTAGGAAGTGCTTCTTCGTTATGTTTCTACAACAAAAGTAAAAACCTTCCTTTACTCATACAAATTTCATGGAAAAGTATGCCATCTTCAAGCTATGGATTTGGATAGAGCCGAGTTTGTTTGCATAACAAGTTCCATTTGCTCTTGGTGTGGGAACAGATGTACCATACACTTGAACAGCTATTCAGTCCCGAACGTCATGCTTATTATAAAAAGGCATAACATGTATTCTTCCAGTCCATAAGTGAACGCACTTTCGAACAGAACTTTGAGACGTACTGACGAAGGGGAATGTAAAAGCAGTTTATAATGTTAAAAAAGTATACTTCCGCGAAAATTACTGTCGCATAACAGTGTAAAACCATTTTGAGTTACAAACGGCCGTTCAAACGTAGCTCGTTCGAAAGTAAAGTGTACCTACGTGACGGATAAATGGATTGATTGTTTATCTGTTGCCTTTGTTATGTACAGTTGACTGTAAGAATTTTTTACAGTAGATTTTATACCTTTATAGCTATCAACCAATATACCAAAAAGCGTTTTCCTTTCGAAGACATTACTGAAGCAGGGTTGTTATAAACCACAAACTTTGCGGCATAAGCCAAATATATTTGGGTCACGAAAGGATGCCGGCTTTTGAATGGATTTCGTTCCGGTGCCGGAAAAATATACACTCGGCACACGTGATTACTCTAGAAACTAACCTTTTTTCTTATTGATTATCGATGCTCCCAAAAGTTTGAACACATTTGATAGAAAGCATGCATTAAAACATTCGTTCTCGCATGTACTTGGAAGCCAAGTACATCTTCATCAAAGAAAATACCTGAAGAAATTGTGGTTACCGTTTTTGAAAAACTTCCTAGTCATAAGGTTTTTCAAGACCGTGAAATGTCCAATCATAAAACATTATATCTTTCCCATCAATTAATACTGCTTAAAACCTGTACAATATGGTCTACGACCATTACAAACTTTATGAAGGCTATGTGGATTCTTAGTTACAGCATAGAGAAATATGCGATTTTTCCTAGATAATGTGTATGGAGCTTGTAATGCTTAAATCCTGAGAACGAGTGTAACAGCAGATCAAGTTCAAACTTATTTCACCATTGTGAAGAAGTGTTCCAACCCGGAATGAATAATTTCTTTAATTATAAAATTTAAGAAAGATGTTGCTTACTGCTAAACGTGTACAAGAAAGGACACGCAATTTTGGTTTTCTGTAAAATGTATTCAAACTTAAAAAGCACCGAAAAGCAACGAGAACAAAAGCATACTATCTAAGTAGTTACTTTTACCAAGTGTAAATTTTGCAGGCAGCGGATCACGTTACGGAAAAACCTCCGGGAACATAACTATATCAACCTGTCACCGAGGCCCGACAGTCGATCTTGGACAGTGCAGTTACCACGTCAGTTAGCGACTTTAAAAGCCATGATTAGACGCTAAATCCCAACACGAAGGATCTGTCTCCCTACCATGTCAATTGTCAGCGGCATGTTTCACAAAAAGATCATTATGCATTCGAAACACCTATGCAATATGTAGCAATTCAAAGTCCCATCGCTCGGTAGCAGCAAAAGAGCTTCATGAAAACCTCACAAGCTACAACCCTCAAAATGAGACTGAATTACGCCTCTGTGACGCCAAACTGAAGAGGTGTTTGGCCACCATGTCGACCAAGCTTCGAAACGAAGAAAAAACATGGTTCATCTATCAAACCCAAGTACGATAGCAGAGACTTTCCAGCGTGAACCTTGTTATAGTAATTCCGGCGATGAAATAACAAACAGAGCATCTCTGAAAACTCAAAACTGATTGAGCCTTCATGGGGCGTTTAAATCGTAAGAATGGCAGACCAGTGTTAATCAAAAGGTCTGGTCAACGCTGGCAGTTAGGGACAGGAAAATTTCCAGTGAATTCGAATTGTCGAATTCGTAAATACATCTTTGCCTGTACTAAAAAGTAGATTCGAAATTTTAAGGGAAACACCAACCAAAGAAACACACAAAAATCAGAGATTTGGACAACTACCCATCCTGATTGCACCGTATACGTTCATGAAACGCTTAAGATGATCCTGTCAAACACACGCCATCTATCAGCAGCACCAAGGACAACAACCTGGGCACCATGTTTTCAATGGACGACCTCTCCCCAACTGAATCCACATTGAGCGCAGATTCGAAGTCTGAATAGGTTTGAATGGAAAAATACTACAACGACCAGTCTCGTTGTCGTAAGACGAAAGCATTCAAGCGGTTCTGAATGCAAACATATAGCCCCGGCCTAAATTTGCTTTGACTGATGCCCTTGGATCGAGAGGTAAGCACTTCGCATCAACATGTTATCATCAAGATGATAGAAATAGATAGGGAGAGTAGTAGTAATTGTGTTAAGAGGACGATGCAGCATGTGTGCCTCTGTGAGAATTCTTATCCAACACGAGTGCATACGCAGTATAAGGGCGAACACACGGACCAGCAGCCAGCAAACAGCGCACAGTGGCCGCCGATCTGCCACTGTATCCATCTAGGGCTGCGTGAGCAGTATGCGCTCACATAACCGCCTAAGCTGAGAGGTGAGACTTAAACGCAAGTTACACAGACAGGCACTAAAGTAGATACGCTTTTTTACTAGACCTAAACGGAAGCCATGGGTACATAGAAAACCTCCGATGGACTGCCTTTGTCCCAAGATGTCAGATATAATATCCAACAGGCTTTAGTCGAGCGGAGATAAGAAAAAACAGAGAATGTAAGAATTGGACTTATTCAACAGGATCAGCATCACCTGCTGAAAGTTGCACCTGACTTTACTTGCTCCCTCTTCATGCAACTTTTGCGGCAATCATTTATTTAAAAATGCTAATGCGATCCACTTCAAGCACTTCTTATGGGTGTTTAAATTTGCATTAATGTGGCAGATATAAACGCCGATCCAGCCCTGGTAATCGCTACATCTACAGCTAGCTTTAGTTATAATTAATTCTCCCTTTAGTTAGCACGCTTTGGGTTCATGAATGCGGGTTGAACCAAGGGTTCATCTAACCCACCTCAATAAAATCCAATTCACATACAAACACCCATAAATTGAACCGGCTAGTTGCTGATGACTAAGGCTTCATTTAAGTCCAAAAAACCATATTGCGCCCTTGCAGTGAGACTGTAAGGCACGGCTACCAAGGTAGCTGAGCAGTTATTGATACAACTCGATTCCCTGCGTATGCGACGCTGGTATAAATGAACGTGAACACAGAGCAGATAGAAGCAATGCTGCTTCATTGAAGGCACGCAAGTAGTTACACTTACCGGCAACAATTACGCAGCGCTCTGAGAGATTGTATTCGCGTGACTTTTGTGAAATTTGCACGTAGGCCCCGGAACGTTCCTTAATTTCTTGGATGTAGGCACCGTTCTTGCCGATAATCATGCCGGCGGTGCTGTTTGGGACGAGAATTTTGACCTATCAGAGGAAAGCGCAATGTTCAGTTAATATAATGCTAGTATTTTATTGTCTTAAAACTGATAGAAAAAGAAGCAGATAGAGGCAAGATAATCAAAAGACTCAGTTTTACATGCATGTGTAGAGCACACACGATCAAACGAAAAAACTATCATCGAAAATACAACCAGAATAACACAAAAAAGAAGGCAAGGGGACTAGAAGGGTCACTTCCAGCTCATTAGTCTTCATCATCTAACCGTACCCAAACCAGCCGTTAAGCAATTTGTGAGCGTCCTAATACCAATCAAGTATTGTTTTCAAGGTAATAGTTCAGCTTAAACGTGTTAGCTTATGGAGATTTAAACATGTAAGGAAACGTTGGAAATTGTAACGTGAACAGCGTTCCGAAAGCTAATTAGGGGAGACGAGATGGGATATGAGGATCAAATCCTACTTATAAGAAGCCGACCCTAACTTTTCAAACAAAAACATTGTGTATAAGTGTATCCATCAGAAAGCACACAGAAAGCGCTGTAGGGATCCTTTGAAGTGCCAAACCCCGCGCAACTGCGTCCTATAGGTCAAAAAAGCCTTCTGCTCGACACAAAAACAAGTTTGTAGGCAGAAACATTGTACACAGAAAGGTAAGTTTCGAAAGAGGATGTCACTTATTTAACGCAGTGCTTAAAAATTCAGAATGGAACAAGCGGCAACAGAGGCATTTATGCTCAGTCAATCAAAACAATCTGCTACAAATAATGAGACCCTGGAACGGAGATCATTAAGGAACAGCAACACCCACAATAACGAAATTCACGCAAACTGCTTATTATCTTTAACTAATATTTAGCAGTAGAGGTTAAATTATGTGACTCTTGTTACTTTTTTAGGGCACCCATTGGATGAGGCAAAAAATAAATGGTCAATAATTTGAAGGATAAGCGTGATATTTTTCGGTAAAATGTTTAAGATAATTAAAAGGGGTTGAGGAAGAAATTCTATTGAATACCTATCTTCGGCGCGTCGTTAGAGATAAAATGCGGCCTGTGAAGCATTTGCCAATCTTTTGGACTCGTGCGCACCCAAGAGTTACCACTTAAGTTTATCTGTCAACTTTAATTGCAATAGGGAATTGTTTTAGAGCAGGACGAAGGGTGCCTTAAATAAAAACTAGTCACCATAGTTAGCCGGCTGTACGGCACAACAGAATAGTAACCGAATGGGGACCAGCTAAAAGGTAGATCGGGGTGTAAAGAAAATAGCAAGAAGTTTCATATGGGAGAGCACAAGTGAAGACGCCGGTGAAAGGCGCAAATTTATAAATACTTGGTCGTGTGTTTAGAACAGCATGACCGATGAAAGAAGTAAGAATAAAAGGCGCTTGACATGCGTTTAGTGTGACAGGTGTTCGACTGCTTTGCCCCACATTGCATCCACCTCAAATCTGCAGATTCACGAAACTGAGCACTGAACAATAAACATACCCCGGTAACTGATTCGACAGTCGGTTAAGGCAGATACTTGATCACATCGAGGACGAGAAAAGATGACATTGATTTTACGCAGATCAGCTACTAACTCAGAAGCCTTGGACACCGAGCTTGCCAAACGAAGTCAGGATATCGTCAATAACCTGAACGTTGACTTCGAGCAGTTGCAGCTACTGTGTGAATTAGGCACCGAGATTAAGAAAATTAGACTGCACTGCATTACTTACACCGCTGTCAACGACTGGTTCGATGAGATTGACGAAAATGTGCAGTGCCTGTTTGGTAAGGGCCAACTTTGTGAGACCTGCACGTTTAACTTTCGCGCCGTAAATAAGGCCAAATTCTTTCAAAGCAATCACAAGATAGAGCGCGACCTGTGGTAAACGTAGAACTACTGGCTGCTTATCAGAGCAAGGGTGACACTAGTAACGACTTTACTACTATCAGGGTCATCCACTATCACCAAGGAACAGCAACTGCTCCACTATACTGTCGGAACTCTCAAAGATTCTGGACGGATTGGCCGAAACGTATGATGGCCTTTTGATTCAGTTATTATCGCTAGACGGGAAGACATCATCAAACAGCTTCAAATGAGGCAAAAGATGAGGTTTGTCAGCTGTGCTTCCAACAGGGGGCGTTGTGGTCAGTGTAGCAGGCAAACCGAATGGATGTTAATTGAAGTGCCTCGTTTAAAAAGATGCTGAGACAGCGGCAGTCACGATTGTCTGCCTCTAATAAAATACATCGGAAAGATCTGTGAAAATCACCATTATAACTCGCATTTCAGTACAGCCAGCACATCCTTCACCTATACTTTCCTCAATCACCTGACCGCACAGCTGAGGGAGAGAATTCATCCATAGATCCCATGTGAATTCTGTAAACAACTCCGAAATGCCTACATGATATTCTTAGCAGAATTATGCACAAACTTCATACATCGCACTGGGAACACTGGATACCGTGGGCCGAGATGTACATTGGAAAGAAAAAAACTGTAGACAACGTTAACGATCCCGGCTGATGTTTGGACAACTACATCCCGACGACATTGTGCAAGCGTCAAGAATAGTTGACCAAAGTCGGAATTCTTCGCAGTGGCAAAAAGTTTGCAACAAAACATCGTCCTTCCCTTAATGACGTCTACCCTTTCGTCTCAAAAATTCCGCTAGATGCATATTGAGATGATCAACCAGGCAAACTATTGGACCGATGTAAATCGATTAAAAATCTCTCGTATGTAGACCATCAGAAAAAGCTGTCACGTCAGGGTAAAAAATCACTTGACCGACGACTGCCCAATAAACACGATGAAAAAGCCGGCATCTAGTGGAGTTGGACGCTTACTCCATCCCGAAGCGCACAATTTAAATGAAAAAATTAACCCAGAAAAGATAAATAACATTAATCGACTGGTACAAACCTGCAAATAATGTGTGACATCACCGGTCATTTTCAACCACAATCGGCTCATTGCTATCGACAACAACCTTTGTAGCATAATCTAAAGCAACAGCAAACAGGAGGAGGATAATCAACTCCACTCAGATTTACTGTAGGTTTCAATGCTCCATATTGAATTGCCGGCCCAGTATCGTTAGAATTAAACTTAGAATACCCAAAAGCTCTGCGAGTTGATTGAACCTAAACGCAGACCCAAAGTCAACATCCCCTCAGCTATCTATGAAGGACAACAACGGTCCAATAAAAAGACTGAGTACCACACATAAATGGCCCTTAACACAACTAGCATGCCCAGCATCACTGCAATACTGGAAGGACGTTTGATTAGTGCTTACTTAAGCGGCTTCGCTTTGGTTGCAAATAAAGCCAGGAAGAACGCTACAGGAGCACCCTGAAACCCTCATTCCACCGTTTTGCTATTACCCACGAGTCCTGGGGACTGTGGAGCAGGCTCGAAACATGATAAACGGTAATGCTATCAAACAAAACACCACTTCGGGTTCTACCCTACTTATACCATATACAGCTAATACATTTAACCACAAGCTTGTCTTCTGTCAACGAAGGACGACGGTTCCTCTACGTAAAGTGACGAGGTCCAGCAGTGAGGGGCAGTGATGACTTGCATGTAATTTTGTTTATATTGCGGTGGACTTCTGTTGGATCGATGTCACTCTACTTCTGCACCCACTACGCCCAGGGGAGATAGGAAGGCAATGTCCTCATATCTAAAACACTAGAATATGGGGGTTAAATTTAATTCAATCATACCCATTTCTATAGAAATTTCTATAGGCATCAGTAAATAAGGTAAGACATGAAGCCTGGAATCAACCGCTAGCGTCAGCATGCAAGCACAAGGACTTTTTACTGCTACGATTTTCTTCCTAGGTAGAAAGGAAAGGCAGCCTAGGAATGGTTCTTTCTATCGCATACTTGCGAACGGAGTGTAAGGCGTTTGCAATGGTCAAATCGAGGACTTGGTAACAAGCGAGAAGGCTGGCAGCACACGTGAGAGGGTGACCGAAATTCCTCTGCACGAAATACAATATCGACTAACCACGTTTGCACTTTTGCAAGTTTGAAACTATAGGGAGCACGAAAACATTATAATTTGACCTGAAAGAGAAAATCAATTGTCACAAGGTAATGCGACAACTTTAAAAGCCGAAAATTTTGAAAACATATTGCACATTGCAGTAATTTATGCTGCATGCACCGTTAGGTTAAAGGTACGCAAAATTTCATTAACAAATACAGGGGAAAAGGAATGAACAATTCTGGCTTATTTGCGAGCATTCGAAAATCATGTTCAAGCAACAGACCAACGGGATAATGTTCTATCGTCTGGTTACGAACCCGCGCTCTATTAACAGTTAATAGAACTAATCAAAGTTGTTTGTAACGGTTTCACTAGTAGCCCTGAGACTAGAGCCCGCATAGGCGGTGGCGCAACGGGAAGTAGCAGTCGACGAGTACACAAAAAATAAGAGGGGGACCATACGGGGTTCATAAGAGAAGGAGGTTGGAATTACCTATGAAATGAAAAGCCCTTAACCTTGACTCCGAGGCAGATGCATCAGCCTAATCTTAATCAAGATGGTGAATCTCGCTTACCAGACCGCAAAATGTGTGATGCATACATCCGGAGGTTTTGCACGATCGACTTATTTCGTAGAACCACCCATAAAAGCGAGAACCTTAGTTTTGGTTTCATGACAAATCCATATCCTTAACAGAGAAATTAAAAGTAGTTTTTACGATGGACCCAATAAATGCAACCCAAGCGTTATTTGTTCTATGGTAATTCCCAGCTAGCCATATTTAAATCCTATCGTAGAAATATGTGAAGTTTGAAGAGAAATTTACAAGTATCCAAATCAAACAACAAAGATATACAGCAGTCAGGCAATGGACTTCCAATAAACGTATTGTTATTCGCCTTTGAAGATGAACCGACTCAGGATGGCAGACCAATGTAAACAATAGAAGTTTGTCCTAAAAAGCTGCACATGACGCTCGACTAAACTATTTTTCCACATGTTTCAGGCCATTTATAACCAAACATTCTACGTCAAAACTACGATATAACTAGGATAAAACTTCTGGCTTATCGTTTGCCGTGACGTTTTTACCATATATTGAGAAAACTTGCAACTCTACTGAGAAGAGATTTCCAACATACACAATTAAAACGTTTCCCAAAAACCTTGTTGCAGAATAATAATTAAGGCAATACCGTTATATTAAAAGATGCGCTGCGAAGTGGTAAAATATTTCAAGCAAAATTTTTTTACAAAATGTAAAGAGAACCTTAGAATAAGCTCACACTAAATATACTAAATTCAGAAAACCATGAATACCAATGAGCGTGACAGAGATGACTAAATGGATTTAGGTCAAACAGGGAGCTCGCACTTAACAAGCTACATTCGGCTTCATAAACGGCTGGGAAATACTCAAACTTCTACGACGTGATTATGCTACCATTCGATGCGTCATTCATGCTCACAAACGTGAACGTGAATAAATCGGTTAGCTACATCTGCGAATTCATTAAAAAAGGCCATATTGAATCAAATATGTCAACCGACAGACCTAGAGAGTAACTACTCTGATATATGTCGAAAATATACTTTATTGTAGATGGACCACTGTCAAGTCGGATAAATGGATTAGCCAGGGACTCGATCGTTGGCTTACATATGGCAAAGCCCGTCATGGAAAAGATAAAGAACTTCGAACAAATGTCAGAAAATATGGCATGTTAAAAAATTATTATTTTCGGGGAGTCAACTGTTTTGTTGGAAGGCGTTATTCTCAAATGGTTGTTAAAGTTTCCGTAGAAAAAGGGTGATTTTTTGCATCCCAGAAGTTTGTCTTTTATTTATACTCTTGACCGATTTATCTCAAAAACTAAGACTGTAAAAATTGTCAGTTGAAATCCAGTATAACAGAGCCAGCTTGTTTACTAAAATAAAATGAATGTAAGAATTTCACTTTTAAGGCATTTCTTTTTAAAAACACAAACTTCCTCATCTACGTTTCCATTCGGAAGCCAGCAAATCAAAAATATCTGCGAGCCTGAATTCTTTTTAAATCTAATTTCGGTTACATCCGTACCTGAAAACCCCGTTCTACTGGTAGCGTGGGAGGATAATTATTCGTGTGTCCTATCTCAAACCCTAATCTTAAAAATAAGCCATCAACACTAAACCTTATCCTAAACCTAACTTAAAGCCCGCCCGCCCTCTAACCTAACCTCGCCGAAATATAGCACAGGTTCACCTTTACTACGCGTAGGGGGTCTATAACCGAACCCTATCTCATCTTTCATCTCAAACAAGCCTTCGCCAAATTGTAGAAAATCTCGACACCTTTGTGGAATAATTTAGCCCAACTCCTACGACTACATGGAGCACATAGACTGACATTTACGGAACAAGTGAGGGCAGATCATAATTTCACAAATAATTGGCAAAATGTATATTCTGGACAGGTGGTAAATTCCATAAACAGGATAGTGAAAATAGTCTCATCGAAAACCTGGACTCTACTTGCTCGTTATTTTCAACAAACACGGCAGTCTTGCGCGTTAATTCCATACCGGATGTATAGTGGTGACCTGAGGTCACTATAGCATCAGCCTTTGCCCCTGAAATGGGCCACTTGGTAGATGCTTTGTATCAGCACGGAAGGCTAGATCAGTGCAAAGCAGGCACTATTCGGGTTTTGCCCCCATAAAAATACCCAACATGGGGGAGTGGGAGTTGGTGACACGCGTAGATGCAGGATAATGCCGCGCCAGTCACCTGCACCCGATCTCACCTCAGGTCTTCTTGACTCCGTCTTCATACTGGGCACAGGCGGGTGAAGGAAGAAAGACAGCACAAGTCTTCTGACACTTAAAACTAATCCACACGGAAGTCACAGTTTCTGCACTGCCATGTTGTGGTGATAACGGAGGACATCTTTAGGTACGAGGGTCAAAACAATCGATTGGCACCAGTCTCTTATCCTTCCCCTTATTGGTGTCTTTTATTGTCAAGGCTGAATGCAAATGACTGAGGGCGTCAATGCCTGCTGACTCGCCTAAACGGAATCAGTGTACATTCACACGCTCCAATCGCCATGTTCGCAAGTGTTCCACTACAGCTAGAGTAGGTTGCCTTACTCATGAAATATGAGGATCGAACTTTAACGGAATGGTTAAACACATATTTGAGGATGTTTATTTTGTTAATTGACTTCATTTGAGGCACAAATGCTGTTTACTAGGAAGGAGTCCAGTTCAGATCAGTATATTCAGGGGAAGTAGGGGCAGAATTGAACAAAATCCGGATGCACGAATAGGAAAACTGGAAACGGAATAGGCAGAATATTCTCAGGATTGGCAAAATCGCGGCATATAATCAATCACTCTTGATATCTTTGAATCATACGAGAGGGCCTAAAATTAAATAAATATATTGAAAACTGCTACAGTATACAGAGAAAAGTGCGTTCTTTAATTTTCAGCAGACAATTTACTCCTCATTCTCAAGGATGTCGAGAAACGGTTTCACCTTGCCATTTTTAACCTGAATTTATCTTTGAACAAAGTAAATTACGCATATACTTGACGCCGAGATATCTAAGCAAAACACTAATTGATCTAAGGCAGATTAATATCTGACTTTTGTTGCGGACGTTCATTCCTCTCAGTAATGAGATGAAATGTTTTGGTGATTCTAAAACCATGAAACAAACAGAGAGAAGCATTAAAAAGAATGCTTAACAACTTATTATTAGGCAAATGCGTTTATAAAATACTTTATTTTGAAAGTTTTGCTAAGCACGTAGAACATAATCCTTTGTTAAGAGGAATCGACTGAAACCACTCAAAACCATTAAGTGTTAAGCACCATTTTAAGAATAATCTGAACGATGAATTGATCGAAAACGTTCGTTCGCCTCACTTGACTTCCTCCATGCTTACATGGGTATCATCGCTGAACATTTGAAAATAATCAGACACCACCTATGGTAATGGGGTCTCTTTCCGTGAGAAATTCATCAAAATTTTTAACGGCCGCGCCTAAACACCGCGCAGTACTGACAAGGCGAAGGACAGGTTATAAAAAGATCTTCATGTCTGCCACCTATATGTTCAGAGGATCGACACAATTATTAATCACGGTGTCTTTACTGCGCAAATGAACCCTGACAACACCATCTGAGAGGGCGTGCTCGAGCACCATCGGCAATGGACTTCGACGTAATCAACCCACTTATCAGCACGAGGATGATAAATGTGCATTATGAATTGCTTCAAAAGCAACTACCAAAATGCGTGCTGTTTGGACAGCGAAATCGCCATGACGACCTTCGTCACCGGGCATGTGCGGTGCCAAACGATCTCTAAATTTTCGTTTTAATAATGAGACTGCGAATCTCAAGATTATGCCAGTCTCAGGCGAAGACAGCACCTAAAAGCAAAAATGTGCCCACTGCCCAAAACTAACATCGAACTTGGCCGTGGCTATACGAAATTTATAATAAACGGCTTAGCCTCTGTGCAGCGATAAATCACAGATAAGTCTGCCGCCGTGAGATGAAGAACGTCTTCACGATTATAAAGTCGGTTTAAAGAACCAATAACTACACTGCCCTAAGGAGATTTTGATGGTTTTTCCTACGAGTCCTCCCCATTACAGACCAAGAGAACGCCACGCACGCCTAGTGAAAATATTTCAGGGGTCGACTCAATTAACACGGAAGTCTTCATAGACGATGACGCTCGACTTCGTGACAAACTGCGCTCTTTTAGAAGATCTGGATAAACTGACAAACACCGCGACTTTTATGGGACGTCACTGCTACACACCTCCACAAGCAGAAAAGAAATCAGTGAGTATGAGGAAAGAAGACGAATTGAGCACCGGAACAATTTGATAATTATTCCGAGGTTTTGAACTAGCGCAGGAGTCTATCTTCAGAGATGGTTGCGACAATCGACTAAGTCCCAATTATAGGGGCAAGGGTAAATCAGTGATCACTTACGCACGTCTCGATGAATGTACCGGGATATGTATGCCCGATCGATACGTCGATTGACTTAATTACTATTCAAGACTTAAATTCGACATATTCTTGGCTTTATTTGCTTTCGGCATCGGCGATTATCGTGACGGTTTCGAAGTTGTTCTGAGGGCCCGTTTCGAAGATGGGTGCAGCTACTTGCGAACTGCCAAGGAACTGGTTCTACAGAAGCTAAACGATGACCGTTATTTCAGACAAACCAGTATTTTTTCAGTCAATAAATAGACGGTCAAAACACATAGTATGTAATCGTCATGGAATCAGCGCCCGTCAAAATGACTGTTCACGTTTACATTAATAAAAGATCCAGATGACAAGACGAAAAAACCGCTTACAAGACGCAATGAAAACGTCACACCAGTGTCCTGTATACAAGCGCAAGTTTTGTAAGGCCTTGCAGGGATTGCCAGAAAGGCAAACTGTGGCAGAGGACGGCGCCCCTATTTCCGAGGCCATTTGTAAAAATGGGACGTAGTGAATTCAAACCATTAACAACGAACAGCCACCAACGTGTTTTCACTGTCAACACATATCCAGGACAACCCTTAGCCCAGTGGAACATCTCTGTACGCATCGCGACGACCCATGAGGTAGACAAATATTCTGACCCAGAATTGCTCTACTTGAACATCTATTTATCTCCTCCTACTCCTCCTTCACACAACGAGCCCTACGTTTCGGATTATTCCCACAGCTTCTGCTCTAGAATTTTGAACTCCAATACAATGACCCCAATCCCGCAAAAAGTACATCGCGATGAATAACCTGTCCCTGTAGAGTCTGTAGTTTTAATACAGATCCCTAGGAGAGTCTTATTTCCTTTGCCGGCTCTATGCGTAGGCTTACCTTACCTATCTGAAATGCAGTTAGACTACCCACATAGCGTTTTCATTTCGTGTTCGCTACCATAGCTAATAGAATTCCACTCCACTTACATTCTCGGGAGACAGAGCAAATTGAAATCTACTCCGAAATCTCCGTCAAAGCACTTTACCCACCACCCAAACCGCAGAATTCATCTGACGACCACTACAATAGCTGATTACTATTAGTAAACTATCATAAGGCATACACTACAAGCAAAGGAAGTTTTTTTTAAATCTAACCAGCTGCAAACAGGAACGCAGTACATTAGATTGCATAAGAGTGCAGTGATAATCATGTTACCCAGCAGGGTACTGATTTGATAAGGAGCAACATAACTAACACAAAACAGCCGGGTGCGAGGAACGTGAGAAAATCACCAACATACACACAGAGAAAGTGCTCCAGTGGGACAAGAAACTCTCATCAAATCCGCAAAATACACCCACTTGCGTATTTACATGGCAGCGTGAGGCATCGATGGCAGAATCGACGACAAAGCACGTGTGCGCGCATCGCAGCTTTTTGATGCAGAAAGTGTGTCTCGATTATAGGTGGATTCGCTTAACACCATCTCCGTGGCTCCCTCCCTCATTTGGTCAAAAAGCCCGGGAATGGCGAAAAGTGAGCAGAGAAAGCACGAGTCATGTGAATATATTCCGGTCGGTTATACAACCAGCTTAGGCTGCAGCAGTTAAACACACTCTGAACCATGAAAAGCCGGGAAGAGGTCTTACGGAGCTCATGGGGAGGGCTTGTGCTAGGAACAATCGACGACCTGATGTAATTAACACACCACTCGACGACTTCCCCACTGCTTCACGTAGTTCCATAACGTGGACAAATAATGTTGAACAGAGCATCGAAATTTAATTAGCTCAAACAACAAGGCTATAGTTAATTGTGTATTGAAATATTTATTTTAATAGGATACACATGAGAGGGTGGTAGGCAAAAAAGACAACGCCTATAGCATGTGTGATATGGAAGATGCTCTGAGTCAGAATTTGCAAGGCAGGAATGGAAGACATTATTTTTCCAGTTTCAAAGCCATTTGAACACATGCTTAAGTGACGTGGGTGTAGATTGTCTTAAATGCCAGTATAATTGCAGAGGAAATAATAGACATCGACTAAGGTGACGGATACAAGTAGGGCATCTAAAATCGCGCAAGACAGGATAGATTACGCGGGTTGTATACTATCTCTTTTCTGTGGCTCCGTTCCATTTGAACCGGTGCAACAAATCAGTTAAGAAATTTTTACCTATCAATAAATTGAAAGTCTTTAAAAAGAAAATTATTCCTTGAAGTAACAACAGGGTTGAAGTGCTTTAAAAGACTGTGATTTTAGCATAAAATCACAAAATAATCGAAAAATGCGTGCAATGATTCACTGCCAAATGTTTAGCAAAAATTTCATTATCAATGGGAATTCCATAGCACCGAAACCTAATGCGATGCACTCTCCTTTGCGGCCGGAATCCCAGTCAGTTACATTTCGCCATCAGCTAGTTAGTTTTAAATTCACTTTCAGGAGAACTTCCATGAAGAGAAGACGGCTAAAGACAACCACTTCATGGCTATACATCACGTTATACTTCTTGCCCGTCAAGTAAATTGTGGAAAAATATGAAGTAAATAAAACAATGAAGTACTTAGAATTTGTCATTTACCGCTAGTCAGCTCGAATCTCTAATGGGTTTTCAGAAATGATCTGCACCCTAACAACAAACTTACAGTTTTTTAAGTAATATTTATTCCAAAATTTACTTTAAAAGACAGCGTCTACCCAACTTGGCATCAAATGAATAAGTTTCTGGAATATCTACAAAGCGATCTTTTTTGAGACTTCCAGAAGGGAACTCTCCAATCCAGCAAAAGTAGTAGGAGGAGGCAATCCCTCGGCAAACATATTAACAGGAAGTGTCCATATATCTTCAATTTGATTCAAGTCAATACTATTTGCCGGCCACATGTCTATCATCCAGAAATGTGGAATTTTCTCTGACCGCAACCTCTGGAGCACTAGAGCTGTATGGACTGCGGCTCCGTCCTGCATAAAAATAATCCTTGACATATCCGGGACAAGTATATTTCCAAGTTTTGACCCGCTCACATGATGTGTATTCCCATTTTTAAACAGGTATTTTTTAGGTACTTCTCGTTATAATGTTGGCCATTCAATCATTGACCCTGCGGTACACTAGGGGGTCAGAGAGCCCTACAAAGAACATTGCGCCCCACATAATGACTGTAAAGCTAACTTTAGAACTGCAACATTCTCAACCATGTTAGGACTTGGAGCCCAAATAACATCATTTTTCGTGTTTGGGGGATAAAACAGTTTATACGGCGATTCACCAGAGAAGACGACTTGTTTCCTGTCGTCTACAGTGCACTTCTGACAATCTTACAGAAAGTCATCCTATCTTTGATTTGTATTTTTCCGTTTCTCCTCTGATAAATGGTAACGCATAACGTTAATGCAAATACTGGTACACACCGGTGTTTACAAATAAATCACCAACCAATGAAGGTAAGAAATAGATCAGAATTATTGCTGAATATTTTATTTTGGATAAATTATCTAACTTTTACAATATGCAATGGGACACCTCATACGTTTGCCAATCTTATTGAAATAATGCAGCATGCATTTTATTAAGATATTACGATCGTGAGCATACTTTAAAGATATGCGTCGGACCCAACTTCATATTGTCGTTCTCCTCATATGAAAAGGCCTGCAAGAGAATATTTATGAGAGGGTCTAACGCAGGCCAACTTAGGTCCTTCTGACGGGCTTTAAATCAATGTCATGTTTCGGCCAACATGTTGGGTTATGCGGTGAATTAACTGGGCTAAGTTTATTATTTAGGCGGCTGAAGTAGCGACTCCAGGGTGGACAATCAATCCAGAAAATGCTCGTAGCTAAACTCTTAACGGGGATCTGGCAATCTAAATCATTTCAAGCAGAACTATCAAAGACTTGGTTTAGTCTTTACCACATTGGGAATCTTCATGTGTTTCAAGGTTCAAACACATGGAGCGCACGCAGACTTTGGTAAGGGAACAGTAAGTGAGTATGACAGGTTCGCTGGAAATTGACTGCGGGACCGAAAACGTCAGACATGGATAGATTGCGAAAATACTTTCTTCAAGGAGATGAGCATTAAGAATTGAGACTTAAAAGGCGTTCGGAAAATACGCTTGGTGTCGCAGCACAGGGAAAATTTGGCGCAATTTAGATCGCGTTTAAAATACGCCTTTTAAATTATGCTTTATACTGTATCACAATAAGAAGCGGATACACCTAGAAATGTATTACTTCAAAAGGTACCGAATGCTCATCTTCTGGGCTGTCGCACCATGCTCATAAGCAGCCCAAATTACTCGGTCGGAAATTCTTTCTGAATCCGAAAGCGCGCATTATTTGGTCAAGGTGGTATTCATGCCGAGACTGCCAGACAAACCTCCGAGTAACGTTGAATAAACTCTGGACAGTCCATTATTTTAATAAACAGAACAGTTCTTATTGCACACTATAGAAAATTTAAACAAGAAAGACCAGGAATTAATTAAGAGAAAGGGATCACGGGAACGCCTGCTATTAAAAATAGGTAGGAGCGATTGAAGAGTGATAATAGAGAACTCCGCACAGCCAGACCTAAGCCTATAGTCGAGGCCTGTTATTGGCGACTACGACCGAAGTCAACACAAACAATGAAAAAGACTAGAGGACAAGGTGGATAAGTATTTATCCAGTACAAGCATTTGCTTTGTTGCTGTCGCATGGATGCCAAAAGTAATTCAGGAACCAGTCAGAAAGCCCATAGTACTAAACTACTCTTGCCAGCATTCGATTTCTCTTTCTTATGAGAAAATCTTTTCAGGGTTCTTAATGCTAAAATCGCTAAGGATAGGTTATAGGTATCACCAAAGTATTCCAGAGCCTCAGAGTTCTATTCTACAGAACCTATGATAAAATAAAGGCTGACGAATGAATGATAACGTTCGCGTTCCAGAAATTTGCATGGATAAGGAAAAAGTTATACCGAGTACGGGAGAAATTTTTTTATTGTTCAGAGCCTTTGAACTCTTACAGAAGTCCATCTTCACAGATAAGAAATAGCAAGCAAAGGTTGCAATTAGAGTGGGTATACATCAATCACCTGTCAGAGGTCGTCAGATAACAGTTGACTGATGCATATCCACTACAATTACCCCATTTTGTTGCTGTTCCTTATCTCTCAAAATGGACTTCTGTAAGAGTGAAAAAGCTCAGGCCAATAAACAAATTCTTCTGGTGATCGACATGCCTTTTTTCTTATCCAAATAAAAGCAATTTTCTTTCGCATGTCGAAATAGCATACCCATTCAATCATAAAGTTGAAAAAATCACACCTTAGAACTAATGAAAACCTTCACTACTATCTCCACTTTTCTGTTGTATCTAAGAATACATGTATACAATAAATAGAAAGTACTATTAAACATGTTTTTAATAGTTGTAACGACTGGTTCACATTAGACCGCATAGTTATTTTTATTTGCTATCGCTACTTAAGAAAGAAATAACTTCTAGATTACCAATGTTTCCGTTTTACATAGTGATGGGATTTTGTGATACTTTGATGATACTTATAAACTGTCCTTATCCTAAAATCTAAACCAAATCAGGCTTCTGATAATGTATACTCTTATGACAACACGATACATTGGCTACTCGGGACTATGCAGAGATGTACTTATTTTCCAAAAGGAAAACTATCACAGGCGTTCCAACTATCTTATGTGGGTGCAATAGTGAAAAGGTAACATACCCGACCGCCTGATAGCCAATGAGGATACTCAAAAAGATAATCTTAAAATATAGTTCACAAAGAATTTTGATTGCGAATTCAGAGAAATCCATCTAAAAACCTCCAGTTTGTGAACCTGACGTGACGACACCAAGGACCGGGAGAACAGCCACCCGCATATTCACAACAAGTAAATCAGAGGAGCCATCAATACATGTAATGCCCACAGTATGGTAAGTGTATAATCTTTAAGTCGACCCTGTCAAAACTAAGACGGACCCTTTCTGGTGGATGATAAAGGGGACATACATATCTACCCAGTTTCTGTAGAAACTCTTCATGATCATTTAAAGATGCAGGCGAGAAGCCAAAGGAAGAAAACTGAAGGAGCAGCCAAAACCAAAATGCTGGCGAGCAGTACCTTATAAAGCTGGTATATCTGAAGAATTCGCTCGATTGGTCAGCGAATTCGGAATTGGCATCGTTCACAGAGCGGAAGCGACAATCCGCAGGCAACTCATGCAGCCTAACGACCTAATACCCGTCAAAAAAATACGGTGTCATTTACCGGATCGGCTATCTTTGTGGTCAAGCCAATTATATTGGCGAAACCGGCAAACGGGTTCTCACAAAACAGAATGAGCACCACCTCTCTGTGCGACGGCATGATAAGGTTTCCTTGGTAGGCGCCCACGCATCCTCGTCAAGCCATGGCTTTGACTTCGAAAAGGTGAGAATACTGAGACAGTCAGGCGACCGAATTTCACGCTGCTGTATTTTTCACAGAATCCTCCAGAGACGAAGTCCATGGGCTATTCACAATGACCGTGCATTCAATGGCGCTATGGAGACAAGGAAATATAAGAGGTTGGAGCTGGCTACTTAAGGAAGTACAGAACTGACATAAAGATCGGCCGACCGACAGGAAGTAGTGAGGTAGTAATAATAAAATTGGCGTTTCCTCGCCGATTCGGGAAAAAATGCCAACATAATGGACGTATTTACAGTGAAGCTGATGCCTGGAGCTTCAGGCCTAGCCGAAGAAACCGTGATGGTTCGTACGTAAATACTGTTTTATTCGTCCCTTCGCAAAGCAGAATATATTAAGTCACCGAATGCTCACTTAAGGCGTAGAGGATAGACTAAAAGGAAGAAAGGACATATTCAATCGACTCTATACTAAAATTTAAAAGAAATGTAGCTAAAATACATTTAAATCCTTGAATAAATTCGAAAGTAACGCTCTAGTTGGATATCAGCGGCCTTACTGTGCGGATTCCAGGCAAACGCACAACAAATCGATCAAGCTTCATGTCAAACATACAAACGTACACTTATGATTTCCTAATCAAGCAGTTTTATAGTGATCAATTACAAAGGATCAACAAGTGTTTGGATATGCGCACAAAATGAAGAAGCGCCCATCAGTGATGGATTGGAGTTGATGTATTAGGTTATCTTCTAAAAAGGGTAAGGCAGGAAATCAAGATGTGCATGATCATGATGTGCCAGCAAGAAATAAATATTCCAGTTTGGTTTGACTGAACGATCTATCAACGGCTCATAGTTTGCATAAACTCCTATTCCCTCATTGGCTCGCTAGCAGAATGACTTAGACAGCTTTGCTTACTGGTCGTTAGACAACCATGGACAACTCGAGAAATAGAGCCTATAGAAGCAAAGCCAAGGAAACGTCATAAAAAAGCGCTCGTAGATGCAATCGATCCTAATATTAGTGTATATAAACGGCGTTCGTATTTCCTTATTCGCCATGGAGATTTGGGTAGTCCTTATGTATAGAAAGCGGAGTATTCTTAGCGCAAATATCTATCCAGATAACAAAAAGATATTCCTTGACTTCCAGGGAAGCATAATGATTCCTGAGGAGCACGGTAAGAAGGGCAGTTTATGTTTTAAACAAAGCTCGAGAAGTCATTGCGTAGAGATTCTGGCGGATATCACCATGCCATAACACATAAATGCTGCAAAATATGGAGCAAATTAATAGAATAAGTGTTGAAAACTGTACACACATATTCCCCGCATACTTTTCAGAACAGCTTAACATTGTTAAAATTTTGTCTACATTCAGAAAAATTGTGAAAACCATGAAGATGAAAGACTATGGTAGACTCGTAATAGAAAAAAAGGCATGTCGACATTTTAAATATGTACCGTTTGCGCTCAGCGGTTTAACTTTTTTACAAGAAGAGCAAAACTGCAGACGGACATTCGGAGTGGTTAAAAGAAATGGTCCATGATAAGGCCAGAGGTAGTTCGCACACACTTTAATGATAACAGCAGTTTGGTTACGTTATGTATAAAAGCGTTTGTTTTTATACTGCCAGCTGCTTTGGAAAAATGTGGGAGTTATATTAACATTTGAAAGACGCAAGCGGATCAGGAAAACCCGCACGAGTATTTATTAACGAAGGACAAATCATTCAGTCTGATTCAGTCCTTGACTCTGCGGCGCAATTTGATGTAGACAACGCGGAACTCAAATCGACAGAAAGGAACCAAACCCAGGTGTTTTAAATACAAGTGTTGGATGCTTATTTATGCGTCTGATGTACCCTGCTTACACTTACCAGTTAGGTGTGAAACAGTTTGGAGTTCTTAACCTCCGAAGGCTTATATTTTCAAAGAGGGCTCATCCGATAAAGCATGGTTCAAGAATCTTGAGAAATATGAAATCATTGGATACCTATGCTGTGTGCAGGGAACATTGGGAAAATTAAACCCAAGCTTACAAGGAATTCCGAAGTGGAAAGACTGGCTAAACAGATTTGCACAAATGCCGACTTAACAGAACGGAATATACTACTGTCAGCGCAAGGAAGAGAATGCTTTACTTCAAAAAGACTACTATTAAAAGGCATTGACCTCTTAGGGGTATATGATTTGATAAAAAACAAATTCCATTTCACAAAATAGGCCGAAAACACATTCGATTGAATGGCGCTTTCGTAAAAGGTTTGAAAATCCCTATGCTAAAGGTTGGCTTATTTAGATTTCCGATAGGACCTTTTATTTTTAAAAAATCTAAATAGTTTTCTGTGCAGCAGTAAACCAGTACGAATACCTGTGTGTTTATATATGATTCAGCAAGCACCCCTCCATATGAGAGACCATTAAGCCGAACCATAGTGGATATAAAAAACTGTATGCACAAACGTGCAAAAGTTTGCATCTGTGAATGAAGCATTCCGACTAAGGGGCTCACGGCCAAACGTAGTCTAACGTCTTTGTAAGGTTAATTTTTAATTACTAAGTTTCAAGAAAAGACGGTTTCTTAAAAAGTTGCTATAGGGAAGTGACATTGTTTTAAATTTCTTCAAAACACATCTACTGGTCTCTTAATAGCAACTGAAATAACCAGAATGATACCTAGTATATAAGCAAGCATTCTCCTACACAGTAGATTGCCACTGGGACTAGTAATATCACACAATCAAATGTCACCAGTTATGGATTATTAAAAAAGCAGCAGCTCACACAGATAAGCAGGGCTACCAAGTTCGCCCAGGCCAATCACTTAAAAGAGCTGAAAAGTCGACACCCCTTTAACGGTCATTAATCACAGTATGAAAACTAGTGTGGGACGGTGACAAGAAGCACATAAGAGGGCACGAGGTTACAATTTTCCTGGTCCACAGTAGACTTGAGACCCAAGCTTTTGAGAACAATAAAACGACACTTGTCTTCAAAAAGATGCTGGCCAGGCCAACCCAACAGGCTTCCCTGTGCACGAGGCACGGCAGTACGCCTCAGCGCAGAGGGAGGCGATCTGAGACTAGAATCTATTGAGGCTCATCCGGTCGTTACGTTACCGTGTGGGAGTGCAGACTGGCGCAGCCCTGTTGGGTATTGTCTTGTTTATTTACCACTGCAGTTTGCAATAGAGTGTAAAAATCGAACCTTTGCCCCTCTAGGGGGCGGTCTGAGCTATTCGACACATCTAGCGTAGAAGTTCCTGACTAGAGGTGCTCGTAACCCTTAGGCGTGCCAGGTAGCATTCTGAGGGATACGAGATAATTTTTAATTTTTTCTGTTTTAAGTAAATTACATGATGGTTTAAAAATAACATACACGACGTCGATACACAAACGCATGCGTTCATTAAATAATAACCGCATATATTGTTAACTTCCGTCGCCTTTTTAAACGACATATACGATATGTTATTCTAATACGCTAGATAATGTGTTTCATTTCTGTCCCTAACAAATATTGCGCATACTTATGTTAGATTACTTACCTACTGGTATCTCTTATCAGCTCGATCTAAGTTTTAGTGCATACTTCCTCAATTATTATTAAAACATCATCATGTCAAAGAGAGGAAACTGGAATAATGATTGTGTGGAGTTGGCTTCAATCCACCGGCGTAACTGATGATGCGCAACCCTGGCATACATTGTAGCGCTGTCTTTTCAAACGCAAATCTGTAACCGATCAAACTGCTTGCACGTTTCAACAACTGACATATAGATAAAGATATGGCAGGTTATGTCATTGTATTATTGACAATTAGAAGAGTCCGATTTGACTCTTGAGCAACCCTTCCGAAATTCGATTGTATGTCCACAACCGTTTATAGCTTCCTAGTACGTTGCGTATAAAGTAGCTAAATGCGAGTAGCCCCAAAAAATCGGATAAAAGTTGATACAACTATGTGAACTAGAAATGACCCAATAATTTCGGACGAAAGTTGTCTTAAACACATTTAAATAAGGGCCATTATCAAAAAATGGCATTCAAAGGCGAATTACTGATTTGAGCGTGGCCATTTTGGATAAAGTTATTGCTGATATTAGGGACAGCCTTCTAAAGGTATATCTCCAGTTAGATGAAGCAACTGATGCAGCGATTGGTAGTCAACTCATTTCCTATTCCATACGAAAATCCACTAGTTGTAATGGGGGAATGCTGTAAGGTGCTTTTTGGCTGCAATAAGAAATTAAAGCATTGCGAGAGGACGATGGAGAAATAAAATTACAAGAATTAAACAAAATGCTAGCCTATTTGATTGATTTTTTGAATTGTATAAAAACCTGAATGTATCTTTGCAAGAGGAAAATGCAAACATATTAACGTACTGCGAGAACAGAAATGGTTTCAAATAACAGATGCAACTTAGATGTCAAAAAGTAAGAAGAGGAAATACTTTTATTTATTCGTAACATTAAGAAATGGTTGATAACCAATAGTCTCTAGTTCTGACTGTATGTTAGGAAATTGTGAATCATTTTTAAATATTATTAGTTATTTTATGGCTATTTTAAGGAAGGACGGAAAAAGTGGAAAACATGCAGTCAATAGCCATATTCTTTTAACTTTGATATGCCAGATGAAGAGAAACTCAAGGAACATATTTTAGACCCACGTACAAATCGTGTTCATGACAGCGATACTTTTGAATGATATCGATGTTCGGCAATGAATATATTCCCAATAATTAGTGAAAAGGCACTTACTCTGTTCATCGCAAATGCGACGATATATTTAAGCGCATGTAAATTTAGGATCTTTAGTCAAAAAATACAGAAATTGCGTCATGCACAAGCAGATGTGCGAATTGCAATTAGCAAAAAAGTTCCAAATTGTCTTAACTCTTATCAGATAAACACGAACAAAAGAGCCATTATTATGTTTTTTTATTAAAAGAACTAGATTATACAGCTTTCCTATCTTTTTTAGAAACGGTTTAAGGGGGTTTGGACCCGCCGCCTAACGTGACGGCAGTCACTCAGCTGGGTAGGAAGCACGCGATTCGGCCGACCTAGCAAAATCTAACACGGTCAGACCTAAAGGGGACTTATGAGTGGCTTTTTCATATTCAATCGATCGTTAACATTCGAGGGTCCGTTATACAAAAAAACACCTAAAGGAACTGAATATCACTGTTCAAATACCAGCCGAAAAAAAACTGGAATATGGAGTTGTGTTTTCGGTGGTATAAGATAATATAAGCAATGAGGACTTAACCACTTTCGACTCTTGTGCCTATTTCACGCTCCGGGAACTGGTCTGTAAAGTGAGACGAGAACTGACTTGCTCCTGGTGTCGTTGAGGTTTCGCAATTTAAATAAGATCATGGCGAATATTTTGGACAAATCGATGAGAGCTAACAATGCACGGACATGAATTTACATATGAAGAATCACTTAGAGAAGATATTTGTAAAATGCTTGATATTCCCTGACGTTGCTACACGCAGCTAGGGTATTCAGAAAGAAATACTTGCGAATCCAAATTGCAGGTGTTGAATTCGCTGAAGGCGCAAAACGTTCTATTTTTTTGGCGCCCTTATTTCCATATTTTACTAAATATGTCTTCGGCCGAACTGAATAAGTCAGCATCGGCAATGTAGAGAAGAATCCGCGACGGATGTCAAAACGTCAGGCGAATAAAAGTGTTGTCCTAGGGATCGAATCTTCCTCTCAATGGACAGTGTTCATGTGTACCAATTTGTGAAAGCGGATCAGAAGACCTATTTATTTTACAATGGTGGAGTTTTAATAGTATGGACCCCAAAACCGACTATAGGTCGTTAAGGACAATGTATACTCAAGGTCGCAGCTGAAGAGGTCGGCTTGGATTTGGGACAGCAAAGTTAGGTTCATGTATTAGAGAAGGGCTTTGTACCCAAAACCTCACGATGTCGTCGCACTGAAAGCTGCCTAACATGAAAAAAGTCAGCAGATACGAATGGGTCTGGTTGCTGCAAAAGGCACGTGCTGCAACTGCAAGCGATTGATAATACAGTGGAGTCCGGTTAATGTGGACAACCGCTTAATGTGGACAGTTGGCCAGGAACGGAATTTCTCCATAGTAAAATCCTCCGGTTAATGTGGACAGCCACCGCTTAATGTGGACAGCACCAAGCTGTCAACCGGTCGGTCGACCCACAGATTTCGTCAAAAATCCAGTCCAAATCAACCGCGGCGGGAATCCCCAAGTAAGACGAAGCAGTCGAGCCCCCAGTCTCATCAAAAGAAATGAGGGCGGCATTGGCCGTACTCGAAACGGGGCATCGACAACAAGGTTTTGATGTGGAGAATTTTGACACTGCGATGAAGAACTTTAGGGGAGCTTTAAGAGAAAAGTTTCCACCAAAGCAATCAAAACTGAGCATGTTCTTTCAATAAAACTTCATTCAGATGCAAAATTCTGTTTTTTATACGTAGAAACGACTGGTTTGCGGTCAGTTCGCTTAATGTGGACAACCGGTTAATATGGACAGTTGGCCTGTAACGGAGGTGTCCACATTAACCGGACTCCACTGTATTAAGGTATTTGAGTACTGCTATGAACCCTTTGCCGCGATGCCATTCATGGTTTCTTCCAGGCCTCTTCTTGAAGATGGTCAAAGCCCATTCATAAGATGTCCTTTTCTAACTGTCTGCACTTTCAGTTGCCTTCACAGTTAGAGTGTTGAAATTTCAACCCAAAAAGTTCGAACTCCAACACAGATGCCATCATCTCTCGGCGACTTCTTATCTCTCAGCCTCGGAAGCGCATACGAACGGTAACACAGGTGGATAACGGTACATGTTGTGGACTTTAGAAAGACGAAATATTACTGTGGAGGGAAAGAGAGAGTGGTGACTAGTTACAGACGAATGACGGAATCTCAGCTCTTACAGAGATCAGATGTTTCATAAAGGCTAAAGTAAGAATAAGGCATTGCCGCTTGACTCTTAGACATGAGCAGGACCATGTTAGCCTCTCTGCTGATGCCCCTTCAAATCACGAATTCTCAAGGTGAAGAGTTAAAACTGGAGCGGTCTCCCTACTCCATGTTCCAGTGACCTGTCCAAACCAAACTTCCTGGAATGATATTGGGCGAAAGGGTTGATAAGAGGTGAAGTCCACGTATAAAGTGTGCAAGACACGGTTTCAAATCGCATACGCATTAAATGTGTCATAAAGGTTACCCGACGAAGTCAGTACAGTGTGACTTTCAGTCCTGAGTAGCACTGCGTTACTGTCAGCCGGGAACCTTCCAGGCGACGATTTTATTACCTCAGACGTACTCTACTGAGGGATGTGTTGATTTAGGTGAGATATGGCACAGTAACTGCGCTAGCGTAAAAGCCCCTGTCGACATCCGCAACACGCGTGATGGGGCCTCACACCACTTGACCAGACCTCCTTAAATGAGCATGTTAACATAAACACGTGCATACACTTCAATGGAAGGTTTCGATGTCATTATGACGCTGACAAACCGCATTGCATGATTCTTGCTTGAGTGATGTACGATATTTGGATGCTCGTGAGCGTATAGACGCGTGGAATCGGCCCTGCCAGCACATTGTCGATGTGCTCGTGCGCATGTGTATTTTGCGGGGATGCAAGGGAGATCAGAATTGACCTGAGTATGGTATCACTCTAGCGTATGCGCGTGCAGGGTCCACCCAGTTCCTAAATGCATTAGGGCAGCACAGAAAGGGAAGGCAGGTATGATGTTCGTCGGTCTAGGCTACCAGCACTAGCTATCCCAAAATACGGCTGCTCCAGTTTTTATGGCGGTATTTCGAGCCTGCCCTCCTATGCAACGACATCCCAGTTGCGTTCTAGATGCAAGAATGAGACGTTCTGAGCACCAAATAATAAACAGGTGATAGATGTTTATTAAGGTATGTCCTCTTGGCCCAGCTGTCCGCACTAAGGTCGCCATCTACGCCAGAAACAAAATCATCCAGTGGAAGTTGCGCACTACTATCATGTCGGAAAGGGGGCTATAGTTCTAAGATTGGGGCCGACGCCCGCGGTCTGATCACTTGTACTCATATCGTAGTCCACTGAGTAGGTACTGTAGCCAATCCACAGGATGCATGTTAAGATTTAACATTGCACAATGGACCCGAGCTGACTTGAGAAATATGTGTAGAATTCTCTGGAAAACCCAAACATCGCAGAGCTTGTAAGTAATCCCATCATTTCTTCTACCTACAGTACAAACGGTAAACTTCAGGCATATTAATTTATTGCTGCCTTCTTTGGTTAGCGCTACATAGATAGCCCTGACATAGTTTTGTTAAATTCGGTTATGCTAGGCTGTCATAGCGTTAAGCTGTTAAAAATATGCGATTAAAACCTGTTTGGACATGGACTCCCGTATTGCCGGTGGCCTAACCCCTAATTGCGAGGGTTCAAGCTAGGGTCAGGGTTAGTTTCAGGTTTACCGCTAGTGTTGGGAGCAGAGTAAGCATAACTGGAGTTTTGATTCAGGTTAAAATTTTAGTTAAAGATGTTAGGGCAAGGTTTACGAAGAGTACTATCAAGGCTAGGGCTGCGAGATTTCGGGTTAAAATTAAGAAACGGCCATAGGAGCCTTCTGAAATTCAACATGAAGCCACCTATTCTAACGGGAAGTTGAAAATGCAGAGTCCGACCTGAAATCGTTTGGCATAGCAGAAAGACTAGCTTCTAGACCTATATGGACGAAAACATGGCTTGAGTAAAATGTGGTGCTCGATTTGTTTTCGTGTAGTAACCTTTTAGCACTCAGTGCAAATAAATGCAGCTGGTTGCGGGACGTCGTTAAAGTACTACTTGGTGTCAAACATGTGAAATAACACGAAAGCGCTACCTGCTTCGGAAAAAAACACAGGATAACAGGACTCAAGTGACAAACTATGTTGTTTAAATCGTCACCTAGACCATACTCACCATACTTACTGTCACTAGTAACGATTCCTACATATATTTTTTTGAATCTGTAAGGAGCAAGATGCATACCTTAAGCCCGCTAGTAGGCAACGTGGGCGTGGCTGCCGGTGGCAGCTAGTCCTGCCCAAACTCCAGGCTGCAAAAGTTCTAAAATTTGACTAGTATGCGAAGGGTATTTGAGACCAACGCTCGAAAAATCAAGTTGCGGGCCCGCACGCTTGCTGTAAGTATAGATATTTACCAGTAAACGGGAGAACTCATCAATCTGACTTGACTGCTGACAGAGCACCGATGACCTGCATGGCGGTTGAGTGCAGGGAGATTGGCAAATTAAATAGGCGAGAACCCGCTAACAAAGGTTGAAGCCTTTTCAACGAGCAAGCAAACTGGCTAATTCTTGGTGAACAATACTATAAGGCATAAGAAAACGATACCAAAAAAGATACAGACCAGGTTTACACTCCATGTTGTGAATATTAGTTCCTATGTCGCATGCAACAGGCGCTTTCTTAACGTGTGTGATTCGTACAGAGCTGTCACGATTGCCTGTTCCCGAAGGCAGACAGAAGCAATTTAGGGCATGCAGATTTAAACACCTCTAAGGGACATCCTGACGGAGACGAAGTGTCAGGCGACAGCTAGTATTTAACTCCTGAGGGTAATGCTGTTTAATACTTTTTCAGGTATTCTAATTTTAAAAAGTTCACAGTCTAGTCGCTGGTCTCCTACACAGCTAACTAGGTACGCCTTTGGACAAGCGGTCCACAAAGCCGGCTGCGTCAACTCACATGTAGGCTACAAAACTTTTAAAGATCGGTTTTTAGCCTGCTATAAAGGCCCCAATCCAAAAAAACTCATGATAAAGACCGAGAAAAAAAACGTTCCGCAACTAGTCAACATAAGTATAAAGGAGGATAAATTTTTGAAAAGTGCGGAAGGATGAAGCTGACCTGTTTGTGCCGCTCAAGCGTCAAACGACCGTCCACGGACTGCGCGCTGGCATCAGGTTTCTCGTAGATGCGTTCCATTACGAAAACGTGGGTCGTCGCCACGGCTTCAAGTGAACCGATGATAAGGCAAACACGCTCTAGAGTGCCTAAAAGAGAGGATGGTAAGCCACATATGTGGTAAGAAACATGATTTCACCGATTACGTTCCACAATGCTACATGCTGTCCAAGTACTGCAGGATAGATTGTGTGGTCTAGAATGCTATTATCCATAACCTGCAAGTACGGAAATCTGTCACAACTAAATTATCTTCAAAATAAAGTGATCGCCTACGTTTTTTAAGTTGTGCAGAATCGTCTTGAATTTGTTTCTTGCCAACTGCCTCAGACTCCCACAAATAGTTTGCGTAATAGTTGCAAAGGTTTGCGTCGGCGAGGGCTAAATAATGGACGCTTAGTAAAACGCGTTACATCTGCGAAAACCGAAGGAGTGTGATACTGTTTTTTTATTCTCCTTTCTTTCAATAAACAAACTTTCCAAGAAATTTTAAATAAGGGAGATAATTTAATTATTCATATCCGGCAAACCCACTTATAGACAGACTTACAGCTCTGATTCAACTCCGTGAACTTTGATGAGCTACCAAACTGATTCTAGCTTTCACGGCAATCGAAGCTGTGAAAAAACGAGCCTGCACTGAACAACGCTTGTACTTATGATTTTTGGGAATCATCTGTCATAGGTGATATCATGAATGCGTTCTAAGCTGGTCATGTTAGCTTTTGGAATTTTAAACGCTGTGACCTCAAAAAGTTGGTCCACCGTCACGCTAGAAAAGCTACCCTGACCAGTCTGATAAAATTGAAAATGGATGGAATAACAGTGCATCCACGTAGCGTAAATAATTAAGTTTCTCTTCAGGAAAACATACAGACTTTTCCTACGCTCCAGAAAACTGCTCAAACAAAAATGCCAGATTTATCATTTTGAACAGTCGAGGGACAGATTCCGTCACCGAATCGGTCACCTGAGGATCCATAATTCTGGATTAAACCGTCAATCACGCTCAGTCCTAACCGCAACTAATCGGTTCAGGCAAATTTGGTCCATTGTGGAAAGTGGCAAATCCACTGTCAGGCAAATCAATCCATGCGGGCTTGTTGATGTGTTTCATTGACCACTAAACTTCATGCTGCCTTCTTGACTTAAGGACAGTAGTTGTTCACGATCATTCTCTAGATACGTTTGGGTGCTTGACATTGAACTCAACGTTGTAAAATAGAAGAGGATGACAACCGATCAGAATACATGCACCACAGCAGAATCCTGTTATCCCTCACTGTTGCTGTGGTCAAAAATCTGCTGGTAAACGTCTGATTTTCCACATCTTGTTACCTTCTGTCGAACAATAGTTCTGCTTTAACGCAAACAATAGGCTATTTCATGTTCGAATTCATTTGTCTTTCATACCTGTTCCTTTGCCAGACAGCATACCGACTTTTAAAAAAACGAACAAGGTGTCCATCGCTGAGCCTTAAGCGATCCCGAGAGACAACGGGACACGGGAATAGGAACAGCCCTCTCCTCCTTTCCGAGAGCCCTTCGTCAATTTAAAAGGAGATTACGGTTACGCTTAAGGTTTATGTAGGGCTACGATTGTAAGTTTGCGTTAAAGTTAAGACGCGACAATATTTTAACTTTTTGAAATTTTGTGCAAAACCACTATTGTTACCGGGCGATAGGGGGAGGTCTATTTTCCATGTCTTATAAAGACGGACAAATAAGGGAACCATTTTTGCTGACCAACCGTGGTCTGTGGACGGAAATAAATTTCGTTAAACGCAACAGTTAAAATATTGTAGAGCCTGAAATACAGGGGGTTACATGATAAAGTATATTGACCGCACAAATAATAGCCAAAACTCCAGAAACGTGTTTCAATAATATTTTGCCACTGCATGACACAACTGCAAGGAGTTCGGTTCATCAATGAGTCACCCAGCGTTTCTTTTAACTTCCTGGTAGATGCTCCAGCAACAACTTTACTTTAAATGTTGCGAGCAATTTATTGCTAGCTAGCGTTTGAACTGAGGTTTCTAGGCGCAAATCTGAAATTGATATGAATATTTGGGCCGAAGTCCAAAATTAGAGTATGTACCAGAAAGCAGACGGAGAGCTGAGGGCCCATTCATAAGCCGAATCCCTCGCAGCTGTGTCATTAAACGACTAAATATGGGCAAACCATTTGTCTGTTTTTTAGTTGTTGTCCGTGTTGTCCATATGTTATATCGTGTGGCTCCTTTATTTACTACTGACTACCCGTACGCTGTTTGATGAATATTGCGTGGTTATCTCACAGTGGTTCATAGAGTTCGACTTAAATATTCGCATCGATTTTCAGTCTGTGCCGACAAACCTTAGTTCAGAATGAGTAACTCCGAGTTCATCATTAATCTCCATAAAAAATTATAAATAAAAAACAGCTTGAAATAATTCCCTCTTAACTATTTTAAAAACCCTAACGTGGAATTGGTGATGTATCCACTAATCAGATGAATGCCTGAGGCTGTACCAATCAGTGGCTAAATGTCATGGAGGCAACTGTCTGATTAAATAGTTGCTATTCACATTACGAGAAAGAAAATGTTCACACGACTTTCGAATCTTCCGCAGATGTTCCTGGACCTGGTACGCAGGAGCATAAAAAGGAAGCTGCCCGTCGGGATTACTTAGCCAGATTTCAAAAAGCAGACTGGAATACCAGCCTATCTCCAATTTGCATTGTCAGCCCTCCAGCGCTAAAATCAACGTACGCAAAAAATGAACCCCAACAGGCGAGTCCGATACCAGTGGCCAAATAACTTTGGGCATTCATGGAAAGCCTTAAAAGCCGGAAGTATTTGGAATTTAAAAAATTATGCGAGGGCTTACCAACTGTTTTCTATCGTTTCATAGCATTCATAACGAATGATAAGCGCACGATATGTTAAGTTATTTAGAAAACATGAAAATAGCAGGGACATGCCTCAGAATAGACAGTCGAACTGGTGAAAAAAGTTCCCCCCAAAGAGTTACACGCAAAGCATTGTGAGTACCGAGACAGGCATATAGAAGTGTTCTGAAGCAAAAAGGGGGATGATATTTCAAAAAGCTTGTGATGGTACAACACGAAATTTCGACCGTCGCAATTGCGGATGTCCGCCGCATAGCCTACGGAATGTCCATAGTAGTTACCTCAACACGAATTAGTTCATAGTGTGGCAAATTTGCGCTGCATCGACTGCACTCCCTCCTCCCTCACTAACTTTCCTTTAACTAGGAAGAAAGGTTATCCGTTAGCTTAGCCGCTGGATATCTAGTGCATCCACAGGTCGCAGATAGTTAACGGTCTGCCGCGAAGGTTAGCTGTGAAATAAGCAGACCCTCGGATTTGACGAGTAAGCAGGCGATAAAGCGAAGCCACGTTGCTGCTATGGCGCAAAGGACTGACGTCTGGCGCACTGCAAACCTTTTACAACGCCGTAAAGTGCGATTACGGCACTGTAACATGGCGGCCGTGAACCGCCGGTAAATAAGTCTGCTGGCCATCATCGCCTCTCATCTATGTTTTTGCACGCATGTGCCCGAAGAAACAACCGCGACCAAACAAACCTAGCGGCTGGTGGATAACCACCTGTACTCATAATTGCCGGGGAACCTCATGTAAATATGTCCGAGTACAGCATTACGACCCAGGATACGGCATCCGCGAAAACCGACATGCTCTGCAACCCTAGATGGTGCAAGCGAATAGAGCTTTTGCTTTCGATCGTCACGCATAGAGAAGTTTAGTCAGTGACACGATCGAGGTCGGTTAGATCCGGCATGGTCATAGTCGTACCAAATAAACGTACCTTGCTCCGATTACAAAACAATGACCACAAGACCGGCTGTGTGTGTCTGGGCGTAGTCGATGGCCATCAACACGTACCGCGCGAAAGGTCTGGTCCAGGCTTTGAATGTTTAAAAATACGAAGTACATCCGACCTCGCACTGCAAAAATGCTAGAAAAGCCACGCTGAGAAGTAGCCATTGAAGCCTAACGCTGTGTTCTGGGAAGAAACGAGCTACTCTTTAGGTTGACAGTCCACAAAACCACAACTCTTTGACGGTGTAAAACACGTCGGATATATTATAGTGAAGAATGCCTTAGTCTGCTATGAAGATGGATTCCCTATTCACGGCCTCGCTCCCTCTTATAAGCACCAGTCGACTGTCCAAGCCTGTCAGACTGCTGATGACTGGGCTGAACTTGGTGGCTGACAAATCTCAAATATTCCCTTACAGGTGCAATGCATGACCTAGTTCCCTCCTTATCTATTTGACTATTTAAAACGACATGCTTTCCACATACGTCAAGTGTGCATGAGTTGAAGTTCGACGTTTCGCCCGCCACCACAGCTATGGCCAAGGGTAACGCACGCTTGCTGCATGAGTCAGGCGCAGCACATTATAGAGTGTTGGCGTGTTGAGACACCGCTAACGCACATCGCTGCTTTCCACTTGAGGAAGTGTGGTGATGGCATCCCCACAAATTGTGGATGACTGATTAGGAACGTCCATAAATCTTTCGGTTAAATGTTCCAGAAGCAACCACTTTTCTGACGACTCAGTGACTCGGTCCAAGCTGAGGACTGGTTCAGTTGCTGCTGGATGGTAATGCACAAACTACTAGTGTCACCGCTGCTCTGTGAGGTGACCTGTGGTTCAGACTGTATCACAGATTCAGCCGTAGTTGTTGCTTGTTTCAGAAGAATGCAGCAATGGCGGCGCAATTTACTGAATAGGCCTAACGAAGCTGGCTCTTTTCAAACAGCCTATATTGCATCTCTTCATCAATAACATGGAATCAGTTCTGATGTTTATTGCGTCAGAACTTCTGTGAAAGATGTGTAGATAGCATTTTTCACTCGCATCTACGTGATCTCAGTGGCTTACCATGCACTAGCTACCACTTCTATAGGCTTACGTTCATTTGACTGGTAACATTCGGGCTCAGCCCAGCGCGTTTGGCGAGTTTCGTGTCAAAAGTTGTTGAATAGAAAGAGGCTGACGTAACATAATTTTCCTGCTCCTTTCTCGGGACGTGTAAACGGCAACTCTAACCTACGAATCTGCACGCGGAAAATCATGCAGATTTCTCGTTTCTGAAGACTAAAAAAGGAACTCCCTGCTGTAAATTCGTGCATCGTGGGCTGTGGTGTTTGCGTTCGGGCAAAGAGGGCGCAAGGGTACTCCTGAATTATAAGATAACACCCTCCTTGCTAATAATTTTTTTCCTAAACAAGAGACGCGATCACTGGAACTGTTTTCCTGCTGCTGCCGGCTTCAATGTTACGGACACATATGTAGGCGTATGTGCGCATGAACTTTGCATGCTACAACCGCTGACCAACCGTTTATTCCCACGAGGCAGAACACGTAGGCACGCGAATTTGCGCAGACGCACAACGGTTTTCATCAGGCAAGACAGCCCATTTGAAAAAAAAACTTTTAGTGGACCTCATGATAATCACGAGAAAGATAATATAGTAAGGCACTAGATAGGCTGGGCAACCTTCGTGAATTAAAACTTGTTTTTCTTCCCGTCAGATTGATCCTCCGTCCAAAAGTTGGGCTTAGTATACATATGTTCCACTAGTCAAATCACACGAAACTACAAGGATTCGGCAAACAACAGTTAAAGGGATGTGTGAACTAGCTGTGGTTGTCACTCCTAAATATGTGTGTGCAGGACGACTTTAACTATCGATGCATCCGATCGGTCTTGGAGAAAAGAATAGTCCGAAAGAAGTAGTGAAATGGGATGATGGTTATGACGATGGTGGTGGTGGAAGAAGAGGAGCGCAGCAGAAAACAACTAACGTGAAAATGATAAAGAAGCTGAACTGAGTTTGTGGAGAAACTTATTGTGATGACGGTGTAACAATCAGCTCAGCAACTGGAATGTGAAGGAATGGCAGACTTGATGCCGAAAGAGTTTTGGACCTCAGGAACGGGAGCGTTTTCGGGATTGTCTAGACAAGTCACAAGAACTTTTTCAACACGAGCAACATAGATGACTATGGTGGATGAAGGGGAAGATCTCGCAAATATCAGCAGAGGGGTGCTTTCACGTCGACTCTCATAATCATCATTATAGTATTCCAATAAGGATACCATATATGCAGATATGTAAGGAGGATTAATGTGAATTGCATATACAAGGTTGGAAAAACAACGAAAGTTAAGTTGGTCGCCCATCTTAGATGTCCGAAGTCCTGTGGTCACTTTTAGTTTCATTAGTTTTAGTTTAGTTTAGTTTTCAGCTTATTTTTTAGGTCATAGGTTTAGTTCTGCTTTAATTCAGTTTTTAGTTTAGTTAGAAAGCGCCAAAGTTTGATAAATATACTTAAATAACTACTCTGAACTAATCTTGACTAAAGTAGACTAAACTAAGCAAAAATAAAACGAAACTTGTAAAACTAAACATATAACTCAATAGTAAACTAAGAACCAAACTAAACGAACACCACCGGTCCCGTAAGACAGAGTTCTGAGGCTATGGTGGGCGAATAACTTAGCTTTTTAGCGAAAAATGAACTCTGCATTTTTGAACTAGGGACACTTAATGAGGTATCCCAAAACGTCGTGAAACTACGAGGCTCTAGAATGCCTAAACACAAAGAAGTCGCTGTCCGTTGTATAGTGCATTTGTTACATCTACAGAATGTATACAAAACGAATACATGTACAAAATATAGCTACGTATTATAAGAGGTGGCGAATAACCAGTCATTTTGGAAAATATCGGCAGAAATTCCTTAAAGGCAGAGGCTTCCTTTCAGTATGACTGCGAGCTATACGGCCCGTCTGCACGCACAGGATTTTGAAACGGCATTTAGAGGGAGCCAGCCGCAAAATATGCACGCTCGTGCCGGCCGAATATATACAGTTGCGGATGGGAATCAAACTAGGAAATAACTTATTAAAAGAAAACAAGCCCCAACAGTGATATAACATGAAGAATTCGGCCGCTTTTCTATGAGGAAAATTTAAACAGGTTTGCATGAGGGGTAGGTGCACATATTTAATTCCGACTCCAGCTACTACAAGATACCATACTTCACGAAGCCAAATTAAGCACTAACTATTCCGCGAGCCACGATTTAAGCGATTTTTAAGCGCTCGGAAGTCTACGGTCAGTGGGCTACCGGTGGGCATGTTGAGGTCCAATCGCGATGATAGAAGCCGCTTCCCGCCCAATAATGATATCAGCGACAGAAGCACAAGGTTTTGAGGCATATGCTGTAAATCTCTGGCAGCCGCTGATCCTGTTACTATTGTATAGCTAAATACCAGACGATAGGAAAGAGTAGGGAGTTGGTTGGCATAAATAAGGCGAAAACTCGGTAGTTCCTGACTGCACTAGCAAACAGTTCGACCGTGAATCAAACTTACAGTTTATTTATGCTTGACTTACTTAGCATTATGCTTTCAATTTATGCATGATTTGCTCATCGTAACGCCTTTAGTCTTTTCACAGCCAAATGCCCATTCAAAGGTCGATTACGCTGGAATGCAATGTTCGTGTTATCACAACTACCTGCCCTCCTTTTCTAGCCGGGATTTGCTTTGAACGGCGTTCCTTCTCTTGAATGGCTATACATTTGCATGCAACGAATATCTGATTAACCTTTTTGTTGCAGATTACGTGCATGTAGATCTTAGTTTTATTGATTTGAACGAGACCTTGAAAATAGTCTTCCAAGTCTTCCAGTTGATTCTGAGTTGCCATTGTTAATGAACAAAGGTTAGGGCACAATGTATAAGCCGCAAATGCTCGTTTGTAAAAGGCACGGGAAAGGGGCTCCATAAAAGCAACGACAACCAGATAAGAGCTTATTGGGGGGCAGTCGCTAGGTGACAAGACTCTAGCTCGTACAGTCGTATCTACGTACATTACTTATGATGTTGAACATTTGCACGAAACCAGAAGCTGTGGAAATAAATTATTTAACCCCGCGAATGGTCCTTGTCGAATTGTGGGGTCATTTAAACTTTACGGAGTTCCTTGCGACCTAATTTACGAAAACTATTTCACAACGTAGCAGTGATTTTCAGCTAGTTCAGGAGCGCCACATTAGATCAAACAAGGATGTGTAGACAGACTACAAAGGAAGTCCGTGCAACAGATCACCGGTACCTTGGACCACGAATACTAGTGGTGTCGCTGAACCAATCAGACTTTCTCGCGATCCTTTAAATATCTGCTCACACAAGAATGATCGAGTATTACGCTCTGAGTACTCACTGTGCGGTTGCGAACCGGCGACAGCCTGCTAAGCTATTAAACTATCTAAGCCGGTAGGTTTACGTGCCTAAGTTGCCTTTTGTTTATTTTCAATTTCCGAAGATCCATACAGGAGTCACGTGATACAACCAGAATGTTAAGTCCTGTGGTGAAAATCAGACGGAAATGTAAGCGACTTTATCGAAAAAAGGCAATGACTACATCCAAAAACCCAAGGTATAGCAGAGCCGTCTGTCCAATCGCTTAGAGGTTTAAGAGGAGTTTATCACATTCGTGGCAGTAGATGACCATTAAACACTTAATTAACGCAAACCAGACTAGATTCAAACGACCAGTGGTCGCGACGTGATGTAGTGAATGCATTGCCCGGGGAAGGGGGTTGGCATGCGCTACCACGTCTGCAACGACCAGGTAAACAGTGCATGACCCTGTCGCTAGCCAATCAGATCGAGCATGGCAGCGCGGGAACATTTCGCAAAGACGGTGCGGCGAGGCGAGGAGATACGTGAGGCAAGAAAGCGTGAGTCAGTTCGCATACGTCCGCGCCACAGGAGGAAGAACAAGAAAACAAAAAACACCGGTACGTAGTGAATGAGAGTCGAAGCGAGCGAAATCAACCAATGAGGAGAGCGGGGGCAGAGGACGACGCGCAGAAACGCGTGACTGAGAATGGGTGGTTGTCAGCCCTTCATCTAATTACAAACCGAACGCGTCCATTAGAGAATGTGCGCGAAGACCTGCTCAACTTAAAGGAAGAACTCCAGTAGCTGCGGGGAAAGGACCTAGCAGGTATGACCTCAGATATCTGGGACAAACAGCAGCGATAGAAAAGGGGGAGTCTGATTTCCTGGCTGGAACCTCAGACTCAAATACTTTTTTGCGACTGCATGGAGGAACTGGGTTTACTTATAGGTTTTCTACTATTCGTTTCTATCATACGCTCTACGTTTTCACGTCGTACGTAGAAAACTGGCAAACAAAAGACGGGTGAAGATAAATATTTATGTTGGAATCCGATTAGCTTAGGCCCTAGCTCCGTTGTAGGCAGTTAATTTGAAAAATGTCGAATTCGGAAAAATAGGGGAACGATATGACGGACGAACTTCCTGACGTGCTCGCGCAACACAGCTTCGTCGATTGTGTGGAGCTGTTCAAACAGGCTTACTTCCCAGAGAAAGGAAAAAATTGACCATTTATGGAAATAAAAACTAGTGCTTTCGAGGATGTCCCCTGCTATTAAAGCAATTTTTAAGTTTCGGTCATGGTGTTTTGAAGTTTTGCGAAGACCGTGGAGGGCTTCACTCTTTATGAGCGAATATGGCTCTAGGAATGAAGAAATTAAGAGGGGTAGAGTTATCAGGTGATCGAGGACGCATAATATTGATGTAAATGCTCCGCGTTCTTCATATGCAAGACAGTAGTGTAAAACTCGGCAGCCTCAGTGGAATTCGAATTGAAGACAGTCAGTACAAGGCTTGCGCACAACAACCACCTAAGTTACAAGGCCTCGCTTGAGAGCCGTACGGTAACTCACATTTTCGTCAAGTTAGCCACCTTACCTACTACAACCTATATAATACAGCAAATTTGATAAATTAAGCTAACTGCTTAAAGAGAATTCCATAAATTCGGTCAGGTGGTTAGAACGTTTATTGTACGTAAGCCCCACACTTGCTGTCGTGAGTTCAAATCCAACAGAGGCCACTGAAATTTTTACGACTGAGCCTGGACAATTATGCGTATCTGTCAAAATCCCACTAATTAATGGAAATGGTCGCACTTACTGCCACCAGTTACATTAAAATGCTGTGTGTCTACGTGAGGCATAGGTTTGTAGGGTATAGCCCTTGGTAATTACAGGGCTACTTGCTGATTTTTCCTGTCCCAGCCCATCGTTTTCTGGGCGTTAAAAGAGTTTTAGAAGGGGTACAGTCGGGGCAAAGACTATAGTTAGAGCCGTAGGTGGGGATGAAGGGTGAGGTAAACCACTGAACAGGGTTAAGCAAAGCAGTCATGTGCCTCACTCCCAACAGAGGTATATCAGTATCAAATGCATTTTGCGCCCAAAGAACTAGTTCTGTATTCTCTTAAATTATGACTACGTTCAGTGGCCAAAGAAAGAGTGTGAAGAAAGGGCATAAAATATGTGTGGAGAGTTGGTGGTATGTTAAGTTCAGGGGCCTCTGCAGGTAGTTGGGAAACTCCTGCTTCTTGGCGTCCTTCTTAATGAATTGTATTATAATTAGAAAAGCCGCAATTTGGTTGCTGTTTAGGCCATACATATCGTCAACAGACTTTTGTGAGACAGAAGACCATAGATAAGCTTTCGTTTTTAGGGTTTGAGGAGGTTGATGAATAACTTGTTTTCTGGTATCAAACTTCCTTACGGTTGACACAGTGATTATTTTGGATAAAAAATGATAGGAGCTGTCTTAATTGGACAGTTGAATGTGTCCAACCCTACTTTGTGAGTACATGCAGCAATTTTTAAACTCACGTACGCACATGTTCGGGTAAAACAGTGCTTCTGTTTTAGGCATGGGAAGCAAGTTCCTACGCACCCATTCACCACACAATACAGTTAGAAAAAGTTGTGTGGGAAAAATGACTTCAGAGTGGTGAAACACGTCGATTGGATGCCTGACTGAATCAAACAACTAATAACTTTGGGAGGTCCGGTAAAAAGGATGCTAGAGAGGGATACGTGATACTGGTGCTTTAGTTTCGCATTTTTTCTACATAACGTTTCTAAATTAAAACCTTCATTTCCTGAAGTCAGCTCCGTTGTACATGTCCTAAGTAGAGCACACTTACTCAAGATGGAGGGTAGGCAAGGTTGTAGATAGTCCAGTGACCCTACCATCGAACTAGAAAGAGCGCCAGCGCAAACAGAGGTCGATTACTGCCAGAGAAACGCGCGCACGTCCTAGATGCAAACAGTGATTTCGTTGCAACAGAGCAAAACCTATTTAATGGGGCGGAACCACACTGAACGAAGCGCGTCAGGTTCTAGACGCAATCGACACTGAAGAATAATTTTTTTGCCTTTTCGTAATCCTCCCGCCTGGCAACTGATAGGCCTAATTTAAATCGATGTTCACGACGCTGAAGAACAGCCAGCGACCACTGGCGCCTGAGCACAAATCACGCAAATTAAGGATTGCATGTGTAATTTTCGCAACAGCAACTATAAAATAGGGAAGTTGGAAGTAACGCAGGATGTTTGTCAGAAACGACCTAAGTGACAACGCAAATTCTAATTGTGTGAGATGAGACTAGGGGGAAGGAGAGAAGATAAAGGCGTTGGGGAATGGCACCATACCGTGTGAAACTGTGAGAGGGCTTTATGCAAATTAGCCCCGAGTAGAAAGATTCACAGAACAGGAGGATACGCAAACGTCAAAATGTGCGTGTAAAAACGCACCCAAGCAGTCAAATTTCCCAAGCGGACGTTGCGATTGAGGTGGTCAAGGCTCTGGTTTTAGCCTCGGTATGTGGGTCTGCTAACGTAGGCAGAGCAGAAATGAGACAAAGCGAGGCAGTCAAAGTTAAAATGTTAATCCAAAAATTTTTTTAAAGTCATAAAAGACAAACGTTAATGAGCACAGTTTTGACGGCCGATATGACGAAGGACGGGTTTTGGTCTGTTGATAGATCAAATAAGTCATTGGCTGCGTACTCTCGGAGGGCAAGTATCCAGATGCTGTGGTAGCACGCGCAGTAGGTAGGGCCTTCTCATTAATTATTTTGCTTCAGTTAAGTACAATTTATCAGCCGGTCAATTGTTCATTTATGAGGATAACAATTAGGAAACATATGGACACTTAGTAGGTGAGGTGCAGCAAATTTTTCCCATGTTCAAAATATAGATATTTACACTTAAAATATTTGTGCAAAGGTGTTATCCGGTATTCTTCTAAAGATGTTTTGATCTTTTCTGGACTTAAAGGCGTCAGTGCCGACAGTTAATCAGTGACAATGACTGAGAGTATGGGTGCAAACAACTTTCAGGCCCGCTAGAAAAGTTATACCGCATTGGAATGAGGCCAGACTGTCTCTTTCTTATCAAAGTGCCGAAATCAGCCATCCTGCCCTAGCTCCAGATAGGAACCTCCAAAGTTGCCACATGAGATCAGTTGTTTACTGAAGCAATTGTTCTTCAGATTGACGGTTCAATGTCGTTTGTAAGAAAATGCATATCTTAAATAGGAAACTCGGTACATCACAGTGGTTCTAGCTCTGGTATCCGATTCACCGATGGGGTGGTTTTCTATGAAATACGCGGTTGTAAACGCATAAACTTCCTAAAGTTTATATTTATCGAGGTCGGTGCGTTTTGCTAAAGGATTGAAAGTACGCGCTAATAGAAGGTCTAAGAATACGCCATAAGCGAGGAAAGCCGTCAGCACTAGAAGAGACCCTCAGAGGAGACCGAGTAAAAGGCACTGGACATGAAGTTTTATTTAGCTCTGTTCTCCGGCTAAAAGCAAGACGAGCATACAAAAGGAGCGATCCAGAGACAATCATAAACATTTCACACTCAGGTTGCAATAAATATAGTTTTCATCTAAATAAGGATTAACTGAAGACCTTTTTCTGCTCTCAAGTGAGGAATTTTGTTAATCGGACTGGTCAAATTGATCAGCATAGGATAGAAGTTCATGCAAATTTAGAGAACGTTAGCTCTCGGTTTCTGCTTGACAGGGCTTCTAAGACGTCTGATTTAAACTATTTAATTAAAAAGAATTACAGGAATAGGTGTGTCCGGGCTCTTTTTTCACTGGGCACTACGTCAAACGCGCGCTACAATTTAGATGCTTGTAGGGACTCTAAAGTGAAAGTTGCAAGACAGAATCGTCCCTGTCATGTCTGGCACTCAAAAACATCGGCTAACACTATTTCCACGTAACCCACTATGCGCCAATCTTAGTTGCAGGACGTGTGCCTGAAGCTCAAACAGTGGATTGGTAGACTGAAATGTCCAATGACCAAGTTATTCTGGTTTTAAATTCTGACTTTCCAAGCCCATGGTTAGGGTGTGGCCACCTGACAAAAATAAACGGGTTAAAAAGGCCAGTTCATCTTCTCAGCAGCAACTATCGATTATCAACCACAATCGCGAGGCATAACAGAGTTGCTCACGGCCTGTCTAGCAGCCAGGGGAGTTCACAGGACACCGCCTACACCTGTCGACCACAATTTTCTAGACACGTGAATGAATTTATATTATCTTCACGAGTACTTGTACTTGTTACGGCTGTGATCATGCCTGATCTAGCCGGCCTCAATGAGGTCACCAACGGTACCCCTCCATGCGTGGCGATTGGCGGCAGCGGATCTCGAAAGCTCCACCCAGTCCCTTCTCGAGCGACGGAGGCCGAAGATAGAAGGTCCAAGAACTGCTTCCATGTCTAGACGGACGGTGTCTAGCCAGGTCTTCAGTTGCCCTCCTCTTCGACGTTTCCATGTGGGCTGCGGTGCCGGGTCGAGGACAGCATAGGTAAGCTCGTGGGGCGAACGACGGAGAACGTTTCCAAACCACCTCAATCGCCTTTCTTGAATGGCCTGAGATATCCTCGTGATACGATCGCATCGGATGCGGACTGCCTCATTTGAGATGAAGTCGCTATACTTAACTCGCAGGATCGTCCTCAGGCACTGGTGGTCAAAGACCTCCAGTCTTCGCTCATCTTCAGCGCGCACAGCCCAGCATTCACATCCATAGAGGAGGACTGACCGGATGGATGCACGGTATACACGAATCTTCGTGGCGATGAAGATGTCACGTCGGATACATAGGCGCTTTCGAAGGGTTGAGAAAACCCAGCGAGCAGCATCGATACGGGAGACAATGTCGACCTTGCTCTGCCCATTCGGCAGCAGCCTCGCCCCGAGGTATTTAAAGCTGTCTACTTCTTCAAGTTGATAGCCATTAATCCTCAGGGGTGCCTTTTCCTGGTCAGAGATGCATCTCGAGAATGACTTCGTCTTTCCGGAATTTATGGACATGCCTACCGACATAGCGATCTCATTTAACCGCGACACTACTGACTGTAGACCATCAAAGTTTGAGGCTAACAGCGCAATATCATCGGCGTAGTCAAGATCAGTAAGTCGGCGTCCGGGTTCAAGTTCAACACCGTCCTCTTCATGTAGGGCTTTGCCGAGAATCCATTCAATGACGTAGTTAAACAGAATGGGCGAAAGGACACAGCCCTATCGGACACCAGACTGGATATCGAACGACTGAGAGAGATTGTTGTGGACCAGGACTCGTGCGGTGGTAGACCGATAGTAGGTCTTAATCATCGCAATGAGTTTGGTCGGCACTCCATCCAGTTCCATTATTCGCCACAGGGACTCACGATGGATGGAATCGAATGCGGCGGCAAAGTCTACGAAGCAAACGGCCGTCAGTTGCTGGTAACTATGGCGGAATTCTAGAATGCGCCTCAGCGCGGAATCCGGCTTAGTTGGGTCATGTCCTGGAGTCACGTACAGACTGGAAGCGCCTGAGAAGAACGACAGCGAAGATCTTTGCAGCAACATCGATAAAACTTATGCCACGGTAGTTCTCGCATCTTGCCTTATCTCCCTTCTTGTGGACAGGTTCAAGGATACCTGAGCCCCAGTCATCGGGAACGGTCTCTTCTCGCCACGCCTGTATAATCACCTCATGGAGCCGAGGAGCCAGGGTGTCGACACAGGACTTGCAGATTTCTGCAGTAATGCCGTCCTCTCCGCACACCTTGTTGTTGCGTAGCCTCTGCATTGCATCGGTAACTTCTTTTTGGGAAGGGATGTCACACGACACTGCGTAGGCAGGAGAGGATTGAAAATCCGCTATGGAGGAGAGGGAGGGTTTGATGGGTTGTTCGTCAAAGTTGAGTAGGTGCTCGAAGTGTTCACGCCAGCGATCGACCTTGGCCGAGTTGTCGGCAATAAATCCTCCATTCACATCGCGAACAGAATCAAAGAGTGTCGGGGGCTTTCCACTCACGAGTGAGATGACACATGCGCCTAAAAAGTTTTTTAGTCGGGAACCAGCATGCTACCGCGCAAGAGTGAACCCGAGATTATGCGTCGGGCTTTAGTGAACTTGCCGTATGGCGACGAGCATCCTCCTTATCATTGTTATCAGGTTCGAGCGATATTTTTCAAATGAGAGTCAAGTGAATATGTTTTGAGTGCTGCAACTTTTCTGAATTTAAGTTCGCACGTAGTCAACACATACTTACCACATAAATACCCCAAAAGAGCAGCGAACCAGCTTTGCGTAGCGTCGGATCCCTCGCATTCTTCCCCGTATTATTACGACCCAATGGCAGGAATAGGTCAAGTCGACCAGCGACTGATTTCAGCGGGGTGGCTGGATAGGCGTTAAACCTGCATCTACGTGTGTCACGACACGGTGTGAGCGAGCTTTACATAGGCTTAAAGGCATTGCGGGAACACGTGTACTCCCGTCATCTGGATCGATCCACAACATAGTTAAGTGGGGTTTAGTCACTGCCTTCAACGCGGCTTAATGGAGCCTAAGACTAAAAAGATAAGTAGACATGTGGCTCTGGAGTGGGATACGAACTCTGTTTAGCTAGGCATTTATTACGACTTAGTCTGCTAGTGTGGCTACCCACTCTAGACACCCAACACATTTCTGAATCTTGTGTGGTGAGGACTATAACAGTCTGAGACATTGTGCGCATTTTCGGCTTCCATAATCTTCTTTCCGTATAGTGTTTGGGTTATTGTTAGATTTTATGTTCGCCGTCCATTATAATAATTTATGACACTAGAACATATGTGTACACCGATCATATGCAGGGCACACCTGCCCTGGTATTTAATGCCTTTCAGCTGTCGTGCGAGGATGTGAGTCACACAACCGTTTGCCACAGACTATGTTTATATTGTTTACTATGGTCCATTAACATAGTTATCTTAGGCATTTCCGGCAGAAACATTGGGATTTGCATGATACGTATTTCGACCTTATTAGGTCTCATCAGATGCAGATACCCAACTCCAGTGTAGCCGCGGAAATTGCTGCCACACCCGAGATTTGAACCCGTGTCACTCTGGTCGCCTGATGAGACCTAATAAGGTCTAGATACGTTTCATGCAAGTCCCAATGTTTCTGCTGGAAATGCCTAAAATTTATGACATTGTTTGCTCCGACAAGACTAACAGAATTAAGAGTATTTTTTTCCTGCGTACACTTACATTTGTTAACAGTTCAAAAGTCCAGAAGATCGAAAATTACAATATTTACTAAAGTATACCATGGGAAGTATGGTAATAATTGAGTCAGCAAAGAGTCAATGCATAGACAATTCGAACGTCATTGCCAACGAGGTCCACTATGCGTTTCGCACAACAATACGCGCTGGTAAGGCGATTTAGATCATAATGATAGTAGACGCGTGCATAACCTACTGTACTCTTCTCCTTTCCCATCTAGGTCCGGTGTCATGACCAAGTCAAGAAAATGAAAGGCAGAAGAGGGCGCAGCTGGCAAGCGCGGCGTGAGCGTGCAACTAGGTTTGGCACAACAGTACCCACCCCCATGGGTGCGTGTCGCTAGTAACACCTGCTATAGCTCGAACTAGCCCCCGTTTTGGTCTAGCGCATTTTACTGCTTGGTCCGTTTGGGAGCAGAAAACGCATAGAAATCACCGATCCAACGAATTTGAGCGGGAAACCGAACTTTTTAACTCGATAACTATCGAATATTTTACGCAGATCACGTGCATCGCTGCGACAGCCTAGAAGTGTATAACTGCCCTAAAAACGTCCCGATCCTAGGGTTTTTGATTTCCTTAAGAATAAATGTGCAAACCTGACGTAAGTTCAACGATCTAACCGTCTATATGAATTCTTAAGCCACTCAATCTTACTATTTAGCATTGAAAGCTAAAAGCGCAGGTGTGTAACGTGCCATTAACTACTTTGGTGTGGAAATAAAGTTTGAGAAAAAGTTGTGAAAATGGAAATCAACATGAATCGGTTATTCGGTAAAGGCTTGGATGAAAAGACTTGGAGGAGTTTGATGTGAAATATTATGCAAGTATCCGCCACCTAAAGTCAGAATCTGACGGTATGACTTGGTTTGACTGGTTAACTTCATTGGGGAAAACCTTGTAACCAGAAAAGGTTAGCTCTTTCACTGAAAGAATTAGCTTCAAGAGTCAGCAAACGTTCGTAAATGAATCTTTGTTCGGAGTTCAAAACGGATCTGGCGCAGTGACATTGCTACGAGGTTTTTACTAAACAACTGGTGCGCCGAATTCGCAATGTTTGCAAATCCGTGTCTGCCTTTTTCGGATCGAGGTTGACTAGTGCAGCACTGAGTGCGAACTTTGTAAAAGTGCAAATGCAGAAGACACAAAGTTATAACGTCCCAAGGTTGAGGCACACGGCTCACAGAATAGCATAGAAGAAGTTACTTTCGACGGCGGAAACTTGGAAGTTATCGCGTTATAAGAAAGATATTTTACAATATTTTCAGGTGTTTGCTCCGCTCTATCAAGTCATAATTTGGGTGGCGTTTTCCTGCAAGTGTGTAGTATGTATGCCAGATTCAAAATTCAAGAAAATGTATGCAGTTGTTTTGAGCACATGCATGTCTGACTGTGAAGAAGATTCCAACTGCCTCCATTCCCAGGCAGTTTTCGCTCGGAAGCCGTACCAATAAGATAATGGGAAGATTCGCCAATACTCAAAGACGAACATACCGATAACTTGTACAAATCAATTAGTTTGGTCACAAATTGACAACTAGCAGAATCCTCAGGGTTGCCGCCCAATGTGGGCCTTCAGAGCGCATATTCCCACATTTTAACTGCCCAGGAGCGAGGTCATTCTGAATATTACCCAAGGTCATCAGGTCCTATAGCTGAGATATCTTAGAGATAGTTTTCCACTTGTTTATCGGTTCAAAGTTTGATCTTCTGAATGATACATACTACAATATTAAAAATTGCATCATATCAATTAAAAATTTAGTAACTGAGAAGAAGAAGAAGAAGAAGAAGAAGAAGAGAGCATTTACCAGGATTGGTTTATGAGAGATCTGACATTCCGGGTGGTCGTGCTGTCCATTCATTTTCAGGGACTGAACATCTATGCCCACGACTCTCGTTATACGCAGCCTATGGGCCTGCGTCTGCCCCCGTGTTGCCACGGCTGGCTAACGGGGAGCAGGGCTGCGGCGACACAAGTGGCAGTAAAGTGCGAACTATACTCAGCGGCTCAGCCGGTAATGGCCGGCAATTCACACGGAAAAGAGCCACATATGACGAGCGACATAAACTGGAATGTTCAGTCTCTGAAGATGGTTGATTGACACGACCACTGGAAACTTCAGAGCGCTAATAAACCTCTTCCGGTGAACGCACATCCTTCTTCTGATCTACCACTTAAAAATCGCGCTTTCACTGCTATCAGTGGTAACTGAATTTCAACTGATCCAAGCAAAGCCATCCCCACAAAAATTGACAGTTTGGAAGGTAATGCTTAATATACATATTTTTAAAAGAACGCTTGTACACGGAAATATTTTCAATTGTGATATAAATAAACGTGACACGGGTTTAGTGCGCTGCTACTACGGCAAAAAGGTAAAAAACAATCAAAAAATTGGTTGGTCAGGGGAGGGCGGAACGCATAAAGAAATTTCCTTCACCGACTAAAAACATTCCGTATGCTGTTCAGTTAAACAGTGCGTTGGCTTGATCAATATAAGGATAGGAAGAACGCGAATTTACCACAATCGTCCTAGGAATTACCCATTAAACTTATGAGGGTGCTCGCAAAAAAAATCGGTTAAAAATGGCCCCTACAGGTAAAAACTAGGATGTGCACGTGATGGCGTGGATTTTAGTATCCGATAGGAAAAATCAAAGCTGAGACTTGTTGAAGTTTAACGGAAATATTTACTGAAAGTTAATATGACATGTTTAGAAAAATGAAGGGGGTCAAACACTAATTGCACTCGTGGAAAATCGGTATGTACGCACTCCAGGTATCCAATTGGTCTGATGCACTACATCTACTACTCCAAAATGTCAATACCGTACCAACAATGGACGAAAATCCCCATGTCATGTACCGGCTTGATGATAAATGACCGAAAATAAGTGTTTGCCAATGCGACTTTTCAATTTTAAAATCAGCGAAACTGGGAACACCAAACGATAATCTTAGGTCGCAGATAGATCTAAGGGTATTAAAGTATAAAGCTAAAACTGGAAATAGACGTCGCTACATAATTATGCACCTACGGATTTCATCTTTGAAATAAGAGGCTTTTAAATCTCATTTGGATAGAAGGGAAGCTAGTCTGTGATCGAAAAGCGGTAACAACCTGTACAGGAGGAAGTTAGATGTTCTTTGGCTAACTAAAACTGAAAAGTAATCCAAACAGGTGCTGACTACATGCTCACTGACTCAACTTGTCACTATATGCCCAAGTATGCGGTCGTACCCTGAAAACTAAGACGCGTGAGTTCGGCACCAGAAAAATATGGCTGCAGCCGTAACTTCTTTCAATCAATACCAATTTAGTTATAGATGATCATACAACGGATAATTTGCAGCATTGCTATCTCATTCGCCTACTGGTCCACAGTCTGGCTAGTGATGTAACTGCACATGACAGCAAAAATCTTGTGATCAATATGCAACTAGAAAATAATCGCTACAAACATCAGCGGATGGGCCTCCAAAATGCCATGAAATTTAGCAACTTAAGTTAAGGATCGATGTTCATCAGATGCCAAAGTCTGTTATCTAAGTTACAAAAACGCAGAAACGGTCGCGCGTCCGTATGTCGAAAAAATAACTAAAAAGTTGGGTCATACGGATAAAGGAAAAACCACATAGCAAAACAAGGATGTGGGCGAAGTGATACAGACTCATACTTTTTTGGAGATATTTAAGCCTCCTGTCTGAAGCAATAATGCATGCAGCTTTATGCAGCTCGGTGGATCATAGCATGCTTGCAGACTTTCGTTGTAGTTATTCTTGATACAATAGAAAACTAGAAATGCAACAGATAGAAAGATGGCGGTGGGGATCTTGATGATGCTGGAGGAAGAGAAGAAGGAGCAGGAGGAGGGTAACAGCAAACAATAAACGTGGAGATGAAAAAGAAGTTTTGCTGAGTTACTTTATGCAGGAGGCAAATTATGACGCCAATGTAGCAGTCATCGCATAAGTTATAATCGGGAGAAGCGAAGGGCTTAATGCCAAGGGGATTGTAGACCTTAAAAACGTGAGTCTAAAAAGGGATAGTTTTAACAAGTCATCAGAACTTTCCAACAAAAGCGATATGAATTGAATAGGGGGGTTGAAACCGGCAAAATTCCCAAATATGAGCAGAGGGTTGCTTTCACAAGAAGGGTTTTTCCACGACATGAAGCATTTATCTAACCTTTAAAACAGACGGTTAGGTTTGCAAAAGACCGTACATCAAATAGGACTGTATCATTTAATAGCCCGCACCGCAGAGCAACAGTTAACGCAGATTTCCGCTACGTGTTGAGAGAATGTCGCGCATTCTCGACTTATTCATGACCCTCAGATGCTTGGGTTAACGGCTCAACGCGGGACTTTTAACATAATATTAAGCGCAAACGAATGCTAACTTCAAAAGAATTTACATTGAGGCAAGACGGACTTGACTGCTTGAAGGGAGCCTAGACAACTATACGAGACATCGGGGTCACGAACATATGCTGTATCAAATGCACAGGGTCATATGGAAGACTCCAGATAGTAGACGTGCCTACAGAGGGTGGCCAATTAGTTATTTATGTTGAGAACCGATGCCACGTGGGGAGATAACATTCTCCATTAAATTGTAAACTTAGATTTAAAAAATTCCACATCACGTAGATATGTACCTCCATGATGGCTTGACTTTATTTGCCGACCATGTCCACCGTATGATCAACCTACTGGTGGGTATGGGTATGGTGATTTGCACACGAATTAAATTATAATGATATTAGACGTGCGCAAAACTTTTCGCACTTTCTCTTACATTACCCTCCTGAGCTCAGTGCGGTGAAAAAATCACGAAATAAGGAGGTGGGGTGGACGCAATCGACTGATGCGGCGTGATTCTGTGCCTAGGCGTGCCACCATAATATACCCCGCTCTGTATGTGTCAAATACGTCTGGTCTGCGAATAATAAACCAGGATTTTACTAACGACTGGTAAGACAGATGCATGAAAAAGGATAGGAAACGAGGAATAGAAGGTGCCCTATTGGACACACACAAAACCTCGGAGTGTTACTTCGCGGAAGACTAAAAGGAACTCATAAAAACTGCCAGGCCAAAAATACTTGGAAGCTTATATGTATTTTTACTACCCAGTCTAGGTCTTAAGTCCTAGGGCCTTCAATAAAAGTTGTGGCTCCGCATTCACAACGGCAATGCTATCCCCAGGTCACTGGAAGGAATGAAAGAAAATGGAAACCTCAGGCAACTAATTCAAATGTACTTACTCGAACTTTGTTAAGCAAATATTATTACCGATTCGACTAACTTAGATTATATTACATATATGCATCTTAGGTGAGGGGAATCAAAAGAGCACATGGCCAGTTCAGCATTTGAAACCGTGGAAGCGGTTTAACCAGCAAAAACTCAGTTCAAGCAGACCTCCGTGAAGATTGAACTATCACTGTAGATACAGCTCAGAGCCTGGCGCAGCCAGACATCATGCGTTTACAAATCACCTTACAGAACAACTTGAAATCGGCTAGCGGAAGATCAGTAAGTTGCAGCCGCTCTTGAACTCCATTTCATCTGGCTCTTATAAAAATGACTTAATGACGTTCAGACCTTAGTGCTCGATCGCAATTTTTCCTTTCAAAGCTTCGTTACTCACGCGGAAAGGAGAATAATATTGCTAGCATTCGAGCAGACGAAACTATGCAAGCGCATATCTTTTAATTGCTGCTCTTAGCAAACCTGAATCTTGGATAGTGTATTAACTTATCAATATGACCAACCACTAGGCGTGTCTGCGTCGTGAATGCAAAATTACCTGCTGATGGAAATGAAGTAGTCTAATTGGTCACTATGTTAACCCGACAGAATACCGAAAACCTAATCTGAGGTGCGTAAAATCCAACCTCACCTCCACGCTGGTGCGCGCCGGAAACTTGCTTTTGCTTGGCTAACGGGGCTCTGGTAGGGGAGCAAGATTGGGGACCTAGCACCAATCCCTTTTTCTCCACGAAACAAGGAATTGACTTTCTTGACTTTCTACACTTTCATGAATCACAACTATACGCAAAATACGATCTCTGCTACGGCGTCCGCGGGAACCGACGCGCCCCATCCTCTTGGCATCGCGGGACGGGTGTTAAATCTGCGAGCTGATGCCGGATTGCGAATTGCAGGCTGGAATGTTCAAACTCTGAGGGATGACGGCGCGCAACTGTTAACAGCCAAATCCCTTTCTGAATACCGTGTTGGTGTGGCGTGTCTCTCTGGGGTCCACTTAGCTGGCACTGGCAACAAACTGCTACAAGTACCAGGAGCTGACTCTGCGTACCATCTCTACCACAGTGGTGTCTCCGACAACTCTGGACTGTATGGTGTCGCTATAGCTTCGGCCGATTAATTTCACTCGAGTCTGATAGAGTGGGAGGCTGCCTCATCGGGGATCGCTTGGGTCCGTTTAAAAAGTACCCCAGTCAACGTTTCCATCATCTCGGTATATGCGCCTACTCTGGCTGCTGATGACAACGTAAAATATGACTTCTACGGCGACCTCCAGCGAACAGTTGACCGCATCGCAAGAAGCGAACTACTCATCATTGCCGGTGATTGGAACGTCCGACCAGGTGTGTGTGACGCTGGAACCCGTCATGTGGTAGGCAAATTTGCTGTCGGAGCGTAGTGTGCCAACGGTGAGCGCCTTGTCAACTTCGCATCGTCTAACCGCCTCGTTGTGTCAAGCACCCGTTTTGCCCATCCGCGCCACCACCTTGTCACTTGGTACTCAAATGACGGGCATACCCAGGCCCAAATAGATCACATCCTTGTCCGAGCACGCTGGGCCAGCTCGGTCTTGGATTGCCGAGCCTACCGCGGTGCTGATACAGGAAACGCTCATGTATCGGACCATGTCTTACAGCGGGCAACCCTGACGCCCGAGCGGACCCAGAGCCCGCATGGCAGTCCCTAAAGGCCGCAATGTCAGGGCTGGCATACACGCATCTGGGCAAAACCCGGCGGCGACATCGCGACTGGATCACTAGACCCACGCTTGAGTTAGCTGAGGAGGCTGGCCGAGCCAGACTCCCAGGCTCCCCCACTTACAGAGAGCTGCGGCGCCAAACGACAAGGGCCATCCGAGCCGATAGGAACGCCTACTGGAGCGACTTTGCCACGGAAACGGAGCGATCAGCTACCAGAGGTGATACCCACAAGCTCTACCGACTCTTAAAGCAGGCCAGCAGAGATTCGGGGAACACCAACGAGACTTTACTGGATCGCAACGGTGTTGTCATCACTAAGATCGATGACCGGTTAGAGAGATGGCGCGAGCATTTCTGTGACCACCTTAACCATGATCCCCCTGTGATGTCTGACCTGTCGCCCAATGCGGACGATCCTCACCATCTATATGAGTGCAACACAGAGCCACCCAGTGTAGAGGAAGTTGTTTCCATTCTCTTCAGGCTACGCAACAAGGCACCTGGTGAGGATGACCTCCCGCCGGAGCTCTTCAAATGTGCACCCAAGGTTATTGGGCCCTGGCTACAACAAACATTTGCCAAGATATGGGACACCGAAGTTGTGCCCTCTGACTGGAGAAAAGCAGTGATCCTCCCGTTGTTTAAAAAATTGTCGACAGACGATCGTGCAGCAGTTACAGAGGCATTAGCTTTATCAATGAAGCGGCGAAAAAATTCATGTCTCTTCTCAAACGTTTCCAAACTGCAAGAGACCAGCGTATCCGCCCAAACTAGAGTGGATTTCGACCAGGTCGTGGCTGCACTGACTAGATCTTCAATCTCCGCCGTGTGCTGGAACTGAGATAGGGTCACCAGCAACCCACTGTTCTATGCTTCATCGACTTTGGTGCCACATTTGACTCTATTGATCGCAGTTCGCTGTGGAACATAATGAGGACAGACGGCCTACCACCTAAGCTTGTCAATCTCATGCAGGCATACTATCGTGGCACTTCCACACGGGTGAGGATTCAGAACGGCGACACGGAAGCCTTTAGCGTCAGGACGGGCGTCCGCTAAGGCTGTGCCCTTTCACCAACCCTGTTCAACTATGCGGGGACTGTCTCATGACCAAAGCACTTGATGACTTCCCGGGAGTGCAGTTTGATCGCTCGAAATGAGTGACTCAGTTGGCATATGCTGATGACGTCGTTCTCTTTGGCGACAACTGTATTGCAGTTCAGCAGCCGATGGACAAGGCCAATGAGCGTGCCCGATCCATCGGATTACACCTAAACGCCAGTAAGACCCAGGTCATGCTCTCCTGTCTGCCTCCAACATCTGTCACTCCTATTGTTCTCGAGGGTGCTCCTCTCGAAGTGGTCGACTCGTTTAGATACTTGGGCTCTTTGGTCACGGAAACGGGTCAAGGTGTCGACGAGGTTGTATCACGCATCAAGCGTGCCCGATCTGCCTTCTACCGTCTGTGCGCTCCTCTATGGAATAGAAGGGAAATATCACTACGCACAAAGTCCCGTGTTTACCAAGCAGTGGTTCTATCTATCCTGCTCTATGGCGGAGAGACATGGCCTATGCGTGTTGAGGACATGAGGCGCCTTGAGGTGTTTGACAATGACTGCATACGCCGCATCCTTCGTCACCGTCACGTCGACCGAATTCGCTGTTCCGATCTCCACCGACGCTGTCACCTGGACGCTCTCCCTTCACTCCTGCTTCAGAGACGACTTCAGTGGTACGGGCATGCTTGCCGGCGTGATGATGGTGAGCTGATTCGTGACCTGCTTGTGGCGACACCTCCCTTCACCTGGCACAAATGTCGCGGCGGGCAGCTTAAAACTTGGACAGCAACGGTCAAGCAGGATCTGTCGTCCATTTCCGGCCCATGCGTCTACGGCATACGCCAGTGGAACCGTGAATAAATGGTGCTCTCGTGTGAACAGGCGCAAGATCGACGCGCCTGGACAGCTGTGATTCATGATGCAGTCAACGTCAAAACCGATGCCGGCTCAACCCGCCCGAGGTGAATGCCGTTACAAGTACAAGTAAGTAAGTACCTAAATCTGAACAACACCTCAGGATGTGACAGAATAACAAAAACGACAGGTGAGTGGGGTCCAAAGATAAATCTTGACCACTAGACAGAAATGGAACACATTGAGTTTCCTTGAGGGTGGTTATTTATAGCTCACGTAGGTGTTTGCCTGATAACTAATAACTAATAGTCAATAGATCTAAAAGTAAAACGGGCAGACATCAGCGATTCGTCATTTGCTAACCGGGTATTCTAACAAACGCACTGTTAGCCACATTATGTTGACGGCGATCTGGAAAGAGGTACAAAAACGGAATACGCTTTGATATGTATTTTAGGGAACCAAATGCGTGAAGAGAAAAATACTGTTACAAATTTCGGCGGAGACCCCTACGTTTGACGATTAGGTGAGAGGAAAGCTAATAGCATAAATACACTGGACCCTCAGGTGACTAACAGCCCCATTAGCGTATATTTAACGCAAGGAACTAGCGACTTATAGATATTTTGTTTCAATTGATTAGCTTCCGCTAGATTAAAGAGCTGGCAATGCGTGTTTTCCTGTGTTCACAGTTGAGTCTTGATCTCAGAGCGTAAGTCCTCGGTCACCTGCAGCCACTGAGTGAAGTTTGAATTGTTACATTTCGCAAGACGACTGTTTCACATGACGAGTTCGGTGGCAAAACGGAGTGGACTCGTTAACCAAGGTTTCACTGTACATGTAAGCGTAGGAAAACATTTTATTTGGTACCAGATATTTTTAGTTTGCGGCACATATGAGAAGCTGGTCCGGGTAACTTTGATGGCCGCCAGTGGTATAACACGGGAACAAGAATACCCTCCATGATACAGGAGACCCTACGCTAAATTGTAGGATGCATCAAGTTCATTTTGGACAACTAATCTTGCTCACCTTCAATTTATTATCTGAGCGGAATTTAGGGATGTGACAAGCAAGTCAAGTATTGTAAAACTCTAAAAGACACTTCCAAAGACCTATATAGTAGTCCCATTCCTAAGAATAACAAGATGCAAATGCGTAGATAATGATAGTCACGTCTTTGTCATGAGGTTAAGGTACCAAACATAAACTCACAGGAACATTCTTTCTGTCTTATTGACCACATTTTGCGAATATCGTAAACAGGGACTAATAGTGCGTTTAAATAAGGTTAACTAAGTAATTCTAGTGTCGGTGAAAAATGACTTTTTTCAGATTAGAAGGGTCTAGGTGATGACCTTAGATGAAAATGCGAAATCCCACTTGTGATGCAGAACTATTTGACAACCTAGTATAAACCTGATATGTTGTTTCCGACAGTAATAAATCAGAGGCGAAAACATGCATGCAACTAGTTGATTGAAGAAAACTAGGAGGGCGTAAAATATCAAAACGATTTGTCAATGCGTAAAGACGAATTATGGAGGTTCGCCTTGCAAAAATAAAATTGTATATTTTGGTTGCAAATTAACACCAAAGAAAATCCAATTTAATAAAAAGCTCTATCAGTAGCTGCTTAAAACAAGCATCTCAGATAAGAAGAGTACTACCTACGACAGACAAAAGGGGGAGATAAAATACTGAAACGCACTAAGGCTGTAATGACGAAAAATGAGACGAAAATCTGGCGACTAAAAATGAGGAACTGCTTTGTACCTAATTGTTAATGCACTTTGTTCATAATAGGCTTTTTCATGCTAAACGAAAAATATTTACCTGGATAAAAGTCGTTGCGTTTGGACATTTTAACTTTGGCTCCACTTTCCTTCTGAATTCGTTCGATTGCCTCACCATCTTTTCCTATGACTCCACCTGCAGCAATTGCAGGAATAAGTACCTTAAGATGAATAGGTGAAGCTAAAATAATGAAAAGGAAAAAAAATAATTTCAAATACAAGGCTAAACGCGCGTGTATCGGTAACATAACTCTATACACGAGATATCAAGGGGTTGATAATGTGTCAATTGCAAAGACAATTTATCAGTAATAGCCATCATAAGGTCTATAAGAGAACTATCTGGTTAATTTGCGACTAAAAAGGAGCTAGTTTCGACGACGTTAATTTCATGAAATCTCTACGGAGATCAACTGTAACGAGCCGAATAGTTTTGAATTAAAACTTATTACGAGCAGTTCAACATTCGGCACAAACGTGCATTTGGACATTTTTGCAACACTAGAATACCTGCTTGTAGCGCGCATCTTTTACACGGAAAAGAAAATATGAAATACCGGCGCTTTATGCCTTAAAACCCACCTATAACAGGCACTCTCTGACCATCTGCTCAATCCCTCGAAAACGAAAAGTGCGTTTATGGAAAGCAAATCATTTTTACACCCTTTCGATAGAAGACTCTAACCTACTCACAACGGAATTCCCATTTCCCCATCTGTACTCGAATAAAAGTTGGATTTGCCAATAGAGACTGCGAGTTGTATCCCAGAACACGCGAGTTCTGACTTCAAAAGACATGGGATAGTAAAACGAAGAGACTTATTACCATGGGAAGATTTTCAAAGGTGTAAATGCAAATGAATTTAAAATATGCTCATGTGTGCTCTTCTTGCAAAAGAAACAACGCATTTCATCTTTGCTACTCCAAAGATTTAGAACATAAACAATGCCTTACATCCACAGTTTTGCCGTTTTGAACTGCCACTTAAATCGAATTGCTCGTCTGAATGGCGTTTCCTAGAATCATTACTATCCTCTGATCCCGACTGACTATCCGTCATGATAAGCAGAACACTACTGATACGATGAAAAAGGTTTTCGAAAAAGCGCTAAATTATTTAGTTGATCAGATGTAGGTCACCTAGTAAAACAACTTGACGGGCTGAACTATAAATTAGATAGGTGTCAATTATTAACCTTATATACCGCGTTACCTACAAACATTTGATGATGATACATTGTATGGATCAAAGCATACACGTTTAACATGAAATGTAAGATTTATAAGACTGAGTACTATGAATCGAATAACGATTGAATAACAAATAGGTCAGTCGTTCAGTCAGTCAACGCTCCAAAAATAAGATTTTAAATAGGGAGGATATTAAAAATAGGTTCACAGGAAGGGAGCTGACATAGAAGACGATTAAATTATAAACAAACGGGTTGCTGACAGTATTGTAATTGATACCCGATATGTTGATGATCGTAGATCTGAACCCAACAAGAGTAAATGCTTTCTTCGATTGGTTAAAATGGTATAAGGGATAACTGCTCGCGTAAGGTTATTGGGTGGTGTCTTCCGCGTGAAGTGAGTAAAAATTGGTTTTGTAGGGCAATGTGGGAATGCAAGTGGTGGAGAGTCACTGGATTAAATGTCAACGAAGCGGGACGTTGGGTATATAGTGATTCAGCGGCATATGGTTTGAAGTGTGCCGATAAGATTCGATCAAGTGGTGTTGGATTCGAAATCGATACGGCAAACAGAGTTGGCGAGGCGTTGCAGTGATCTGCCATCGTGGAATCAGGAGTACAGATTGTCATTTCAGGGGGATTAGAAAGGCTGACTTGTCTATTTCTCACTATTCCTTTGAGCCCTGGCCATGCTTATCAATTAGCTGCTTGTACAAAGAGGACAAATCAACCGTCCTTTGTTGTCAAGTTTTGCATTACGACACTATCAGGAATGCATCCTTCTCTCCTGCCTGCGTTGGCTGTGACAGCGAGACCACTGGAATTTCCAGGAAAATTTCCTACTTTGGAATTTGGAATTTATATTTTTCAGCGCCGGTATGGCACTTTCTGTACAGAGGTTAGTTCGAAAAAATTAAAATTCAAAAACGAATTTGACAATATGTGCAAGTAGACGTAGAAAGTCGTAATAATGTCAGCAGAAATTGTCATTTTGGGGCAACATTTAGTAATGTTTTGCAGGTAATTTGAACTAAAAGCGAAAACTTATGGCAGTTAAAAAAACTCTGACAGTGAAAATGGAGACAGTGTTCAACGGGCCTTCATGTTCAAAAAGTTTGTCAGAATAAAAAGCTTCTTAGGAAGATAGTAGTAGGAACATAAGAGTAGAGCAGAAATAGATGTGGGTGGTCTGATGAAGGTGAGTAGTCAACAAAACTGCAGCATGTTAGACTGAGTACTTCCACGTGGCTTCATTTGATTCAGCGGTGGTTAATGGAAACATATAGGTTCTCGGGGGACACGAGGCAGAGAGAATAGTTTCAAGCGGATCTCCTAAATTCCCGATGGTCCTTTCTCGGGGTCATGGAGAAAGCTGCTCGGAAAAGATGAGGAGAATAGAAGTTTAATAGAATCAGTGTTAAGATAAATGTGCAGTCTTTACTTGAAAGCAGTCAGTCTAGTTAACGACCTTATTTCGATTGGCAAGTTATTCCAAAGAAAGCTATATCTGGAAGCAAAAAACACAGAGCGTTTACATGGGGAAGATGCAGGGGGGGGGTATAACAAGTGCCGAGTTTCTACGGTTGTAGGGACGGCTGACGGGGGTAATGACAGAAGTCCTGGGTAAATTTGTGCTATTATCAAGCCGAAAAAGGAGAAAAATCCTGCTTCCAGTCTCCTGACCCAAAGGAACCTTCGTTTCGTTAATTGACACCTATTTGAGTAACAAGTATTAAAATCTGTCGGTAACAGCACTTTTTGTGTAAACTTTTTGAATTTGTTTAATTTTCGAACGGCTTCCTTCATTCATGAGACCGAAACAAGGGCAACAGTATTCTAAGATGGGAAGCACGAATAAAGGATAAAATCTTAATTTCATTTCAGGTAGATAGAAATTATAAGAAAGAAAGCCGCAAATCTGTGCGGCTTTGGCTGTAATTCTATCGGCGTGAGGAGAGAGGTCTTATTTATTGGTGAGGCTTTATCCTAAGTCCTTCATACTGGAACATTCAGTCATTGGGTAACCTTGAAATATAACAGGTTGTGGCAGCCTTTCAGGCCCAAAGCACATGTTTCGGCACTTAGAAGTTGAGAATTCTATCTGCCATGTAGAGCTCCAGGCCGAAAGAGCGTGCAGACCAGAATGAATTTGTTCTAGGCATCTCGCGGCCGTCGAGTTAGAGAAGTAGTAAACACACTTAAGATCATCTCCTTAAATATAAGATTGGGAGTGTTTAACACTCAATGAGATATCATTTATATAAAGCAAGAAGAGCAGAGGACCTAGCACGGTACCTCGAAGGACACCACTCAAAATTGTGGTAGGCGTAGAGTATGAGGATCCCACTAAGACCTTTTGTTGTCGATTTGAAATATAAGATCTGATGAAGTCAGTACGAGGACTATGAGAGCCTATATTGCACTAGTTTGGCTAGGAGCCTCTTGTGAGGAACTTTATCAAATGCTTTACTAAGGTCAAAATCGATAACTACCTCAGATAGATGATCATTACGAAGAGAAGTAAGTAGATTTAGAAAAGACACGTGGCGTGTTTCACAAGATCGGTCCGGTAAAAAGCCATGCTGTGAGGAGGTGAGAATGTTATTGTTTATGCAGAAATCTGTAATTTTTGGCTCTAAGTTTTTCAAAGAGTTTAGCCAGCAAAAGCGTTTTATGAACACTGCGATAATTGTGAATATCTGATCGGGAACCAGATTTAAATACGGGAATTATAATAGAGGTTTTCCAGTAGTCCGGGAAAAAGCCATTCTCAAGAAACATTGAAAATAACTTACTCAGTAAGGGTAAAAAATCTCTTAATTGTTTGATGAGTGAGTTTGGAATGTTATCAGTTCCAACCGAATGTGAATTTTTAAGACGACTTATTTCTTTTTGAATAAAAGCGGGTGAGAAATTAAGGGTACTGAGATTTGAATCACACAGCAGGGGGATTACAGGAGTGGGGCTAGTCTCGATTGTTAAGATTTTGGCGAAAAATGAATTTAGCAATGCTGCTTTCTTCAAATCCTCTGTAAAAAAGGATTGTTGCTATTGGGTAAGGGTGGAATGACTTTCTGAAGCTTAGCCGATGACCGAAGGCGGAAGACTTGAGCAACTGATCTGGAAGAATTCGCATCATTTAATGCTGTGGCCTCTCTACGCCTCTCGTGCAAGCCTTATTTTAAGCGCTAACTCAAATATTTGCGCTATTCTTAAGTGAACTGATAAAGAGCTTTTGGACGTATCCTTAAGTTGTTTTTTTAATGTCTTAAGTCAATTTTAGAAAAAATGTGACACAGTAGAAGAAGCTGAATTTGGTTTAAAAATCTTAAGTGAGATAAGAGTCTTAATAGTTTCTGTAAGGTTTTGCAATAGCTCCTAAAAGAAGTAGGGATCGTTAGGTGAAAGTATGCTATGCCAATCTAGGATACTTACGAAAGCATTTATTAATTCATGGTTCAGGTTACCAAAGTCGAAGTCATTGCATTTTACCTCGGGCTTTAAAGAAAGAGAGAATGGAATACAACAGTGAATTAAGGCGTGGTCACTTGGGAAATAGCACGATGAAAATTAATAAAAAGAGGGTGGACATCATTTGTAAAAATTAAATCTTAAATGTTGCCATTTCTTGTCACTGAACTGACCAGTTGTGACATGTTTGAAAAGTTAATAGTGTCAACCATTTTCTGAAATCTTGATGGACAGGTATTTGCATCCCAGTCAATGTCTGGCAGATTTAAATCACCTACAATTATTCTGACATCGAATTGAGTACCTACAACTTTTTCAAACATTTCGCACAGCTGCATTACATCACTTCAGTTACAGGGGAGATTGTAGACACACCCGATTATCGCTTTTTATTGTGTGGCAGGATGACTGAAATAAGACAAAAAGTTCCAGCAAATGACGATATGCTCAGGTGATGCGGGAAATGTACAAAGGATGATTTAATATAAAGAAGGCAGCCACCACCACGCTTTTAAATGCGGTCTTGTCTGTACAAACTATAATTATCTATGGCGAGTGTCGCGTCAGAAATACGAGAGTGTGTCCAAGATTCAGTGACACAGAGCACATCTGGATCAAGCTTAAATGCTACTGTTTTAAGTCCTATCATCTTATTAACAACTGATCTCGCATTGAGTGAGACTATACTGAGCGTACCCTTCAGATGCAGGTTACGCTCGTCAGTATTTATAGAAAAGGAAAACTTGGTGGCGGAAAGGGAAATGGCATGGGGAAACAAAAGGCGGAAAGCAAACTGGCCCTGGTCTACAGTTTGTCAAGTAATTATTATCAAATGAACGGTGCATATTGTAAAAAGGCATATTCGAGGGGGATCCATGGAAAGGACGGCTGAAGTGTGGCATGGGAAAACCAGGAGGGGACATTAAAAAAGGATTTTGAGGCATTATATCATAATTTGACGGAAAATTTGCCTTCGAAAATTGCATGACAGGTTTTGAAAAACGGTTAATTTTATTAGCTGGCTGAATTATTTGGGGATGTTGATGAGGTTTGGGGATAGGAAAAGCGCTAGCTTAAGCGGTTGGGTCTTTGTTAGATACTGAGTTGTTATCGGTAAATATGTTGCCGAATTTGAAAACTGACGTAGATATACTAGGGACGTTCGTAGGTTTATCGGAATTTAAAGCTATCACAGACGTGGTTGGCTTAGATGGAGAATGACTTGACGAGGCTACAATCTCACTCGAATCACGAATAAGGTGAATGGGAGAAGTATCAGGGGAAACTGACATTGATCCAGAGGGATGTGAGCTTACCTGAGCGGGAGGGCCGGCCTCAGAGACAACTTTTGGTTTTGATGAAGCAGAGCCAGTATTCTCATTTGCTACTTTGGATAAAACCCGACGCTCCATTGGCGTTTTACCCCTGCATACATAAAGTTTATTTTCCTTTGAATAGTTGGCTGACCACTCATGCTGAGAGAATATAAGGTCTACTTCTATCGCCGAAAAGTTTTCCGAGAATCGGCGGGTTTTTACTTCGGGATGAGAGTTTTTAGCTTCTGCAACTTTTAAAGTAAAGCCACAAGAATAAAGAAACTGAACAGCAACATCTTTAGGTTGTTTATCTTTTGAAGCATTTTTCAAAAGAAAATTAAAATTCCTTTTTTTGCCAATCACGGGTCTCAGTAGACACCATATTGACGAAAGGCTCTAGTATCTCACATTGCTGAGAAGTGAGCGTAGATACCTTTCCATCAAAGATGGCATCAAGGACCGTAAACCGACAAGCATACTGGTTATAAAACTTTCTAAAGTTGTCTAAAGCATCAAGATCAAGTTTCTTCATGATTAAGATGGGTTTATCGTTAGGAGGATTGGTATTACGGGTTAATTTACGTCTCAGTTGTGGCTTCGGTGTCATATTGAATAGGAAGTGAGTGATAGGATATGTTCTAAGCAAAGTTATGCACAAAATTTCGACCGAAAATTTGAATCACCGAAGAGCCTCCGCAGGATGAAAATTATCTCAAATAGTATATCGAATAATGCAAACTATTCCTTGCTGGAAATCGATATATTACCGAATTTTCAGATATTATTTAGTATTTACGCAATAGATAACTTGCTTTTTACGTGAATCTACCAGAACTAGAATGAGGTGATGTCGGTGAAACAGTATAAAAATGTATATTTTGACCTATCGGTAAAAAAGACAACTACCGGTATGTGCAGTTGCTAAAGGGTTAGATATACACATGAATAACAACAATTAAGCTAGTAACTTCAGCAAGTAACGATGAAATCTGATAAGAATATCTATTTCACTTAGCTTTTAAATATAAGTTGCGTGCCTTGACCTTCACACGTTTATCGCAGTCTTCGACGTGCCCTCCCAATGACCTGTGGTACACATGGATTGGCGGAAATTACTTAGGAACTAAGTACGGGTTTTACTCTACATTTTCTGTGCACGTTTGCTAGCCCGTCCTGGTTATTAATCTATGAGACCCAATATGCAGACCGCAAAATTAAAAATATTCACACCCATTTTGGAAAAACCTATTTTTTCATATGCTAAAATTAATTTTGGAAAAGGTATGATGATTTCATATTTCAGAAGATGATATGGCGAACATACGTTCGTTTTCGATAATTCTTATCAGGCCTTTACCTTTATGTGGTAATTAAGTAAATGAAGAATTCGGGTTGCTAGAAAAATAGAACTGCTGTCAGGACCTGGGGAATGGGGGGAGGAAAGGGGGGTCAAAATACGCTCTGCATTAGGGGGAACTGGTAGTCAGCTGAGGTGTTAAGCTGCCGGCTGTTGGATTAATAGCTTTTGACCATGGCAACTGCGGCACTGCGACGAAGTTATTTTGAGCGCACAGGATCAGTCGGCCTAGCGTGGTGGCGGCCGCTTCTGCCGTAGCCAACAGACGTTGTCCAAGAAATGTTTAGTAGCCTGAAGGTACCTTTTAGATAACTCGGAAGGCCTCTTTGGCATCCACCCGATGGTCTGAGTCTACCAGGTGCGCTAGAATGGAACTACTTACACCCTTTAGTTTACCATTTCCTTTTCCATGCTGGAATGTGTTCTCGTACTCTCTTGGACAAACGCCGGCTTGTGCGACCAATGTATCCCGCCCCACAGGAGCTGGTAAATGAATATAAGCACATAGATGTGGTCTGGGCTGGCAGTTTGTCTTTGACCACTCCGTATAGGATGGGAGTCGTCGAGAACAGTACACGGGCGTTGGCTGCTGGGAAAGTGGTTGCTACAGCTTGACTCAGGCGCCTCCTTAGGAGGTCGCTTGGTCTGTCTCCTTGAAATGGGACCCTGATGAATATTATCTTCTTCTCTGCAATTGACAATGCGGGTTTTGGTGGCCTTTCAGCCATGTTCTTGGTGATAAATCACCTGGGATACCCATTTTGTCGGAACACGCCTTCAATCGTCTTTAGCTCCTTTTCTACGCTATCATTCGGAAGATTCTTTTCGTCCTTTGCGTCAAACATCGTATTAAATTACGTTTGAAGTTTAACGGTATGAAGCTAGCAAAATGGATGTGTTGCACAGACCACGTCTTCTTACGATATACCTGCCGTTGAATACTCCCATCAGCCCTTTTAATCAGTACTACATCAAGGAATGGGAGCGATACAGATTGTTCTTCTTCTACTGTAAACTTAATAGACGGGTGCGCCTGATTGTTTGTATTCATTAGAGCTGACAGGTTGGTTTGGTCTAATGCAACCGCGAATATGTCATCTAAGTAACTTTTGTAGTGCGCTAGATAATTTATCTGGTGGCTAATTTGCGTAGCCTCCAGTTTGCACATGAATATATTTGATAGAAGCAGACACAGGGGCGAGTCCATAGCTACTCCATCCAATTGCCTGTACATGTTGCTGTCAAAAAGGAACTGTACATTCAAGGTGCATTTTAGTAGCAATTCCTTGAGTGCATTTACTGGCACTCCTATGTCCTGGTGATTTTAGCTAATGAATGCACAGATAGTCTACAGTTTCTGTGACTGGCACGTTTGTGAACAAGGAAGAGACATCTAATGAGAACATCACTGTGCCATTCAAGTCGACCTCTTTCACACCGTCCACGAATTCGAAGGTGTCTCGGAGACTTGTGGGGCTAGTTGACTCTGTATGGGTTTAAGTTTGTCCGCTAGCCATTTCGCTGTCACGTGGTATGGCGAATTTCTCATATCTAGGATAGGACGAACGGGTACGCCATCTTTGTGTATCTTCGTTAACCGTACAGTCGAGGTATGGGCGTTCCAACGGGGTGGAGACGTTCTAATTCGTATTCGCTTATGATACCGTCCTTTTGAAGTCTCTTCAAGCAGTCAGTAAGCTGCGCATCAGTGTTATCTATCTCCTTTTCTGTCTTGCTAAACTTCTCTTTGTCTGACAGAATGGATTGCATTTTCGCAATGTAATCTGTCCTGTCCATTAGAACAACGCCCGTTCCCTTTTCTGGCCTCGTGATAAGTATATCTTTATTCTCCCGGAGGAGTTTCAATTTCTCCATGTGTGCCTTCGTTAGCAGACCCCGATGTTTCTGGCCACTGTTTAAATACTGATAAGAACAGTTAGCTAGAGTAGACTTAAAAAGCCCTAAACTCTCGGTCAAAAGCTGCTAATCCAACAGCCAGCAGCTTAACACCTCAGCCGACTACCAGTTCCCCCTAATGCTGAGTGTATTTTTACCACCTTTTCCTCCCCCCATTCCCCCTGTCCTCACATTAGTTCTATTTTTCTAGCAACCCGAATACTTAATTACCATATAAATGAAAAGGCCTGATGAGAGTTGTCGAAAAAAAACGTATGTTCGCTATTTCATCTTCTGAATTTTCCAATGGGAATTTTCTCAAATTTAAGACAATCCAAAGATCCCACGGTGTTAAAGGCGCTCAATGGGTACCTACATATCAACACCAGACTTGTGGAGGCGATAATATTGGCTAATTTAATCGATAGATGTGTAGAGGTAAATGAATATCTGACCTTCTACTGGCGACCATTGTGATGGAGTCGTAATGTTATCACCAGTGATACACTGAGAAGATTTGCTAAGAATGAACGAAAAAGTATCCGTGCAAAAGTGGAAGAGTTAGAGCGTCACTTGTGCCAAAATGCAGCCATTCTCGACCAGCTAAACAAAGTCAAAAGACTTGAATTCGAGAACTATGTGCAAACCATCGGGGAGGAGCGGGGAGAAATAAAGACATACTCTCTTCTTCCGAGTGTGCACGAATGCAGACCACAATCAAAACTTCCTGATCACCCAACATTTGTCTGTATCACTTGATAAAACCTCAATCGAAGCCTTATCGCTGGGTCCTAAGTTTTGCTGTCCCCGTCAGAAACCCAAACAACTAGAGCTGGAAACACAGTTTGAGAATCTGCTGAATCAAACCCATGACCTTCAGCCACTTTCGACCGAGAGTTTAGAGCACTTGAAGTCTACTCTAGTTGACTGTTCTTATCAGTATTTAAACAGTGGCCAGAAACATCGGGGTCTGCTAACGAAGGCACACATGGAGAAATTGAAACTCCTCCGGCAGAATAAAGATACACTTATCACGAGGCCAGAAAAGGGAACGGGCGTTGTTCTAATGGACAGGGCAGATTACATTGCGAAAATGCAATCCATTCTGTCAGACAAAGAGAAGTTTAGCAAGACAGAAAAGGAGAAAAATAACACTGATGCGCAGCTTACTGACTGCCTGAAGAGACTTCAAAAGGACGGTATCATAAGCGAATACGAATTAGAACGTCTCCACCCCGTTGGAACGCCCATACCTCGACTGTACGGTTAACGAAGATACACAAAGATGGCGTACCCGTTCGTCCTATCCTAGATATGAGAAATTCGCCATACCATGTGACAGCGAAATGGCTAGCGGACAAACTTAAACCCATACAGAGTCAACTAGCCCCACAAGTCTCCGAGACACCTTCGAATTCGTGGACGGTGTGAAAGAGGTCGACCTGAATGGCACAGTGATGTTCTCATTGGATGTCTCTTCCTTGTTCACAAACGTACCAGTCACAGAAATTTTTCAGTATTGAGGAAAGAAGTTCGCCGAAATTCATGCTCACTCTCTTCCTCACCACAGTGACAGGAAACCGCATAGCGGTCAGCCACCTGACTTGCGATGGGCGCAGCGCTGAATAGGAAATTAGATCAGAACTTAGCATGATAAAGCAGGTTGTGCAAGTGAACAGTAAGCGAGAAAGGGGACGAAGAGAAGGAATGAGTGAAAGGGAGGAGAGCGAAGGTAATAAAGGGGAACGAAAGAACGAGATGGAGAAAAGGAATGAACAGGCAACGAGAGAGGAAACAGCGAGGGCGAAGAAAAAGATCGAAATCAAGAACAAAAGAGTGAGAACCCAGCTTACTCTGCAGCGGAGAATCTACGGGGACTGCTGAGGCTTACGTTGGTGCTAAAATACTGATCTGGAAGTGCGACTATCATAAGTGTGAGTGCAATAGGTTAATGGTGTTGCAAAGCTAAAATTGAGGGGCTAACAGGCAGGGTGGTTATGTCGCTAATCCAATTCACTCAGCCCTCTTTACGCCCTTTCCCCATGCTTACTATCGCTTACGTCGCGTTGAAGCGTGGGACTCACGGCATCGAGTAGTGAGTTTATCCACACCAGCTGGGCCACGGCATTCGGTGCCCCCCCCCCTCCACGCAACACCGCTTATCTCATGTTAGCAGTGCATGTTGGACGCGCGTGCCATCGATTATTCCAAGCTACGCCGTGAGATGATCACACATGTCAGGTGACGTAGGGCGAATGTACTGCAAGCGGCTCCAAGTAGCAAATATCAGGCTAGATTTGTCCACAGTCCGGATGACTGCTTTCAACGATAATATCCTGAGGCTAAGCTGAAGGCTCGGATGAGAGATGGCGAGAGGAACAGTTGCTCTTCTAATGGCAACGGGTAGGAACTAATAAAACTGGTTTGCCTAGAAGCTGGCACTAAGTCCTTTTTGAAAGCGATCATACACTGAGACTGTTGACGCAAGTACTAGTGAGTAAGCTTAGAAATCCTAGTGCAGGAGATGCCATAATTAGATAAAATAATGCAAGAGATTAGTGAGCAACTTCAGCAAGAACGGCATCCACCTACCTGGGGTGGGGGCACTTATCGAGAGGTTCCCGGCGAACTTGAAGGCGCATCCTTGTCTTGTAGGTGATGAGGCAATTAGTGAGATGGACTGGAGCTAGTAATGGGGGTGTGGGATTTTTACGGAGGCGGGATTCCCCATGCGCTCCCGGCAGTCGGTTGAAAGGACAGAGCAGCTGAATTCTGCCCAAACTCAGGCCGCCCGGAGTACGTTACGCCCTCATGCCAGACGCCCACGCCCGTGCGTACGCGGTGAGCCGAGAAAACCAGACGACCACCCACATCGCAGGGGCAGTGGTCGTAGTCGAGATCATTCTAGAATGTCAACATGCAGCTTATACGCTAGGAATATTCTGGAAAGACCGTAGCCAAATAAATATGCCGGAGTGGACAAGCTAAATGGACCGGCAGACACAGACGTCTCCGATGAATCAGCAGACCCCGTACGCCACACAGTCTCTGTGTACTTTTGAATACATCCATTGTTTATCAGAAATGCTCTCTTGCCTTCTTCTACGTATTAGTCGGGTCCGAAATACTGGGCTATAACAGGGATGTGCTGTGTGTGTCGACATCACATTCAATGCCGCTGTCGTGAATGCGCATGTGGCCTAGCAGGCAAATGCGATATGTGAATGGCCGGGGGCAGTTTGGGGAGTGGAGGTGGCGGTATCGCAGGAGGTTTAGTAAGTTAAATCCTAGTAACTGCTATCTTCAGAATATGGTTCCTTAGGAGAGGAGAAATCAGTGGAGGCCAGAATAGTTGGAACAGTTTATTGTGTACACAAAGGAACGAAGAATAGATGGAAAGAAGTTGGTCGTCGGAGCACACGTCATTCGGCCGGAGTGCCGTGGTCCTAAGTGATGTCTGGCGGCTGAGGATGGGGGATAAGAGACATGTTCGAGAAATGCTTGGGCAACCACGAGAACCTAGATGCACTTGTGTGTGTGTCCATGTGGAAGTAGGTCAAGTCTCTACAGGTCAGCGTGTCTGTATGCGCTGACTGAGGTATTACATGATCTTGAGGCAGCTGGCCTTGAACAATGACGCCGCACAAAGCAATGGAGGGCGTCGGACTGCAGAGACCACTACAGTGGTCTCGTCTGTTTGTTGATGTTCTGGGCACTAATTCACCAGTCACTGTGCAATCGATTCGCGAGTGACCGACCAGGCCAATGCGTTAGGTGAATGCACGGGTGCAGTGAGGGCAGGTAAGGTTCGAGCCCTCAGCGCTGGTAGATGTGGTGGGGATGGTGGTGGGAGGCGGTGTTGCGTCGGATCGGTTCGAAGGAAGAGCAGGCCATTGTCCTTGAGCCCTCGGAGACCGTGGGCGTGCAGATCCTCGTAGAACTTGTTCTTCGTCTCATCTGGGCGGGACATCGGAGTAGCGTAGACGCTGATGATGGTAGCGAATTCTTAACCCCAGAGAGGCAGACGGAGGCTCATCAGGCGTTCGTTAATGCCCTGCGGCGTACAAGATAGTCGACCCACGATGTCCTTCCGGATGGCAAAGGCGACGCCGGCCTCACGTCGCACTACCGCCTGACGGCCGACATAGAAGAAAGTGTAACCGGCACCCACCCTTTCCAGGGAGCCTTCGCCGGAGAAGTAGGTTTCACCGAGTGCGCCGTTCTCGACCTCGAAGTACACCAGTTCCCGGGCGATTAGCGCTGTTCTCCGTTCCGGTCGGATTCTCCTCGGGTTGTCTAAAAGGGAACGAACATTCCAAGCGCCGAATATGATAGGACTTACCCGAGGTCCTTCAGCTGTCCTGCGGGAACGAAACGGGTGAAGAGTGGGGTGTGACGAGAGAGATTTTGATTTGCGTTTTTTGTGTTTCGACCGCGTCTTTTCAGTCTGTCAGCCAAGGTCTGCTGGCAGATGCCGTGACCCAGCGTTTGTTTGAGGCACCTTTTCTAGCCCCATTAACTATCGCGAAAGGGAAAGCAGTACTCCTCCTAAATAGGACTGTTTGACACTCGAACTGCACTTAAGGCCACGATTAGATTAAGTGCGGGAACGACCACGTGGTTACGAGCAGCTCACGTGATTGCATGTCGCCCTCGCCATAGGACTTTTAGGACCATGGGGGGATAATATTTTGGGAGTGGGGGTGGGAGCAGCAGTACTTATCGTAGTAGCAGTAGTGGCGGAAGGGACAATTTTTCCAGTCGTACTGATATAAATTCTAGTGCTGTGGCGACTAATTGTTCATAGTACTACTGCTACGACTAGCGCTGTCATTGATGTTACTAACGACACAAACTCTATTAAAAACTAACAGTACAAGTAGGGACTGTGTGACTACTATTGATGTAGTCATCCGCAAAATGAAATCATAGTTGTGGTGATGTTAATGAAATAGTACAGATATGGTAGTAGTGACATCAGGACAAAAGCCGGGAAATATCAAGCAGGGTAACAGATAGCAGAATCAAGTTGCAAATCTCAGGCAGTACATACGCGTAGTACGACGATTGATACAATGCTAAGACTTATGGTGATAGCGGGTAGATTAGAGATGGTGCCAATTAAGGCAACGCTACAGGAGTAGTGGAAAGTAAGTGCTAGTGATTTAAGCAATGATAGTGACAGTAATAATAATGGTAAAGGCGACCACAGATAGCAAGTCTAGCAAGGAAAGAAAAAAACAGATAAAATCAGAAAACAAAAACAAACACACAACAAAACAAAGTTACGAGTGCAGTTATGGTGTCTATAGTATACAGTAACTAGCTATATACCTTCTGCCATCTACGTCTACTATGATAATTACTGCTGCAACCCGGGGACATACCAGGCGGGGACACACACACACACACACACACCGGAGACCCTCGCTTGGTTTGACCCGGGGGACCGGGGGGCTGCCGCTAGGCAGAGCCTAACTCCGGGGAGCCACAAGTGAGAGTTGGATGCCAGTTAAGAACGCTAGGTGTAGCCACCAACTGCACGAAGAAGATGGTGCGATCTGCTACGACCTTCAGGTTGACCCCTTACTGAACACTCCACACCCCCCCCCACACACACATACATACTGGTCACAATATCCCATTTTGATCTTGACTTCATCTTGAAAAAAATTAGGCTGTCATCTAACTTAGCAGTTTTTAAAATCAAATTACGTAAACACTTAACTTCGGAAGATATAAATTCCTTATTATCCGTCTCCTTTCTAAACACATAACTTTTGGACTTTGAAATTGGTCTCCCAGGTATTTGACGTGGTTTTATTTATGTTATATTGTTTTCCATATCTGTCTATTTTATCTTCTGTAGAGTGATATTTGCAGCGGTGTTTCGTCCCCTACTCTGTGTCTCCCTTCTCCGTTTGACAACCCTGATGATGGGCCTCCCGGTCTCAAGCCATGCTCATGACGATTCTGCTTTGGCCAGCTCGTCGGTAGATTCTGCAGTCCACAAGGCCACATCTCCGGCATTTCAGCGATGATCACTAGACCTCTACCGTTCCATCATCCTTTCGACCCAGTTCTCTGCGATGAACTCCTCCTGTCTCACCTCCCTGATGGTTGATCACGAAGCCAGTCGGTCAGTGTTACGGTGGTGAACGGCAGCCTCTGCTGCTATATTATTTCTCCACCGACAAGAAGCGTTTCCAACCCTCATACGTTCTCATCAACAGTCCTGTCTCCTTGCAATGCAACAATCCTCTCAACCAATCTCTTTAATTTTATCGAATCAATTTTTTTCTCCAACGTTTTTTTAAGTAGGGGTCCCCTAAACTCTGCCCTTGCTTTAATGGTAGGAGTTATTTTCAGTGCTTCCTCCTTAGTTCACCATATATTTCAGGGAGTCAAGTCAAGTTTATGAAAGGAAATATAGGCAAAACGCGTTTGAACTCCCTCTTGGTACACAGTATTCAAGAAATGCATGGGCACAGCCGAACATTTCAAAGAAGTCGTTGACACATGTGGTGAAACCCCAATTTCTGAAAAGCACACCAGTCCGATTTCCGCATTATCCTTCTGTACAGACGCTTTACCACAATGTACTGTGTTCACTTAATACTTCAATATACAAAACTGTCTATGTTACAGGAAGCCTGAGGAACTGCGTGTGTAGCGCACGTTGGGTGGATGGTCTGCGTTAAATCGAATATATTGTCCAACATTCCATCACTCGCTTCCTACGTCCAGAAGGTCACGGATGCCAAGAAGAGTTGATGGGTCGCATTTATTCAGCGTACTCCTCATAAAAAAATCGTACGTTTTAACTCCCCACAAAATGAACTTTGATGCAAGGGCAACGCGGCACGCGCAGGAGAAGTTTTTGCAGCACGATAGTGCCTGTCGCCAATCGAGTTAATTCCGAAAAACCACGGACGCGTGGAGAAGGAATGAGGATGAGGTTGGTAGGTAGCGTAGCTCCCTCACCAGACGCGCCTTCTATTCAAATTTTCGAAAAGCTCAGCTCTAGCTAAGAGCGAAGATCATGCTGCAATGACTCCATCTTACTGTAGGTTTCATGATAACTCACTTCGAAGAAGTCAAGTGATGTGTCAGGTCGTGTGACACGCGTTAACTGGGGTCGCGTATCAGATCAGCCACTGCGCCCGCGCCCAGCTCCAGTCATCCTGATCCTGCCTTGTCATCGGAACACGGGGCAGGTGTATAGAGAGTTGGGCAGGTGCTACGCAAGTCTGCGCTACAATAACCAGACTCATTGGCAAATCGACATTGCCCCCTCTGCTGCATAGATAGTGATGATTTTTGTCCAACGGATAGTCTTGAATTGATTTTAGCCGTGCGAATAAACAATCCCTCACCCTCAGGAAGAACGCGTACGAGGACAGTCGCAAGTAAGCCGATAAAACAATCGACCCGTGGTTGTAAGCATTTAAACGCAGCAAACGAGCGACCATTATCAGTGAGAGATGCATGAGTCTTAATTGTAAGAAGGAAGGAACCTCATTGGTCAGTCAACTTTGCTTTTTTAAATAGAAAAGACGAACTGCGGGGAGATAAACATGCACATAATATATATACATGCACATAGTAATATACATGAGTACGTGAGCGCATGTACATTTAAAAAGCCTGAAGTCCGAGAAGATGTCTGCGCAGAGTAAGCTCAACAATCGCAGTCGGTAGTTGGGGGTGGTTTGGGGAGAGTATGGACAAGAGGCTGGTAAGAGTCCTGGGTGTGGGAGCGGGAGAAAGAAGAGGAATTGAGGATGAAACGGGAGCCGGTGATTTATCCATACAACGACGGTGGAAAAGCGCAACGGGATGGCGACTCAGCAGGGGCATGCCCTCGCAGACCGATGAGGACAACTTGGCTTCCAGTTGTTTGGTCAATGCCTCGCCCAGGTAACGGCGACTGACCCCAGTTAGGCAAAGAATTTGAGCGCCTATTGGCTGCTCTAGGAGACCTGATGGCGGTGGAGGCTACGGAAGTTTAAAAATGGAAAGGTCACTTAAAATGTCATTGCAAGCAGGTGCATCAAAAAATAAACTACTAAAACGAATTAAAAGCCTTGAAAAGTGGCATGAGAAAGAAGGGCCTGTTGGTTTCGGAAAGGGGTTGAAACAATGTTCGAAGTAAACGATACAATAAAAAACTGAATCTCGAACTGTGGACGAACAAAACGTTATGAGGACAATTCCAGATTCGCCGTAGATTTACAACTATAAATGTCACTCATAGTCAGTAAATTAGCATTTCAAAAGCGGCAAGGGCCACCACTGTTTGGGGGGGGGGCAAAGTGGTGATTCGCAAGCGAATCTAGTTAGTATAGACAGTTTTGTGTCACATCTACCCCACTCCTTTTGCAGCCTCACCATGCCCTGGTCATAAGACAGGATCAAGAGAGCTGGGGCTGGATGCAGACACAGAGGCTGACCGGACAAATGAGCCCAGTCAACGCGTGCTACACGATCTGGCACCTCACTTCCTACGATTTGAAGTTCGAAAGGGGGACTCGCGTCACACATCAGAGAGAGTTTCCATAATGCCCACAAGAAGACGATGCTATTGCTGCCTGGTCATCGATTGTGGACAGAATTAAGCTAGTCTAACTGTCAGCAGTTCACCGTAGTTATGGAACGTGTCTGATTATTCATAAGGGGGCAAAACTTACGATCTTTCTCCTCCCTAGCTCTGCCAGTGTGTCAATGGCAAATCCGAATGGAACCCATTGCTATGCGTATGGACAGAGTAACAATCGTATGGCAGGGCCTTCGTCTGCGTGCGTCATGTCTGAAACACGCATAGTTCTATAAATTGACTATGAAGGTAAGCATATTTAACTCCCGATAACCTGTCGTATTTGTTTAGATTAAAGTGTATAATACCGACCATCGCTGATTTCTTTCCTCTGAACGCCTCTTTAGTATAAACCCCAGATCCCTATATGTAACATCACAATGAAAACTTAACCCCATGCAGGATGGGCAACAATCACAAATTACGTTTAATATTGTGATGTAAGGGATGTTTTTAGTTCGCACGTTACGCCACGGTCAGATTTTATCAAATTCATACTACTCTCACATATGCAGTACTCTGGAATACTCAAAAATAGTAGATTCACTCTGGGGTTATATTGATTTTATTTTTCTGAGTTTCCAAACCGTATATTTCGTGAGGGGGGGGGGTTGCGCCATGGTAGGATTATAAACCGCGCACGTTCTTTCAATCCTTACGTTCATTTGGAACTGAAAAAGGAAACAGTAAAGAACATTTTCAGGCTTAAAACGCAGTCGACAATTTCGCGTACTGCTTCATGAAATGCGGCACGCATTGTGCCTAGAGCTATAAGCAATTAGTGGCGTTACGTTTCCTGGAATAAACTGACCAAAGCCCTTGCCTATGAAAGGAGAACACGACTTCTGCGTCATCGCAGTGTGACTCCAACAATAACCTTAAGACAGTCAGTCGAAGAGCAATTTCAGGGACGAGCCATAAATACCAAAGTAAAGGATCTTGTTTTTGTATTTTTTCAAAGATAACAACTGGTTCGAATATTTAAGCAGATAGTTATTTGAAGAGTTCTTTTATTCAGAACCATACGAGGCGAGCTTTTTGAACTGCGCTGGGTCACACTAAAAAGTTAGCAGTAGCATGCGAAAACATTTAAGTTACGACATGAACCTAACGAAGAGACAAAAGCATACCTAAATGACAGGGGTATGCGGCTTTAGTACAAGAGTAGTTGTACTGGCAAATGGGTGTGCCTGTCAGTCTTGTACTTACTTGTACTTGTTACGGCTGCGATCATGACTTATCTAGCCGGCCTCAATTATGTCCCGAATGGTGCTTCTCCAAGCGCGACGATCCATGGCCGCAGATCTAGACAGTTCAACCCATTCTCTTCGCCAGCGCCGGAGACCAAATATCGAAGGTCCGAGAACCACTTCCATGACTTGACGGACTGAGTCGAGCCAGGTGTTCAGTTGACCCTCTCTTCGACGTTTCCAATTAGGCAACAGTCTCATTTCGAGGGCACTAGCACTGAGCTCTTGAGGTTGACGACAAAGAACGTGTCCAAACCACCTCAGCCGTCTTTCCTGAATGGCCTGGGATATCCTTGTCATTTTGTCACGGCGAGTGCGGACTGTCCCATTGGAGACGGAGTCTGTGTACTTCACTCGAAGGATGTTCTGCAGACAGTAGTGGTAGAAGACTTCCAGTTTCTGTTCATCTTCCACGCGCACAGCCCAACATTCGCATCCGTATAGGAGAACGGACCGCACAGATGCACGGTACACGCGGATCTTTGTTGAGATAGAGATATCGCGTCGGGTCCATAAGCACTTCTGAAGGCTGGAGAACACTCGTCACGCTGCATCAATTCAGGAGACAATATCATCCTTACTCTGTCCATTCGGCAGCAATCTCGCTCCGAGGTATTTGAAACTGTCGACTTCTTTTAGTTGACAGCCACTAATCTCGAGAGATGTTTTTTCTTCGGCAGGGATGCAGCATGAAAACACTTTGGTCTTCCCAGCGTTTATGGACAAGTCGACCGTTTTCGCGACATCGTTCACCTGTGAAGCCATAGACTGGAGATCGCCAAAGCTTGACGCTAGTAAGGCGATATCATCGGCGTAGTCAAGGTCAGTCAACCGGCGCCAGGTGCAAGCTTGATACTGTAACCTTCTTGTAGGGCCTTCCCGAGAACCCAGTCAATGACGTAGTTAAAGAGGATAAGCAACAGGACACAGCCTTGCCAAACGTCTGACAGAAAAGCGAAGGGTTCTGAGAGGTTATTGTGGACTAAAACCCTATCATAAACCCAGCTGCGGAATCTTTAGCAGACTAAAATATAGTCAATCTGACTGGATGTATGGCCGTTGTTGGAGTACCAGGTCAGCAAGTGTTTGTTGCGGTGCTGGAAGCACGTGTTCGTTACAAACAGTCGGTTCCGTTCAGCAAAGTTTAGTAATCTGTCACCATTCTCACATCGAGAGCCAAGACCAAAGCGGCCGATAAGATGGCTGTTTGTGGAGTCACCCGGCCCAGTTCGGCCATTCCAATCCCACGCAACAATCAACATATCGCGACGAGGAAGCCTTACGACCAACGTCTGTAATTGTGAGAAAAGCATATCTTTATCACGCGGATCAGCAACGGACGTTGGTGCATATACAGCGAGCACACATATGTTTGTGAAGTGGCCCTTCAAGCGCACATAAGCCATGCGTTCATTGACTGGTTCCCAGGCAAGTAGTGCACGGCTCGCTTGTTGCGAGAGGGCAATTGCCACACCATGTCTGCCGGAGGAGTCATGGGGGCCACGGTGAAGTGGGAGTCAGCTCCAGGAACCTTTATTTCCTGAGCGCTGGAGTTAGGGAGTCGGACAGGCAGCAGACATCGACGTTGTACTGATTAAGACTGCGCACCGCCAGGCTTTGGGTACAAGGGGCCAGGAACGTTCGCACATTCCAGCATTAAATACCAAGAGTCCGATTTCGATTGAGTAGTCCAGCAAGCATACTATTCGCCCGCACCACTGGACAAGGGTTGCGGAGCGCGTCGGTTCCCGCGGACGCCGTAGCATGGATCATATTGCAGTTGTAGGACATGAGATTCATTGAGTTGACTTGGGAATTTTGGGTACGAGCGGGTCCCCAACTGCCGCACGGATTGTTTGTTCGAGGTTGCCTCTTCTAGCACTTTGGCTCAATAGCCTAACCACAAGGCAGCGGTGGCAAGCGAACTTATTGAATGGCGGTTCACGCTCGCCATGTCACAGCGCCGTCGTCAGGCTTTGCGACACTTTATAAGCTTTCGGCTTGCCAGGCCTTAGCCCGCCGCGCCCTAGTAGCACTGCCGCTGCGGCGTCCGCGACTGCTTATTTGTCAGACCCGAGAGTCTGTTTATTTTACAGCTAACCTTTACTGAAGGTCGCCCCATTATCAGCCACCCGTAAACGCGCCAGGTAGCCTGCAGCTTGGCTAACGGGTAACCCTTCTTTCCTGGGTAACCCGCGTGTCAGTCTAGTCGTTGACTGCCCACGGAGTGCGGACAAAGTTTAGCCGCAAAGAAAGCAAAGCTGAGACATACCTGGGTAGTGCCAAAGGGGTGCGTTTTGGTCGTATGACTGCTTTATCAAGGTCTGCAAAGCCTGATGACGGCATTACAATATGACGGCCATGATCCTCCATTACACTTGCATTTTTCGCAAATTTTCTGTGAAAATGTTAATTTTAAACATATCCTACTAAAAAAACATGCACAACTTTTTATACTCATTTGTTAGCACGGTGTATCTTCCTTGATTATTCCCACTTTAATAATTCAAAATCTGGCCTGTAGTTGCACTTGCGTCTGGGGTTTTAAAATTGCATGTTGGATATTTTCCGATGTAGAAGACGTCAGATAAATCTGATTAAATTTGACAATTAATGCTCGTTCGAAATCTGGCCCCCTGACACGACCGAAATATGTTGCTGCATAACAAGTGATATCAAAACCCTACTTAGGCAATACTTTACAATCGGAAACACATTTGAGAATTTTGGCAAGCATTCCGTAAGATAGCATATCCCTGTGCTACAAAACATAAAAGGCGCTCTCTCTGCAGTTTGAGAGAAGACTTCTGGGTGGAATGATGATTAAAATCTTTAAATGTGTCTCCAAAGAACGAGGCTGCATTACTGCGTTCAGATCTATCTCTGCGGTGTTCTGCCCTTGCTTGTCGCAGTAAATTTTACCGGACAACCCATTCGGGACAAATCACATCTTAACCAGTTTACAACTGGTTTTCAAAACTAGTATACTTGGACCAATTTCGCAGTGAGGTTGCCAATAACCAGAATTCCTTAGACTCACTCTGACACCCTACACATTATCTAAACTGTGAACTGGAATGGGCACTTTTAAGAAGACGCGCTCCTACGAAACTACACCACATGATGCCGATCTAACCTAACATTTTACGAACAACAAGACGACATTTTATAGAGAAATCAAGAGAAAGATGAAATAGTCTTCCGATAAGACGCATGGCATTCTGTCTGTGGTCCAGTATTCGACCATATAGCCACGGATCGAGACTGCAACGGTGATGAACAAGAGCGAGACTGGCATTTTGCCTATCTGAACCGACTGCGAGGCAAGAACATGTTTGTTCGGTTTGCTCTTTAAGACAGGCTGACTCGTAATGGGTAGCAGGCCACAAATTGTCATTTCAGTCTCCTTTGTCTTTGTTGGTAATCTCAATCACTGTGCGACTGATTGCAAGGCTCTAGATCGAGCCTCTAAGTACAGCGGGACAAGAAGGTCCTATAACCTGATCAGTGAACACGCTTCCAAAACATGCCAGGCTATACCTCTCTAGGCGTTAGCAGGACGACAATCAGTGATCGGACCGTACTTCAATATTAGGTCAGAATTAGAGGGAAATTGAACCTGGATCAGCCATTTCGAGACAAACTGAGGCAGAACACTTTACAAGCTTAATGAGTGCTTATAGCTGCACACGAGGATCCCATTCCAACTTCCTGAAACAATCCGAAACCAAATACTCCTAGATTAGTGTTAACATCCACGCAAAGCTATCTTAGCGAGATTGGCATAGGGTTATTTCCCCTTAAAAAGCACTGTTTTGTCACCAAGTATAGGAGTATGACGATCGGCATTGAATGAGCGGCAACATAGGCAGTAGCTAAAAGCAAACGGTAAAATGTGACATGAAAAGTTCATGCGATCGCAGTTTATTTATCCGAGCGCATCAGTCTCCAAACAAACGTTGCATCCTTTTATTAAAGACAAATGGAAGCACCGAACTACTCTCGCACATGCTACCTGTTATTTTCGGCCAGCAAAAGTTAACCGTGCACGTTCATCAATGAACGTTGAAGGCAGATTCTTTCCAACAAATTTCATCAAACCGGATGGCAGGGGAGTGTGAGGTCGCTGAGTTAACGCACAAATCATAACAGTAGGCTCGCCACTGATTTCGGTTGAACGCCACGTCATAAAAAAGAGCGTGGGAGATTGAAAAGCTCTCATATGTTTTTGTCCTTTGCCTCTTAATTTCCTCTTCCATCACTTACTTCGGTCATCTGCGGCCGAAGACAGCTAACTTTCGGCGAACATATAAACGGATCAACGGAGAACACTTACGGAAGTCGGAGTAAGATCTTTTTTTCCCATTTCTCCAGCGGTCTCAAATTCCTGCCAAGGTGTAGCGAGGCTGGTGAGAAGACGCTGGCGCGGAGTCAGCAGAACGGCAGACGTGGAGACAAGTCCAAATACCGTCTGATGTTGATTGTTATCATCCTCCTCTGCCTCCTCGCCAGCGGGTTGCGCGGCGACCTCAATATCCTCATCCATCAAGTCTTCCCCCTCCAACCATGTCTCGGCTGTCAACATCTTTGCCTGAAGACGTGCCGAGAGACGATCCAAAACTGTGTCCGAGGACACCGGGTCCGCCGACTCAGAGCGGCCGGAGACGCCATCCTCAAGGCCTGCACCGGCACTAACGGCAGGCTGAAAGGCTGGTGCTGCCGAGAGTCTGCTGACACCGAGAACGTCTTTGGACTGTTGTTGCTGCAAAATCAGCTTGGAGGACGATGGCATACAGAGCTTGGCGTGTTCTCCAGAGAGAATAGTGGGAGGAAGAAGTGCCTCCAGTTCCGTGTCGGAGGTCTCTTCTACAGTTAGCATGTCGACGAGACCGAGCAGAGAGGTGGCTATAGAACTCCCAGTTGCTGACATGCGTTTTTTGGGAGAGGGCGATTGGTGATGAGATTGGACATCAGATGATGGCTCTGGAGTCGGCATCCGAAAACCAAGCTTTGTGTCTGGCTCTAACTTATTACAGGGATCCGTGGAATGCTCGGATGTCGACCGCGAGCGAACTGACTTCGACTTCTGGAGGCATAGTAAAAAATGTAAGTTTCTGCTTTCATAAAAAATCATTATTGGCCTCTAGGAGAGGCCTCTAAACAAGACAGTTGATGAACATTTTTCTAGTGAAGTGGGTTTATTCAGACAGTAGATCATGAAGTTTAAGGGTCCACTACCAGTGATGGAACATTTGACGGTGGTATACAGCATACCATGTCAAGATTGTGATGTATGGTATGCCGGTGAAACGGGCAAACGCCTCGGCAGAGGATTGCAAAAATACCAGCTTGCAATCGACCGTAAGCAGTCTCTAGTCTATGGCCACGTACTACCGCAAGACCAAAAATTCGCTTTTGAGAAGGTAAAGGTGATTGGCCACACTGAGGCTGGAATGTTTGTATTCAACTGTCACACTAGATCGACCTATAGATCCAAACTCCGCCTAAAAGGCGCTTTGTAGAAGGCTAAAGTCAGTTAAGACAGGGCCAGCGGGATGTAGAATAAAAGTGACAGTCAGAATCTTCAGACACAAGGGGGCACTGATCGGATGTTACGTGAACGGCATGGCACCACACAAGAAAATCAACGATCTGTAAATCCGCCCTCTAGAGAGGTGGAAGCCGACAAGCATGCTGACTTAGCGGCAACCAGGGCAGCTGCAAAGGGGACACGCGAGCCCGTTAATAGTCGACAGTGAAGAGGTCGAAATCAACCAAGGACCAACAGATCAGCTGAAATACGTGCGTTGAACACGGTTATAACATGATGCGGGTGAAATAAATCAAGGCCTACGAGGAGGCACAGTACTCTGGTGATGGCAACGCCAGTTTCCAGTGTCAGTTTAAATACACTCCGGTCTATGAACGCATCTCCTCTTTTTTTCAGAGTGTGATAGGCAAGACAGGATAAACGGACAATTAATTAGTTTCCACCTCCTATAAAACTATTTAATTGTAAATAACTATCAGACACCGGTGAGTGAGAAAAACGTACAATACCAAAGTAGGGATTTTGATCGAGTGGGCTAGTGGTGGTCAAACAGAGAGACAACATACGGTTAACGCTGCTCTTCCTTCAGACAAAATACCACGAAATTGATGCTTACGACTTTATAGTATATCCAGACACTTTTGGCCGACTGCTCGCGAGTTGTTCAAATGCATACTGAAAACATTCCTTGCTCCTTTATAATACTACCAAGGAAACATTCGCATAAGTAGGCTCGCGTTTTCAAGCCTAGAGAAGTATCCTGAGATGGTTTTTAGGCAGTAACTTGGTAATGTGCAGGATTTCCGGTAAATTGATACCCCGAAAGTAATATTTCCACCCTCAATTGGTTAGTGATGACGTACTTCATGAAATTCTCACACATGATCTCCATTGGAAAGGATTACTTAGGTGGGACTATAGTCTTCACTGGTGCGCAGCATAACCTCAGTATATTGTAGTCATGACAGGTGGCCAGCTTTTATGTGCGCGTATTTCCTTTTGCCTGTATTAATCTTGCTCTTGACTGATTTTAAATGCTCAAACACATTTTCCTGAAGGCATGCGCAAAAGTATCCTTCGTTATGCTCATTTTGTTACCAAATTGCGTCATTTTACGATTCTATACTCGAAGGGTATATTTTGGTCCAACATAAATCATAAATATTAACTTGTAAGGACGTAAAATATCTATTAAAATGGTATCGCATCTGTGTTGTTATCAATGGCCGTTGTGAACATGGTCCATAATTGGTAAAGGAGATACATGGTTGTTCACTGGAACAAAATTTATTTTTTTCCTGAGCTTTCGAGCTCTTACAAGAGCCCATTGTCAGAGGTGGAGAAACAGTAACAAATGTGGAAGCTACTTGGGGCGTGTGTACAATAACTAAAATTTTGAACGTGCAGAAAATCAATAATTGTGTGTGCTGCCGACTTGCCACTGAGGGCTGTGCTAGCCTGTGCCAGTAGGCAAGATCGACAAGTTAGGTGGAAATATTTACAGAAATAGAATCGTCAACAAAACAAGTAATAGTTATGGTGGGAGGGATGGGCAATTAAAAAGTCATAGGAGAAGGGAAGGGGGATGAGCAGAGAGGGATTATGTAGGCTTGGGCGCCAAATGGCCACGTCAGCATCGAAAGTGGGATGATTATGGAGGATGTTGGGATGAGAATTCGGTCAACAGATGTGTCGAATTGGCGCCAGCGTACAGGGCCTTACGCTATTGCAAACGATCACATTCAGACGCCCGCCGTAATCAATTGGCCCAACATCCTCCATAATCATCCAACTTTCGATGCTGACTTAGTCATTTGGCGCCCAAGACTACATAATCCCTCTCTGCTCATCCTCCTTCCCTTCTCCTATGACTTTTTAAATTGCCCATCCCTGCGACCATAACGATTACTTGTTTGGTTGACAATTCTATTGCTGTAAATATTTCCACCCAACTTGTCGATCTTGCCTACTGGCACAGGCTAGCACAGCCCTCAGTGGCAAGTCGGCAGCACACACAATTATTGATTTTCTGCACGTTCAAAATTTTAGTTATTGTACACACGCCCCAAGTAGCTTCCACATTTGTTACTGTTTCTCCACCTCTGACGATGGGCACTTGTAAGAGCTCGAAAGCTCAGGAAAAAAATAAATTTTGTTCCAGTGATCGACCATATGTCTCCTTTACCAATAGACATTCCTGTAATACGAGTATTCCCTCGCATTCACGGTCCATAATTATTTTAAAAAGGAAATTCGGAGATTTAACTGACTACAATACGACTACAAGGACACTTGAGCATGCTGTCTACAAAATATGTTTAGATTTATTTGGAAATCAAAAATTTGCAGTGCTTAGGGGCCATTTTCGCAAATGGAATTTCTGCAGACGGAAGGAAGTGTATACAAAAGCTAACAGTTTGGCAAGACTGAATTACCTTGGCGCTAAGCGGCATGATAATTAATATTGCAAGCGATCTAGGTAACCCCTTCAAACGAAGACTTTATTTTAGCTAACGTTTTAAGAGATACGCTGCCTACTGTACATCCGAAAACTATGAATACTTAAAACACAAATTTCTATTTTCATCAAAGTAGCTTAGTCAGGACGATAGGAAAATTACCTTGGGGGCCTGAGAACTTGCGCTAGTCTTTAAGACTCCACATGGCGTACGGGTACGTGCTGGCTCATCACGTCGACGACGTTTGCATTCAGACGAGTGTGTATCTGTGTCTCTGACCTGCGACTCACCTTCCCTCGAAGATTCGGACAGCAAGTCATCTCCGGCTTTTGATCGGCGCCGCACTCTGGAAGACTTTACAGCTCGCCTCCGAGAGGAGTGTTCCTCAGTCGAGAGATGCAAACGGTGTCGCGATCGCAAGGAATCTACTGAAGTCCGGCCATTTCCAGTTTCTTCGCACGTACCTGAATGAAATGATCTTGAGGGCGATTCTGTCAGTGGCTGCGTTCGTAGCACTGCTCCCAAAAGACTCCTCTCCTTCATCTTGTTTTCATTGAAGCAATGAACCTTCTCATCTCTGTTTTCGGTAATCCGTGAGGATTTCGGTGGCTTTTCTCGACTGACCTCAACCGCGGGGGGGCTGACGCCGATTACGACTTCCTGTCGCTTCAATCGTTCCCCGCGTTCCTTAGGCTCACGAAGTGATGCCGCGTGGTAGACGCCCGCATTTGTGGGAAATCGAGTACGTTCTGTTTCCCCTTGCCGCTCTTGACAGTGACGCCTGGGAGAGGGAGAATCCCGCGGAGAAGAAAATCGTGTCGAACCTTCAGAATGTGCGAATGACGAGTGAGCATCAAATTCGTCTTTTGGTGACATTTGTGTTTTTGACGGGGTTCGATACTTTTCGCCCCTGTGGGAAGAACTTTTCTGCCGTCTAGAACGGTGGCCAACATTGGCACCGAGACTGCATTCCTGTTTACTGGTAGTCCCTCCTGAATCTACGGAGTTGTGACGATGCTTCTCCCGTTTTCGCTTTTTTGACTGCTCTTTCACTTTCTCACTTTTCGTTTCCTGGTCTTCTTTCGAGACCATCTGTGCAGAAAATTGTTTTTCAGATTGAATCTGCTCTTTTCGGTGCTTAAATTGGTGCGATAATGGGCTGGCATGGATCCGTTTCTGCTTTCGTGACTTGTGACTCCGTTCGGGCGGAGTTTCATCGTATAAATGGTGGTCAGGACTCGGAACCCTGGCATCTTTCACGTTTTCATGACATATTCTGACTTCGGGTGAGCGTTGCTCACTGTGTCTCCTTTTCTCGGGCCTACAAAAAAAATAGGTAAAATAGCGAGCTTTTGTGATCAGTCTGATTTTCTTACATAGGAAGAAAAAGTGATTACTTACGTCGTCTTGGAAGGGAGATCGGGACGCCTGAGAGGTTTGCGTCCGCCAATTTTCTTAGGAGAACGGGTGGACGGTTCGGACATGCTGACTGAAAGCAACCGTCAACGTAGGACGGAAAGAGAAGCAGGGTATGTGTTCAGAAGATGTGTGGCAATTGAACAACTTCCATCAAGTCTAAAAAAGTGCTTACAGTGAGTGGTTGCATGAGGCATCAATACAACGCATGTGATTTTGCAGGTTTCTGGCTGTGCCAGCTGTCGTAACGTTTGAATGCACTAAACCAACATTCCGGAAAAAATCGACATTCATACGCCCGCTTATCTGACCTACAACGTCTAGGCCTCGAAACCATCCCCAGGCATTCATTCAATCACAGAAGACGGTACACGAGAACTGAGAAACGTTTATGACATCTCAGACATCTACAGTAGGTAACCTAGCTTATGAAATATTAACCGATATTTTGAAATGTTTTCGATTTGCAAAGAGTACGTAAGGCTAATATACTTATGACAGGATGCCAGCTTTTAAATGAGCTTTTTCAGACGCATAAAAAAAGACTGCTTAAATCATATGCTCTTTTCACTTGTTTTCGACGCCGTTATAAATTATAATATACTTTTGCAAAAATTCCCAACAGAGAATTTAGAAGAGCAGTTGTGTAGGAAATACGAATAAAAATATTCTCCCTTGTACTCGCTTATTAGTAAATAAGGTATTCTTTCAATGTTCTACTCGAGGAAAGGATATTTTAGGTCTAGAAAATGTTTGTAATTTAAGTTTTCAGACCATGAAATGTTCATTCAGAGAGCATCTTACTTATTCACTTATAAATGCTTCTTATAAAGTATACAACGATGTCTGTATTCATTAAAAACTTTCATGACCTAAATGACCTTTTCCTAACAGTGTAGAGAAATTTTTCTTACACGGAAAGTATAAAGCATGTAGCCTGAAAACCCCAAGGGAAAGTACAACTTCAGGTCAGGTTTTGAAGTATACGGGAATTTTAAAAACCCAAAGTCGACCTTTTCATCATGCATTTTTTTTAAATGAAAGAGTATAAGGTAGAGTACTTTTTTTGTTTTCTATCAAATATAGTTAAATATAGTGAGGTATAGAAGAGCATTGCAAAATTTCATGCCATTTCTGTAGTCATTTTTTTCCAAGTGCATTTTCGCAGATGGTCACAAAGAAGCCTATACAAAATTCCACGCTGCATAGCAATTAGTATTACAGCCTGATCGAAGTAGTGCTTTCAAATCGAAGGCGTTTCAGAATTTTTGTTAACATTTCACTTACTGTAAAAGGCTAGGAGATACCATGGAACGGTGGTGACGTAACCTCGTCATTATTTTAAAAACTTCGATGTCTTCGGAGGCGTCCTAGTACGTAGGAAGAGAACAAAAAGCCACCCTGCACGAGATTCCAGTAATTGTACAGAGGTTCGAACATTACGCGGCACTAGGAAGGTACGCGAAAGGCCAGGATGCTCGTTTGTAAGCGATAGCATGCACTTAATTGTGGAGGGAGTTAAGAGGTGACTTTTGACAGCCATATGTGGTAATAATAATAAGTTGTATATTTCAGGCCCAATGGGCCTCATCAATAAGTAGTAACGGGATATTCGTGCAAGTCTGTCTCACTATGCAGTACGTGCATCCAAACGTGTTTTATGAAAGGCTTTAATCGTTAAATATTGACGCTCGTATATAGAGAAGCAGCTGACGATGCCCGACAGATTAAACGGCAATTCAAATCTACCAATTGAGAGGCTTGTTAGCAGTCTCTAAAAGTGGGGGTCGTTTAAGCTTGCCATGTAGTGTCACACAACGCCTGTTCCCAAAGGTTCGCGTTGATGGTTAGACAACTTTAAGGCGGCAGGATAGGAGTCTTCACATACAGCATACCAACCTCGGAAGTCTTCAGCGTGCATAATGTGTTGAACCAATATTGAGTATTTGCCTAATTTTCCACGGCCTTTTGTCCCCACAGTGCTAGTGAACGTTTATGTAAAGGAAATGTTGAGAAGCTCTCCTAATTTGGAAGCCCAGCAGCAAACATTGCTAACGAAATCGTAGTCCACATATGTATGTCATCCGAATGGAATGGCTGGGACATCCTTCTAAACACTATACTGGGGGTGTTTCTCAGGACTGTCTTAAGGGTGCTTCTTTACGGCGCAGAGACTTGTTTAAGAGAGTTATCACTAGTTTTCTATATTCAGGACAACTTTCACGGATTTAGGGAGCTGACTCGGTGGAATCTCTCTTTCACTCTGATGGCGTTCGTGGACTTTGAAACCTGTCAGGCCTCTTGCTGAAGATAATGCTGTTGAATTTGCGGCCCGAAATCAGCTAATTCTTCAGCCGACAGCGAGCAACTTTCCGCCGACAAACATTTAAGGAAGACTGAGAACACCATGTTTCTGTGTCAACCCTCCCCGTCCCAAACTTATGACCCTAAATAATCTGCAGCTTTTTTTTCTGCTTAACTTTCAACGCAATTTATAACTGTACATACCCTTCGTTATTATCGTACCTTTGAAGTCAGGTTTTTTCATTTGAAACAAACTCCCTATTTCGCCCAGTATTGACCAAAAACAAAATTAGAACAAAACAAATGCTGACTGCAAAAGAGGGAGTTTGTTTTAGGTTTTTCCCTGTCTCCGAGCTTTGAAAGACGCTCAACAAGTGCTTTACCAATAAACACAATTGTTTAAAATTGCCTGTGAACTGGCAAAATATAGATACTTCTATATACATACATACATACATACATACATACATACATACATACATAC